>VZTB01009788.1:1090882-1255467 GCA_013397245.1 Thryothorus ludovicianus | reverse complement strand
AAACATATATATATATATATATATATATCTGTGGAAGGAAATGTTTTATCCCAATGTCTGCTTTCTCAGAATTTGATCCTAAAAGCTACACTTTATGTGGTAAGAAGTGGCAAATGTTTTTTACGGACCTTGGGAAAAAATGAGACCCCCCTTTTGGCCATCTAAAAATTTGAAAATACACACTTTTAGCATGATGAAAAGAAATGCAGGTGCATATGGAATAGAGATAATACACTGATAAATTGAATTTTTTTTTCTGGTCAGCATAATTATTTTCTGGCGGCAGACAGAATAGCTGTTGACCAAAGGTCTGTATTAAGATCTGAGTTTCCTAAGTGTTGCTGTTCTGTGACATCTGACAGGGAATTAGAGTAGAATTTGTCTATTATCTCTGCAAGCTCTTTGCTGATAAGCAAAAGCCTCTTTTAAAGATTAAACATGTGTCAATGCAGTTGTTGCTCAAAGCATATAGGCAGTCTTATCTGCTGGGAGAAGACACCTTTGGAAATACTTTTGTATCATCTCTGATGTTTGAGCACACTTTAGGAGGGGAGCCTCCTAAAGTTATAAAATTATGGGTTCATTAGCCATATTAACTGTCAGCAAAGGGTAAGTGATTTGTTTAAATAATCAAACACTACACTAATTAGCATTATAATACAACATTCAGGAAGTCTTCAAGTCCTATAAATATGTGTAAGACATGGAAAATTGGTCTTTTGGGGCTGATTTGATAATGGGGCAGTCCAGATAATTAAGTTTGCGCAGTAAGTGAAATACAATATAAAGGGATTGGATTGTAACATATGCAGTCTTCATCGGTGTAGATTGGTGTCTGCTTGAAGGGCTATTGATAACCCAGCATGACATGTAGGAAGTCTCATAAGTAAAATTTAAAGCTAGAAAGTTCAGATAAGACATCACGTTTTCTCTTAAAAAATGAAATAAACATGAAACAAAAGTTTCAGTGTGAAAAAGGTGTTACTTAGAATCACTTTCCCCCTGGAAAAAATTTAAAGGAAAAAAAATCAAGATAAATTGGTAGTTCTATGTGCAAGCAGTAAACAATTTTGGCAAATGTATCCTCAATTATTTTTTTAAGAAAGAAAATAATATGCTGTTTTATATAGATGAAAGAACCATAGAAACATCTACAGTCATATAATATTTTTAATATTTATTCATAGTTTATAATTTATTTTATGTTATTTATGTAATTTAAAATATTTATTTATAGTACAAAAAATTAAAGCATTGATTGCTAATATTTCTCACATTTGCTCATTCAAACAATGAAAAAAATACAATATAAGGAGAATACAGGATGGTCATAAGAGTGAAAAAATTCCTAATTCACTTGAACTAAAGCACTTTATTTCATGTAAATACTATTGCCCAAAATATAGAGGGAGTTCAACCCAACTCAGCTTTGTATTTTTCATCTCACTCCACTGCTCCATAGGACAGTTAGGTCCATATTTCATGTACACACAAAAAAAGGGTTCTTAAACTATAGAGGAAAATTTTCAATTCATGATGCACAGGACAGAAATGAAGACCAAATTGAATAATATCATTTCCCATAATAATATTTCCTTCCAAATATTGTTTACATTTATTCCTCTGTAAATTTTAGCTTGTACTGTCCCATTGAAATATTTGGCAGAAGTTGTTTGACCCCAGTGGAAACAATCCTCTCAGGAGGTTGTGATGAGGTTTGCAGGGCAGAGAACCATAATTTTTTCATCGTGGTTTTGATGCAGATCTTTGTGATTTTTTTTCTAGGCTGCTTCTTTTTGATCTCAATGGAGCTGAGCAGCACAGTTACTCAAGAAAAAGGTACCAGGGTAAAATTTAAAGAACCTTGAAGATGGCTAAGCAGAGGTGACACAGAAGCTGCTGAAACACTCAATGGGAGCAGGATTGTAGGCATGAAAGAGATCTAAGGGAGGAAGTTCTTAGAGAGTTTCCTTCCTCATATTTATGTCCCAAGAGTTTTGCTCATTATTTGATACTCAGAGGCAATCTAATCACTGTTGACATCACTTAGCACTTCTGGGTTCAGTTCCCCAGTCTGCCACTTGCACTTAGAGTAATTTTCTCTGGTCTCCTAGTTTATTTATTTTAAATATAACCTGTTTTTCTATTTATTCTGTTCACTCGAATTGAGTAACATTAATTTATTTAAAACATTTACATAAAAAATAAACATCATATATGTAGGAAGTTACCTATTTAATTTTAAGTAAAGTAGCATAATATATGCTTCTCAATATATTATCTACTTATAAAGTACATAGACAAGTGCAAATGAAATTAAACACAGATATTTATGTAAACAGATGTATATGTCTAGATTATTTGAAATTAAATTGATACTTCTGAAGAGACAAAACAGTAACCTCTGACATTATGGTGAAAGTAATGCAATATTTGCTGCTTTCTTCCTCATTGGTGTGTACTTATTAAATTGTCTAATTTTTCTCTAAGTAAAGACTTTAAATGAGATGTCTTTGCCAGTCTCCAAATTAAGAGTGCATTTCCTTCTCAACATGTTTGGTTAAAAGAACTATTGGCCTTCTACTCATCTCCGTTAGAGTAAAATGCATTTGTCCAGATGTGCATATAAATATATCTTGCATTCAATATTTCTCATCAGGCAACTTAAGATTTTGAGGACGTGATTTTTAAGGTGTCTCTCAGCAGATGCTTTTTGTGCTAGTTCTTAGTTTTCTTTGACCATCTCTAAACATTTCACTTTACCCGTTTCCGTGAGGATTCCGTTCACGGGGAGCTTCAAACGCTCGGTTCCAGTCCTGCTGTCGTACGGGATGCAAGGGGACCGTCATCAGAGCCAGCATCCCTGCCAGGAGCCATTTACTGCAACAAAAGGCGCTGCCTTCCTGACACGGCTCGTCATCAGTCAGTCCTGGAGCAGGAGATGTCAGATCCACTGCTGGAGAACAAGGATAATTTGGACTTTGCTCTTTGAAATGGAAAGATGTCAGGGGCTGCAGACAAAGTCACCTGTAAATTGGTTGATGATTTTCCACTTTTTTTCAAAGTAAATCCCTGCTGTCATGCTCCTTTTTTTCCCTAATTTTGCCTTTGAAAGGTGTGCTAATTTTATCCAATCTGGACATTTTAGTTTACTCTTGTATTTTAAATTTAAAGGAATTTTATAGTTTTAAATTCCTATTTAGTGTGTAATTGTTTTTTATAGTGCTGTAATTGAAAGGGCTGAGAAATCAGTACTATAGAAATTGGAAATATTTTTATAGAAGTCTACAGTAAACCATAATCCTGCCTGACACTGTCATATATATTTAAAGGGTTTGGCCTAACTTTTGATAGCTCCAGCACTAATGTTGGCAAAAACAGCTTCAGGTTCTGATAGAAGAACATCAATTTTAATCTTTAGTTTGGATGGGAATAATTGTATATGCTATTCAAATTCTCTTCCTCATTTCTTTTTCTTCATGAGTTTTTGTAAAATCTTTGGTTATTGGTGCTTGAATTTATTGTTTTATCCTATATTGCTTCAGTATTTCGTATTTTTTTTCCCCTTAAATATATTACTGAGAAAAATTGAGACTTATCTGTCACTGAGAATTTAGGCATGATATATAGCTCTTTGCATTTGGGGAGATTGTGTTTCTAGGGATAAAGATGTGAAATACAATAAGACCCCATATTTGCAGTAACCATTTTTGAGGCAGGAAAGTAAGCCACCATCTTGCGAGCACATGCGTGACTCATTTAACTGCAAGCAGTGTTTACTTTCATTTACTTTAAACACATGCTTAAAATTAAGTATGATCATAAGTGTTGAAGAATCAGCACCTTCACAGATAAAAGGGAAAGTGAGACATGTAAGTTATTTGCATTCAGCTAAAGCATTCAATATGGAGTCTCATGAAAATTGGACTAAAAAATTAATTCAGTTTGGTTTGAATATACACGCTCTTCTGTGGTTTGAAGAGTATTCAAAGGAGCTTGGTAAAGTAGCAAGTACCAAACTAGGTTAAAGTGTCTAGTGAGGTACCACAGGGATCTCTATTAGGTTTTATTTATTTAAGTGTCTTTAAGAAGTAGAAGAGGGATTCAGTTAGTGAGGCATATAAAATGAATATTAATGACCACAGTTTAATTAAATTCACAATTAATGCTAAATTGGAAAGAAGGTGCAAACAATAGAGGAAAAGTAAAGAGAGGGTGAATCTTATGGACAAGACAAAATAATATGAGGATCAGTCTGAGAAAACTGACACAAGCAGAGAAAAATATTGTAATGCCAAAGGCAAGTATTCCATAGGAGGAAGAAAAAAATGCTGCAGAGAGACTTAAGAATGACAGTGAGTAGCACAGGTCTCCACATTATTTTCTTTTTGTTCTTCTTGTTCTTCTTGTTCTTGTTCTTGTTCTTGTTCTTGTTCTTGTTCTTGTTCTTCTTCTTCTTCTTTGTTTACCTCTACTGAGAAAGTATTATATCATTGGGCTGTTTTGGGCACTGCCCCATGATATTTTGTCCCTATATTGAAGTTTTTCATTGAAAATAAATGGGTTGGTTCATTTCATGGATTACAAGATAAAAAAAGCACTCAGAATTCTGGAAGAAACTAAAATTAGATATGCAAGTAGTTACTTTGAGACCTTCTGAAGACAGAGTGGATTTTATTTTGGAAAGTAGAAATAGATTATCTCTAGGTAAAAGGATGAAAGTAGAAGAAAATTTGATATGAGTTCTCTTTAGGGTGGAGATATGTGTGTTCGTGTGTTTGGGTGGGGTGAGGGACTATGAAGAATGACTCTACCTGACTGAGACTTACCAAAAAAAAGCCCTGAATTTTATTGCCATCAGTAATTTCCTTGACAGAAGACAAAGTCTTGTAACAAGCCAAATATTTTTTGACCCTGACTCTCATGTTTCTATGACACAAATCTCTCCTACACATAAAATGCCAGTCAGGAGTCTTAAGTGTCAGGTTTCTGTGGTTCTATAGTCTGCTAGGAGACAAGATATTCTAAATTTCATTAATTTTTCTTTGTTACCCAACCATGTATTCTATAGAACTTGTAGCTTTATCACTAGTTGGGAATACACAGAGGTGATCCTTGCAGATTTTGAAAGCTCTTTTAAAGTTTGTTTTCCTTATTATATAGCTTTGGGGCACAAGACACTGAACATTTCAACATGAAAGTTAAAAGGGGAACTCATTTGTTATTTTCTGCATCTTACTGATGTCCATTCCTTCCATAGGCCCCTCTGATTTATCATCCTAAAGCTACAGAATGGCTGTAGTTGATGTTCTGTCAAAGTTGCAAAGAGAATAGCTTACAGCTGTGCATGGATTGTATTGAAAAAAACCAACATCCTATGATTTTACTTGTTCCTTTCTAGATATAGTTTAGTAGCCTTGGCAATTTATGAGTTTTTTTGTCTCAAACAATGTGTGCAAAGGAGTATTTAAAATTGATGGTTTATACAAGACAGTTAAACTGTAACTTATGAGCTGAAATGCACCTAGTGTTATCTATTAGCTCTGTGTTTACTACCTCTCATAATTTCTTTCTCCATTTTCTTCTCAGATTTGTGACTCTCAACATGGTGTCCTTCTTTGTCCAAATTAAGGGTGCATAGCACTTGAAGTCAGGTTCCAAAATGAGGCATTAGTGACAAAATAAATTGAAAAATGATTGAAAATGCTAATGGAGCTGCCCTCAGCTCTGAAGATGTCACAACTTTTTCCTTGCTTAAGGCTCCCAGGAAACCAAAGCAGTCTCCATGCTAAGAACTAGGGTTTACCTGGGCTCTATCTCACAGGAAAATCTGAGGATTCAGAGGACAGTCTTCCTCTGCCAAGCAAGCCTGTGTTCTAAAACAACACCCAAAGTTTTTGGACAGAAGTCTTCACCTATAGAGAAAACTCATGACAGATCACAGAGGGACCATAGCAGGAAATTGGTTGTGCAAACTCATTGTACATCAAGGTGATAGCTACAGGGCATTTGACCAGGCCATGGGAGTCCCACATTTACTCTTTTCTGTTTGACAGGATTCAAAAGTCCACATCTCGATTTTTTCTAGGGGTGCCCTGTTTATGTATTTTATGCATTAACAGTTTCAGATAAAACAGATAAATACTCCTTTATATCAAGTAATCGTTGAATGAAACACAAAAGTATGGCTTTTGATGTTCTGACTGGAGTCTGAGATTTTCTATTTCTTCTTTCTTTCTCTCTCTCTTTCTTTCTCTCTCTTTTAATCTCTCTTTTCCCCTCCTCCCATTTCCCTTCGCCCAGTTCTATCTCATCTATGAGTTAGGTCTACTACACTGTATTCACATTGTAAGACAACCAATTCTGCATGCATTGGATTAAGTGCTTTTTTGTCCAATTTTTCTTCAAGATTTCTTTCTGGTAGCTGAATAAACTTGCAAATCTTGGTTATTGTGTTTCAAGGTGTCTATTTTGAACGTATGTGTTCCTACAGGGAAGCAAATAGCATCCCTCTGAGAAATGGTGGAAAAGATGTGTTGTGATCAGGCTGATACTGAATGCACATATTTATAGATTCACCTCGATAAAACTGTGAAAAACATAACAAAGATCTTATGTTTGCATTATGAGACCACTAAATTCAAGTATTGTCTTGGAAACATCATGATTAAAAGGATAATAGCCAGTTGTAGTCACACACTTTAGTGAGTCATTAAAATTGAAATGAAGAGCAAGCAACCTGAATTAGCCAAAAGCATAACTATAGCTACTGCTTTAGGTTTCAGGGTTTTTAACTTCTTTTCCTTCTGATGTTTATGATAAGTGACAAAAAAAATTTATTCCTGTTTTTTCCTCATTTTATTTTCCTTTCTGGCTCTAGGACGTCCCTCAAGGTACAGTTGGTAGCTTACAGATATTTGTTCTTTCTATTATGAATTTTGATTGATTTTGGCAGGAGAGAGTCTCCTATAGTAAAATACAACTATGTAATCAAAGGCAAGAACAGACTGTCCTTAACAGGCTGATTAAGATCAGCCTCTCGTTGCTACACATAACAATGTTTTATCTAATACAAAAATTTGGGCTGCTGTAATGAAATCAAGATAAAATGTCTCCATCCTAGGGTAGCAGTCCACTATAGCCCTTGTACAGTTTAACTTTTTCAGAAGGAAACCAAACACTTACAGCCATGTCTGTACTGATGTAATTGCAGACCAGGCTTATACAAAATGTTCTATGTTCATGCCAGGAAAACAATTAGTGGGCATGGACAAATATGGAAGAAAGATAAATTCAACAAAAAAATTACTTTCTAATAATTAAGAAGAATTGCAGAAGTATGCTTTTTAATTTAAAAGAGTAGCATTCTAAATAATTCCTATTACTCACAGAAAAACGTTGGTTTGGGTTTCCCATAGTTGTGGTTCTGTTTTCAGTTCCTGAAATTCTTCTTATAAAAGGTAAAAATGAGACACCTGCCATCTTTTGTTTTCTGCAACTTTATAAAGAAGGAATTCTTTATATGTTTCTTGATTCTAGTGCTGCTGCACTGAAAGCTTTTTTAAAGTTTGTTATTCCTCACAAGTTTTCAAGTGCCATATTCACTCAACCCTCTCCAATGAGCTTGTGTCACACATGGCAAACCAAGCAAACAAGTTGTGTGCCACATAAAAGTAATCTCATTTAAAGCAAGAATGGGGCCAATTCCAACTGTTTACCTGAGTTAGTGAGATTATCAGTGATATCAGGCTCATCTCTTTCAATCAAAGGAGTGAAGAACCTTGGGCTGCAGGTGGTTTTACAGTCAGCTATGAACAGCTTGTCTTGTTGAGACCTTGTATTTAAAGTGTGTTGTTGGGAGCCTCAGAAAAGAGAACCTGTAGGTGCAGGATGGAGAATGTCAGCACAGATTGTATGAAATGTCAGTGCCAGCAGGAGCAGGACCCAGGAGGAGCACTGCACACAGACACTGCATCCGAGGTGCTGCAGGTGTAACTGAAGTGACTTTAACTTCCTACTGCCCCAACAGTACCATACCTGTGTTCACATGTGATTCATCAGATGAGGGCATAAAATCGTTGTGGAAAGCATGGCATCTGTGCTGGGCTCCTTGCCTTCCCAATAGCTGATAATGGAATAACCTGGTTAAATGTAACTTATATATCGAAGTCACTACATTGGATATTGGTGTTCTTGTGTTTGGATTTCAGATTAACAGAAGGGATCTTCTGCAATCAGTGGGCTGTCAATAGCTTTGCTTGAGGCTGCTGGCTATGGGGCTGCAGAACAATTCCTGAACCCCGATATTTTTAAAAAGAACACTCATACTTCCTTCTGGAGAAATGTGTGCCTTAATGAACCACATTTTGCCAGGTTTCTTTTGTGGAACATGCCATAAATTCTTCTTTTAGGAGCAAAAAATGTAAAGTTAATAACATTGAACCAAAGTGAGGAGCTGCAGAAAGTTGTCTATTTTGCCTAGGATGCATTGCGGACATAGCTGATAAGGTGGATCTCCTTCACTTTCACATAATCTTTTGTTCTCTGTTATTGCATAGACTAACAGAATTATCAGTACCTACTCAATTCCTAGTTGCCCCAGAGTCCTCTCCCAGAAGATTAAAGTAGTTGTCGCAACAGTCTCATCACAGCTTCCTTATCAGTGTGTTTCTGCTGGCTAGGAGGGATGGTCCATGTTTCCCACATTCTCATCCTTCCTCCTACCCATCCAAAGCACAGAAACTCACACCTGGAAAGTCCCTGGGGGAATGATAGCACATAGAAATGGTGCATGGGTCTCTCACAGAACCACTGAATTTTCAATGAAATGTGTCTCTGAAATGACCATTGAGTACAAACTTTGGGAGAAACCCCAAGTGCACAAACAGAGCTGAGTATAAAACTTGAATCAGCCTTTTAGATTTTAATTGAAGCTTCATGTTGCAAAAGGTTGGGAAAAAAAGGAGTGTAAAAGAACATTTCAGGGCTCAAATTAAACCATTGTTTTTCAAAGGAAATGTAACTTGAAATAGTCATGTATTTCTTACTAAGTGGAAGCAAGTGTTATGCAAACAAAGAGTCATGTGTGAAAGTAATTCTTATCTTGCTGCCTGGAGTAGCTAGGGAATAAAATAAAATAAATCCAGGTCAGGTCCAAATAGGAAAATGGAACTCAAACCTCTGGAGCACACAGAGCAGGGAGTGAAAATGTTGTAAATCAGGGGAAGTCAATTGACTGCAGTAGGAAACATGCTCTCTTTGTGCACACCTGTAGGTCAGGACTAGCAAAAGAACCATTAAAAGCAATATCCTTACTTAATTTTTAAGTATTGTTTACAGATCAAAGTGCACTCATTATAAATATGGATGTCATGTTTAAATAGTTCCTGCTTTATTGCCATAGAAAGTACTCTTAAAATATTTCCTTTTGACTGTGAAATAAAACATTCTTTTCAGCACCAGTCCTTCCCTACTCTAAACATTGCTCCTGCTATGAAATAGTAGGTATATAAAAGGACATATTTAAAAGGTGTAGCTCGTATCATCTCAAACAGACATCAGAAAAAGTCCAAGCTACATCATCCACAGGACTCAGAAAAAGTTCAGGTTATTTAAGAGAGCTATTGAGCCTGGTAAAACAAGTGGGTAATATTGTACTCTCTAGATTGTCTCACAGATTTAACAAGAGTTTATATGACAAGAGCTACAGAATTCTATGAGTAAGAAAACAAATACCAGTAGATCACAAGTGCATTTGACCTTAAGGTCAGTGTCCCCATTTCATTCAAACCAGGGAAGATGCTTGCTCTCTCCTTGTGGGCTTAACTCCTCTACTGTGTTTTCAACCATCCTTTCCCCTAAATGCCTGACCTCTCCCTCCACTACAGGCTGTACAGGGTTTTTTCATCTAAATGCAAAGATCACATGCAAAGGAGCTCCTGAGCCGAGAATCAATAGAGACTAGGGAATGTGTTTCACAAAAGTATTGTGATTAATTTTGCCTGTTTTTAGGTTTCCTTAGAAGATATTAAATGGAATGGACTTTTGATCTGACACACTATGACGTTCTTAGTTTCGTGTGGTTTTCCTCATCAGCCTACCTGTATCACCAGTGTTTTACTTCCAAAGAACTTAATTCTGAGATACAAAAACCAGTAGCTGAAAAGCAAGAGCAGAATTATTGTTAGCCTGTTTGTTTTTTTCAGATGGTCTCTCTTCTCCAGAAAATGTACTTCAGAAGAAATGGTCTTTGTGGTGTGTTTTGAGGGTGGGTGCATTCAAGTCAGGATGAACCAAGGCAGGAAACAGAATCCTTCCTGTCTTTTGGTGAAATCACTCTGCCTTCTGCCAGTTGGTATAGTGTGGGGTTGTAACTCAAGTGTCATAGCTTGAAAGAGGTAATCAGGACTTATTGCTTTCCCCATTTCCAGGTAAACAAACCTTGAACTTTCAATGGGCATCAGAACTTTAACTGCAGTTATTCCCTAGCACAAGTCTATCTCAGGAAATTTGTGACTGAAGTCAATGCAGCTATACATATATAAAGAGAACACAACACAAAAAGAGGTGATTGACCTACAAGTTGTTTCTACCAGCATAAATTATAATATCTTTTTGTCATCTCTAATTTTGTCATCTCTAATTGTTGTGCTTTGTTCCTTGTGTTCATATTACTTTATAGAGCAATGAAGGTAAGAGTACATTCCTTGTAACTTGTAAAAATCATGGCAGGTTTTTCATTTTTTTTGTTTAACCAAGAGTTTAGGCAAACTTAGAAAGCAAATATTTGAGTATAACTAAGTCTATAAATAATAGTAACAATCAGCTCAGGTTGCTACAATTTTAGAAATAAGGGAGCAAATGCTTTCTTGTCATAGTTTTAAGTCAAGGGAAATCAGTATCCTTTAGTTTTACAAAATAGCTTGGAAAAAAAGACACTAGGAAAGAAGTGGTCCTTATTCTTACCTCAGGTTTAACCCCTAGAGGGAGATAGTTCATATCAGTTTCAGTTTGAGTTGCTAGAGGTGGACCCAATGTCTCACAGAGTCTGCCCTTCACACTTGCTTGGAGTTTCTTCCATTGTCTAAAGCATGGATAGCCAACATTCATATTCTAAAAGATATTTTTATCCCAGACAGGTGTTATGAGGACAAACAGAAATAGACTATTGCTATAGTGCTGCCCCAGTTGAGCAGACCAAACACAGACTTGCACCTTCTCCCTTCTTCAACATGTATAGAAACAGGCCCATTGCTGACTGGCCAGTGTTCCCCAAGGTAGAAAAAATGTCCTTACAGGCTGAATCCTGGCCCTGAGTCAACTGTTGACTAGTTTGGCATAAAACTATTCCAAATCACTTTCCTTTATTCTTCTTACCTTAAGGTTCTGAATGATTAGATTCCAACCTCCTTTCCAAAACCACCTTTTTTTAACAATACTGGCACTGTTTCTACTAGTGACATCCCCTTCCTAAAAAATGAACTTCTTCCTGTAAATTATCCTGAAGGATTTTGTAATACTAATCTGGCATAGCTCCACCAAACAGCATCACCCTTTGAAGCCTATACCAAGATTTGCTTGTCTCATTATTTTCTTCTCTTTCTTTTCATGCCAGTGGTTGGGCCTTTTGTGTGTTATCCTTCATTTCAACTGAGATGATGTTTTTAAAAGGATCTGCTGGAAATAGTCTTTCTGAACTCTCTCCCCTTCTTCCTCTTCTAGGAAGGAGGGAGAATTTTTATAATAGTTTCTACAAAGTTTATTATATTTTAATTATACTCACAGTAAATTAGAATAACCATCATAAAAATTAACATTATAATTAAATTGAATTAAAATACTTTAAAGCTAGCTTCTTATTTTAGTTATGTGAATGAAGAGCCATGTAGCATAACTTCAGTGATAGCACTAGAGCTGAGCTCAATAGTATCCACTGAAAATCAGAGGGGAGGTGGAGAGTCCTTAACATGAGAAGATGGTCAATAAAAAGACAACTGTCAGCTTGATCTGTACATCATGATTTATTTCTTTAATATTATCCAATGTAATATATTATTATCTGAAACAAAGTTCTGAATATTGACAAATTGAGAACTTGAGAATTTCCTGCTAGTAGATACAAACTGCAGACACAAGAAAATTGGAGTGCATGATGCAATACAAATCTTCATGGACAAATGAAAAAGATTTTCCACTTCTGATTCTAGATATCTGATAATTTTTTGACAAAGTCTCTGTGAGTGCTTTATCTTTTTAGCTGTCCTTGTGACTCTTTAGTTGCTTCCTTCTCTGTATCACTTAGGATCATCCAACTTGGAAATTAGGTACAATGTTTAACTGTGCTAGAAAATAATCATCAGGACTACCTCCTATGCAGTCCTTAACCTGGTTATTTTAATAAATGTATTTTAAATTAACCACCCACATCACTGCATTCAGTGCCGTAAAAGTGTGTGGCTTATGTTGTATCCAGGTGAGAGGCTCGTGCCACTCTTTGGATTTAGGTGTCCATGAATCAGATCTAGTGCTTTGGTCAGTTTCCAGAAGAGCTAAGTTAAACAATCAGAGACAGTCCTTGAACAAACAAAGCTGGGTGTCTTGCTCCAGTGGAAATAAGTTCATTTAAAATGTGTTTTGACACCTAAGATCAACCTAGAGAAAGAAAGCTTCCCTTCATTAGTAGACTCCACCTCATCTGCTTAAAAATATTATCACAGCTCGAGTTTCCTTTTTTAACAATACACTATTTAGTAAATGCTGGGCTTCAGCTTCTCACCTTTACTGCTAAATCATTAATTATGACCTTTTTAGTGCTGTTATTAAGCAATTCCCTCCTTCCCCTTCAAATTCTTTTCCTTTTTAACAGTGAACCTTCTGTGTCAGTGGCTCATAGACTGGAGCTGTTGCAATCTATAAGTAGTATCCACAGATCAAAAGTGGAAAAATAAGTTTACTGAAAAGGACAGTGTAGCAAAATCAGGAAGAGGCAGGACATGGACAGGTACATCAATAATTCCTCCTCATTTGCCCCTATTATGAACTAGGATTGTTTGGGGATGCCTCTGTAGATGTATTCATCAGAATTCACAGAAATGTAAGGTTTTAATTCCTATAAGTCTCTGCCTTGTTAGGGAAGATGGGAAGGCTGCAGGCATCTGAGCAGGCAAGCACCCAAAGCGAGCATGATGGGCTGCCACAGGCATCTGCTCCCATTCCTGACCCTCCTGTGGCCTGGAAGAGCCTGTGCAGAGGGAGAGCTCCCCGTCTGAGGAGGATCCATTGTGACCCTCCTGCAGACTTCCCTGAACACAGTTCACAGAAAAAAGGAGCAACTTTTCCCTTTGTATAAAAGAAGCCCTCCCTCTACATCTGTACAGGCATTGTTCCTAGAGGGGATGGAAGGGCAAACGGGTTCTGGTCCTGGGAGGGATGATAGCTGCGTTACCCAGCCCCTTGGCTCTTCTACAAATGCATCAGGCTTGCGTATAACTGTATTTGTCCAGTGTGAGTAAAGATACAATGCTGGTGAGTTTGGTGTGAGAGCTCAGGCCACTTTTGCCCTTGATTGAACAATAACTGAGGCCAGACACTGGCCACTTCACAGCCTGCCATTCACACTGGGGATACTTGCCCTTTTCTGCTGAATTTTCAAGGCATTTGGTGAGGCATCTACCATTGAATTAGTGCAATGTGATCAGCAGAGGTGAGAGACAGTCCTTTCATGACTACCTGTGGCATTAAGCTTGAGGTACCATCTTTTTTTTTTTTTAAATTGAGTTAATTTAAAACTTTATTCTTTCTTTTCTTCTTTTCTCCCTTTCTGAGGCTGAGAGCACCTCAAGAGAAATGAAACAGAGATCTGCTGCCACCTTCTGATCACTTGGAAGTCCTTCCATGTCCTCAGCACCAAACAGCGCTGTGGAAAGGAAGCGGCTACATTTCACCGAATGGTGAAAACATCCTTCTGCCATCTGCAGCTGGATAGTATATTATTGGTTTTCATAAATACATTAAAACTTTGAAGTGAATACAATCTTGAATGAAATATTTAATGAAGAGGTCCCACTCTTATGCATATACTATAGCAAACAATAAGATGCCCAGCTCTAGGGTAGGCACAATTTCCAGTCAGCTCAGTCAGTGTTAGAGGTGAAAATACTTTTCTGTGGCATGCCCAAAACTGGAAACAGTCACGGCATTCACCTTACTCCAAACAATCACAAGAACTTTAAACCATTCACTACTTTAATTTCTTAAGGACCTCTTAAGTTAATAATTTTGAATTTTTGATGCAGCAGGGATGGAAAAAGACGTGCACACAACCTATTCCCATTGATGGAATCTTTAAAACACTCAGGGGAGATATCCCTTGGCTGCTCTGTAATCACTTCTTTCAAACCCTGAATTACTCTGGTATGTAAATACTGATAATAGCTAAATATAATAGAAAGTGGCCACATACACATGTGTACACCATATTCATATGTCAGGATATTTTCCTGGGTCTTTGGCACCAACTCCCTGAACTTTAGCACTTGAAACAAAGGCTCTTTTGTCTGTAATCAAAGTAGCAGGCTGAACAGCAATTTGCCCAGCCACAAGAAAGGCAGTATTAAGCATTCACTTCTTAGAGGCATCAATATTGCTAATGATTTCAAACCCCCGACTCAGGCCTCCTGAAACCATTAGACAGGCCTTAGAACCATCAGTGTTAAGACAACAATAAAAATGTGAGAAGCTTTTATGAATTTTATTTTATTTATTCATCTGGTTTTTGAATCTACAATCCTGTGTTTTCAATTTTCGTCAATCATCCTGGCAGACAGTTTTTAGGAGAAACTCAGCTCCTGCTGCAAGAATTGGGGCTTGAAAAAGGATGAAAGCCACACACACACGCAAAGAAAACTCAATAAAAATGTTAAATATTGAATGGCTATGAAATCAGAACACTCAGTAGCATGAACATAATCTTTTGTAGTGCACAAAAGTGTGCAGAATATCAGAGCCTGGTCAGGCTGACATTTTACCATGGGTACTGCCCCATGCTGGAGGGGAGGGCAGCCCTGATTCAGGCTGGGTGCTTGGGCTCATCTGAGGTTTGCCATCCTGACGTGGCCACCAGACTGCAAGGCTCCTGCTGTCCTTTTGCAAAGTAACAAACCCTGGTACCTGGGAGGAATACACCTTTCAGCACCCCTGCTTGAGCACTGCAAGTGTCCTCGCAGCTCCTGGCTCCAGCTCTGCCCCTTGCCCAAAGCAGAGGTAGCTGGATTGTATTCTGTGCCTGACCCAGTCATGGGGAAAAACATGCTTGAGCATGGTAGAGCTGAGTCCTTCTGCGTGCAGTCATCAGCCTAAACTACAGAGACAAAACTGTGTTTATCTGACAGGCAACATCAAGAAAACAGCACATCAAAACTGAACATCTTCAGTGAGTTATGTTGAGGGTCTGGGGACCCTCAGTTTTTGTTGCAGGGCTTCATAGAGACTGATATTAAGAAAATACTCCTTAGAAAGCAACGTCCTTAGAAAATCAAAAACAGTGATGATCCCTAAAAGCAAAGCTCTGTCAGTATTAGTCTCTTCTGAAAATCTCAGCAGGAGTTTCTAATCAGGGTCAGCCTTGAAACAAAGAGACAAGTAACAATTTCCTACAGTCTGCAAAATTCTGATGATTGTAAAGTAAATATTGCTTTTACCGGGTTACAGAGTCAATTTCCTATCACTTTTCACTAGGTCTATTGTAGGGAAACATTTGGGTAACCACATGTTGTGCTAAAAAAATCCTAAACACTAGCAATATTTCCTTTTTAGGAAAATAGAGTTGTGAATGATTTAAAGCCTGATTTGGTAAATTGGGCCCGTTTTTGCTCTGAAAAGGAATGAGGGAGAAGGGGGAGAGTGCCAAAACTATATCTTACCTTACCAGATTTCCAGGATTCTGAACTTCCTTACTCATTAAACTTCACATTGAATATGCATCACTTCTCTGCACACAGTTCAAGCCCTAGGGATTGCAGAGTCCAAATGTATTTTAATTACATTATTTATTATTTAAATTAATTTAATTACAAAAAATAACAGACTCTGCACATGTTTGAAAATGCCATGGTGTACAACTAAATCTTGAGTAATTGTTAAATTTCTTGCAGGCCTCCTGCTAGGAAGTACTGTTTTTCTTTAAAAGTGAGAACACTATTATATCCGTCAGTGGAAAGTTTACACATTGTATTTCTTCTTTCATATGCCGTTAAACATGAGGCTCTCTCATTTCCCCCTTTCTTCAGAAGGCAGGAGACCCATCTGGTAATATTCTGCAGATCAGCATTTCTTAAGGAGAGTTTGATTTAAGTGGTGGTTTTGTTGAAGCAACGAAAAAGAAACTTATGAACCTGGGTTATAGTACTATGTCTTGTGTTGTTATTAAAGTTGCTCCATGCTTGATCCATGCCAAATATAGACCTGTCTATAAGCTGTGGAGAGTAAGTAAGAAGTATTCTCTTCTCATCCCACTGTGTTTTGGAGTTGAAGTAAAGAAAGGATTGTCCAGTGTTTGCATAGCTCATGACTTGCCAGCTAATTTTGTTTGTTGAATATTTATGTGGATAAAATAAGAGTACCTTCATAAGCTCAAGTATTTGGAAAAAAAAAAAAAAAGAAAAAAGAAAAAAGAAAAAAGAACAATTTTCAAAAAAGTGGCTGTGTGCCTTTTCAGTTCTGTTTTCTGGCTGGCACTGGGTGCATAGCTTCTGAGATGCTACATGACAATATTGCTATCTTTCTAATTTGGAAAAAATTTAGTGGTTCAGCCTCTTTTCCTTTCTCTCTCTGAGCCAGGAATCCAGAGCAAGATGTGTGAAAACTGGGAATAAAGCTTTCTCGGCTGAGAGAATGCAGCTAAGGGATTTTGCTGTAGAACAATGTTCCAACAAAGATCAGGAAACTTTTGAAAAGTTTCCTATGAAAAAATCACAAATGTTTTGAGCAGAAGTAAAGTCCATAATATGTCTGTATTCTTCTTTTCTCAACCCCTTAATGCCTCAAATTACCCCAGATTTCTGTCTCCTTTTCAGCAGGACTTTGATTCCATAAAAGAGAGCAACATGTGGAATCCACTGGAGAGTTTTCTGTTGCTGCTGCTGGTGGATTTTACGGATTTTAGTCAAGAGTGATAAAGGCTCAGTAAAGGCATCAGGCAGAGAGCATGCTGCACAGGAAATGCCAAGTCAGATCAGCGTTCTGCATAATTCTTATTTCGCTTCATGAAAGGGTAGTGACAGATAATTCAGCCCTGGCCATTTAAGTAAATGCATCATCTGCAAATATTACCATCTCAGTACTCAGCATCCTAGCCAAATGACTGGCAATTATGTTAAACAGTTCTACTCAAACACACTGAGGCAGCAAAATGCTAAGGTATGCAGTGGTGAAAAATGCACTTTAAATTGTAGCCTGATTTCAGCCAATCTAGCTTTAGGAAATTAGTTGAGGTCCAAATATATAACCATATTCTAGGCTGTCTTTGTAGTTGTTGTGGAAAGAAAAGCAGTTGTAGAACTAAGTGCCCCACTTGCAGTCTATAAATAGCCTACCTTGGAAGGGTCTACCTTTATCCTCCTTCTCTAAAAAAGGAAGAGAAGGACTATTCTACTGGCAAAAATAAAGGACAATTTATGATTTTTTTTTTAATTGCACACCATAAACCAGCTTATTTGATGGATTTTTTCCCTCAGAGACTTAGACAATGACTTTCTGAAAGTCCTTTCTCTCTCTTTGGTAGAGAGAGCAGAGGATACTGTTTACCTTGCCTTCAGAAATGCTTTCAATAGTGACTCCCACAACTTCCTCATGGGGAGGCTGATGAAGCCTCAGGGTGCATGGCAGACTGATGATGTGGACTGAAAACTGTCTGAGTGGCCAAAGGGCAGTGCTGCTGGCCAGAGGCCAGTGACCAGTGGTGTAGGCCAGGGATCAGCCCTGTTTAATGTCTTCATTGATGATCTGGCTGATGGGACAGCACGCCCTCAGCAAGGCTGACAGTGACACAAATCCAGAATGATAGCATGGAGCCATCTATGCCACATGCTGTCCATGCCAAAACAGAGTTTCTGTTTCTGCAAGTTTCATCTTCACTCTAAAAAGATGTGTCCTTAGTCACCACAGAACAGCTCACAATTTATAGGCCCAGAGGTGAACACTAAGAGTTTAGTTGAAAGCCTCAAAGCAAGGCTTGAAAAGGTCTCCTCTCTCATGAAAAACTTAAGAGATTTGTGGTTCAGTGTGATTTTCCTTCCCTTAACACGAATCACATGTAAGAAATTAATCTTTCACTGCTAGATTAAAAACTCTCCCATCTCCTCAAATCCAGCTTTAGTACCTGGGAGAGTTATGAAAGCAGAGATGAAAATTTTCAAATTCTGGATATATATTTTGGGTTCTTCTGAACCCAATATAAATTCCCAACTGTGGTCCTTCATATGTCTCTTATACTCCTCTTTCCTAATGTCAGGGTATGCATGATGTGATTCCTGGTACCTTTGGCTCCTAGAAGGGTGGCACCAGGCAAAATGCAATGTAGAATAATCCCACCAGATAAAGCCATGCTTTAGGAATAACTGTTCTTCTCAATGAGAAAGAAAAGTCTGGGGAAAAGGGAGGATGAATGAATAGAGGAGGAAAGTGATGACTCCACAGAAAATAACTGGCCTTTGCTGAAAATGAGGTGAGCCTTTGGGCAGAGTAATAATAGAATAAATTGATAAAATACCTTTCAGCATGGTCTCAAAGCACTACACAGTTATTAAAATCTACAGCCAAATTTAGCACTACAATAAAAAGACAAAACAAAAGCAATTTCAAGATATAATGAAATGTATATAAAATAACAAAAGAAAATTACTCTAAACCCCAAACATCTTACTTTCACCATAAGTTTGGAAATATGAAGTGATTTTAAAGGCATTGAGTACTGGGCTGTGTTGTTTTACAAACAGGGCTGTAAAGTAGGCAACACATTTTTTTAGGTAAGGGGTTGAAAACAAACTTACTAATTGTGTTGTGGAAATGCTCCAGACTCTAGTAAATATCTTTTTGACATTACATTTTGACTTCAAATTTAAGACGGTCTAAGAGTTTTATCCCATAAGAAGAAAAAGAAGGCAGATAAGGGAAAAAGGACTTTTTTCATTGGATCACAATTTATTTGGCTCAGTGAAAAGATTATCATGTAAATTACTGGTCTTGGTTATTCAGGAAACTAGATTATGATCACATAATTCAGTGATCCTTTTCAATTTCAAGAACAGGTACCTTGGCCAGTAGTTAATATAAATTATCATGTATAGCAGTGTAGCTGGACGTATGGGTGATTCTTCTTGTATCCCAGACTTTCCTTAAAATGAACAGAGCTATATGGGCTGCTCCAATCATCATTCATCTGACTCATTATAGCTATCTTCATGATGAAAAGAAGAATAACTTCCTAGAAATCCTTCCTTACCTGCATCAGCTTTTCAAAGGGTTCATTAGTACAGTCAAACTGCTCTTCATTTAGTCAGATGAATTCTACATTGGGCTGTGGGGTTCAGAAAAAGAGAGTGTTTTGTACAAAATGAATAAAAGAGGCAGAAAATACTGTATTGGCTGAAAGTTTAGGTACTCAGCCTGGAAAACATGTAATTTGAGACAGTTGCAGGTACTTCTCAGATAATATCAAGCGATTTTGTAATATTTAGTATACACACCCATTTCCAGGTAATTTGTGCAAACTATTTTTTCTATTTAATATTTTTTACATTTTCTGTAGCACTGCAGTTGCCAAGATACTTATTTGCATGTCTTGCAATTTATAAAACAGTCTGTGTTCTCTCTCTTGTGCTCTCCTTCCAGGCCTTCTCCCTTTGATTTGTTGCTGAGTTGTAATCAAAATCATGGGGAGTGTAATGAATAAAGCAGGCTTTTTCCATAGCCTCTACTTTCTCTACAAGATGAAGAGTACTGGCAGAACTATGTGAAAATGAGCATCTTTGACTTCACACAATTTAAGCAAATATATCATGACTGAAACCTGAAGAAATATGAACAACCTGAAACTCCTTAAAATGGATATCCCAGGAAAAATGCACTATCCTTTCCTCTCTGGCTTAGCTTCAGTAATCTGATACCTAAATTGCCAATGCAATCAGAATTTTATAGGTTTAAAATTAATTAGGAGGAACTGGAAATAGGATTGGTAATCTACAAATACTAAATAAAACTTCAAAACTGTATGAAACTGGAAGAAGAAATCTTCTGTTCTAATCTGTTCTGGATTTAGAACCTCAAGAAATAAGCTAAAAATTAGCTGTTTCCAGCAAGGCACAAGGGCTATTACGAAGAAAATAAAGGAACTGAATGAGACTACTGTCCATATTAAAATAGTAAGGGAAAAACTGAGTCCATTTTCATTTCAATACAGTTTGCATTGTAATATATTTTACATATCAAGAACGGTAGCATATCAAAAAGGAGATAAAAGAAAGGAATACAGTTCTACAGAAACCTGAATTCAGTTCAGAAAGATTATGAGCCAAATTTGTTAGAAAGTGAAAGGCTTCATCATTTCGGAGAAGTGGATTTTTTAATCCAAAACAACAGTTTCATGCATACAAAGAAAGGAAAAGTAGCAATTAAAAGGAATGAAGTTATGGTTGATTGAGGGAATTTAAGCATAACTGAGCAATAATATGTAAAAAGTAAAAGAACTGCTGTTGGTAACAGACTGTCCGGGTTCCTGCCAGGACAGGGTTAATTTTTTGCAGTAGCCAGGAGAGGACACGGATGGGACCCAGAGGTCATTCCATACCACCTCACATTGCCCGGTGGAAATCCTGTTAAAGCAGGTGAATTTCTCACTTCTCTCTTGTACACTTTTGTTGTTTCTGTTGTTGCTGTAATTGTTCATTTTCTTATTTCATTGCTGTTTTCAGTAAATTGGTCTTATCTCAACCCCTGGCTTTCACCTTTTGTGCCCCCAATGCTCGTCTCCAGCTCTTGCCAGAGGGGAGGGGAGGGAGAAGTGATTGAGCAGGGCGTGGTTTCAGTGGGAGAATGAAATTGGAGAAAAAACTTCCTAAACCACAACACAGACCTATGAAGAAACGTGGGTGTTGTAAAGCACCATTCTAAACACAAGGAGAAAGAGCAGAGGGATATGAATAGATTAACACAGGAAATGAGGAGGATGACCTGCAACAAGGAGAAATACCCTCCCAGTTCTGCCCAAACACCAGTGTCTTTATACAATACTGCTTCTTTCCCAGGTGAGAGAGACTGAAACCCCCCAGGTGAGACTTCATCTGGAAGACGAAGAGAGGATGGTTGTTCTTCACCATTCCAGGGTGAGGGTGAGTTTCCATGGTTAGGGGTTAAAGAAAACAGATTTGTGGAAAGGATTATTTAGGGATCCACATAGATGAACATTTGAAATAGGAAGTAGCAGTGGCTGAGGAATTGTCTGAGAAGACATATTTATCTGTTTGGGACCATGGTTAAAAAGTTAACTTTTAGAGACAGTTTTTATACAATTATGAAAGAAGATAAAAATAGAAATCCATATATACTGTGAGACTAAGAAATGACCAGGAAAAGTGCTACATCTTTATGGTAAAAAAGTGAAAGTCAGTTTTATACTATATGCTCAGTATTACAGCTTAATACTATATTGGCAATTCTTAGTCTGACAGAGTTGGAATTACACTGTCAAGACAAAATGTTTAAGAGAATATGCGGTGATAAACTGTGGTCTTTTGAGTCAATAAAAATTATGTCTATAAAAGTTAAAGGTCGAAATAGCCCTGTCAAGAAAAAGAAGGTTTTACAGGCAATACAGGTAGATATACTGGGCAATAGACTGAAAACCAAACCCATTTGTAAGCTGAGGATACACTAAAATAACTAGGAACAACATACACACACAGCACATTGTCCTCAACAAGAAGTAATTGAGAAAATGAAACTCACTTTATTAGCTAGAAGTCACTTTGGTTTTAGGACATAGTTGGAAGAACAAAGAGGCAGATTAAAAGAGGAATGAAAAGTAATATTTTTCCTATAAGCCTATAGGCAGAATCAATTATTTTCTTTTTATTGGTTTTAAGGTTATCTTAATAAATTCAGAGACAAGGGACTGTTGAAATGCTATAAACTGCCTCTGTAGGTCAAAGGAGTAGAAAACTGGACAAAGGAAGTGACACAAAGAGGTAGTAAATTGTTAAAAAAAATGAGCAGTATTTGAAAAATTATTAACTTTGAAACTAGAACTTACACATACCATTCTCTGCCACAATACAGAATATATAGATATCCTCCCTCCCAAATTCTTCTCAACAATCAGCTGTCATCATCACTTACAATTGGAGTTAATAGGCTGATAATCAAAAAGCAAACACTATAAACAAAGTCTGAGAAGAATTATATCCTGTGACCTCATAAAAGTACAAGAATTATACAGGCGCTTCTTGAAATTTCCAAAGGAAAGTGCAAAAGATGAAATAGATTTTAAAATGTTGTGTGTTGTTGGCAAGCTGTAATGAGAGATATCTTTGTTACTGAAGCTTTCCATCTTTAAAAAAGAGAACAAGAACTAAGAAGAAACAATATCTGTCAGAATCCTGGAATTAGAATAAATTTAGAAAGTTCAACAACTATACCAAATTACTGAAAGTGAGAAGAAATTGGATAGCCTGCAAATTAGTAAAATGGAACAAACTTTAAGATACAGCAAAAACATAAAAAATGTGACAAAAGACAGGCAGATCTGTAACAAGAGGGCTTCTGAGAAAATGCCTGGTTTAGCAATCATTTTAATTAGAGATAGTAAGACATTAGCATACAGTTCAAAAGAGACAATGGGGTTTTTTTGAGCAACACTGGATATCGAATTTTCAAAGCTAGAGGCTGGGGGAAGAGGTTGTATTGTTTTATACCTGCTTCAGCAACTATAAAAAAAAAATGGAGACTTTCTACAGAAGTGCATTACACTAGACATTGTTATTAGGAACCTGAAGAGAAACATGATAACAAAATTTTACAATTGGGTGAGAAAGTTGATGGTCTAAGAAAAAATTTTTTTTCTTTCCTAGCAAGATGTGTATCTGTCAGAATCCATAGCTGCAAAATAAACGAGCAACTCTGGAAATTGTCTGTACTGAAGAGACACTATATATTCATGGAATTCATGGATGTTTATAAGAGTCATAGGGTCATAGAATATCTGAAGTTGGAAGAGATCCATAATAATCATCAAGTTCAACTCCTTGCTCCTCACAGGTTTAACTACAACTAAACCATGTAACTTAAGAGCACTCTCTATAACCTTCCTGAACTCTGGCAGACTTGGTTCTATAACCACGTCCAGGGACCAAACAACCACTCAGATGAGAAACTTTTCCAAATTCCTCATTTTGCTAAATATTTCTTATTAAGCTCAACAGGCAAAATCTCTTCCAGATTTTGTTCTCAAAATCTGGAAGAGAAATGTAAAAGACCAAATGATATACAGGAGGATAAAGGGTGATTTTGGGACTAATATTAATTTTGAGAAAATAATTTTTTTCTGAATTTATGTAACTTCTGGTTTAGTTTGAGAATTATTGCCTGTAATATAGTGTTCTCTTTTTTGTTCATTTTATACTTTTGAGAATAACGCTATTGATTCATTATTAACATTTTGGTATTAGAATACAACCACTGAAATTTTAACTTCATTAATGCCATATCGAGGAATTATTTTTTTTTTCTTCCCTCTTCAGAAATATATAGAAGTCATTAAAATCCCCTCTACTGCATTATTTAAAGTATAAATGCAGTGCTTGATGACGATCAGTATTCAGAGCTGTAATAAAATAATGAGACAATTTTTGTAGGAAGTAAAAAATTATCTCCAAGCAACCATATAATGTTCAGAGTGCCTAGAAATCAACCCTAGAACATAAAGAGTATCTGATCAAGCTTCAGGTG
Organism: Thryothorus ludovicianus; assembly: GCA_013397245.1. Taxonomy (NCBI): domain Eukaryota; kingdom Metazoa; phylum Chordata; class Aves; order Passeriformes; family Certhiidae; genus Thryothorus; species Thryothorus ludovicianus. The sequence goes on along the minus strand of VZTB01009788.1, from coordinate 1,231,470 downwards.
CTATCAGTTGAACAGAAAATGATAAGACTGAGAGACAGATCCAAAATGCCTGACCTGAACAGTTAGAGGGACTGATGGGAAATATCGCATCAATCACATGGGTGGTCCTGGTTGAGCAATAGAACTTAAATGCCCCATTTTCCCTCTGCAGCAGGCACCACTAGACCTCTCCTGGGTGTCACACCTCACTTCCAGAGGTCCTTTTGGAATGAGTCTGACACTCCAAGCACTGTGTCAGACAAGAGCAGGGAGCACTGAAGGGCCACCTCTGCTTCACACAAACATTGTGGGTCCCATTTTTGCATCCCTCACCATCCCCATTCTGATTCAACATGTGCCAAGGTGCTTTAGGAACCTTGGTTCTTCATGTGTAGGAATGCCAAGCTGGTGTTTCTGAGGCAGCATAACTCCCCATGTTTGTAAGTACAGCAGTCTCAAGCATCTCCTTACTCTTCGCACATCAGATTGGGGTTCTTGTCCTGGCAACTGTATCCATTGAGATTGCTAACTCAATTCCCTCACCCCAAAGTAACAGAACCCAATTTCATCCTCCTTCCTTTCTTCCTTCACAGTAGTGATTGTTACTGAGATTGGAGACATGAATCTGAGCCTAATAAATGTTAATAGCACTGGAGTCTAATTTTTCCTGAATAGACCCCTTATTTAGTTAGATTCTTTTGTCACATCATTCATCACAGCCATTGGTTTTTGCCTGTTCCTGTGAGTTGGTTACACTCAATGCAGCAGTTCAGCTAATTATGTGGCCCTGTACACAGAGCAAAAGTTTTGTCTTATTTCTTTCTGCTGAGTTAACATTGTAGGACCAAGCACCAATGACCATCACTATTCAGCCTCCTGACAAAGAAAAAACAATTACTTACACCACATCACATTAGAAATGTGGATCATTCAAGGGAAATCCACTCAGCTGAGAATTGCTACAGAATTGTTCACAGGGTGAAACCTTACATAAAGCAGAAGTCCCTATTTTATCAAATATAAAGTATTAACAGAAATAGACTTAAAAACAAAACAATATTTTCCCCTGCATACTTCTTGGCAATTTCCTTTGGTGATGACTTTCTTCATCAGGAGATTCAATGCAGAAATGTTCATTTTATGCCAGAAAATCAGCATGTCTACAATTCCATATTGCAATCTTTTCATATTTTAGCTAAAACTAGATTTTGCCAGGCTTATATAGTCTTGAATATACTATGATGAAGCCTAGTGCTATTCAAATTTCTAGAGGCACTTGGCTATTATTATACTAATAAAAGCTATCTTTGGCATCTATAGCATTATCTTTATATGTTACTAGATGAAATTAAGCCTTTTATATATACTGTGTACTTATATATACTTTTATATACACACACACATATTCAAGCATACACTCACATGCACATTCATTTGTAGATAAAAGTATGTTTGTTTACTCTCAAGAGAAAGTAAAACTCACACCAAATAATTTTTCTAGAAGGAAGTATATTAGGTTAGCACAGAAACTGGTTGCATTTTCAGCACCATGAGAAATTCAGGTATGAATAATTCCAGAAGAGCATATATTCATGGAACATTTTAAGAAATAGAGTTCCTGTTTGCTTCAGACACCTAAGCATGTGAGACCTCCTCCCAAGAAGGGCTCTCAGAAGTGTTTTACCAGCTTCACTTACTTAAAGGGGGTTTACACCTTATCCTTGGTGTGCCCTACACCCAGGAGGTAATTTCCTCATGTTTAGATACTTACTAAGATTAGCAAATTTGACCCCATTGCATTTGGGAGAGAGTATTATGAGGATTGTCAGTGGGCAGTACTTCAGAAATTAAAAGGAAAAAAAATAAAAAAGAAAAACACTCAAACCGTTTATTCACAGCATTTAGGGCTAAAAATCTACTGTGAGCCTGCTTGCTTAATGATCCTCTCGTACAGTCCCTTCTACCTAAAATTTTTATTCAGCAGAGAAATATTACAATTTGTCCTGGAACTTAATCTAACCCTTATGCAGGAGAAGGTAAGATGATCTAATCTTAGCCTTGTCCTTCCAGCTACTGAAAGCCAGCCACCACCCAATCACTGCAGCTGATGCAGGAACAGAGTATGAAGTCCTTCAGCCCCTGTGGTTGTGAAGGTCAGTGCCAATAGATACTGTCTGCAATGAAACCAATTTGAATTTCTTTTTACTGACTAAGGAGAGCTTTGAACCAATTTGTCCAACAGTTTGAAGTCAGATGCTTAAAATCAGTTAATCTAGTAGAAAGAGGTAATTAGAAGGTAAATGGCAAAGCAATCAGCTACTGAGATGCTGACAGAATAGTCATATTTATTGGGAAGACCTCAGATCTATTTGATGTTCATTATGCTTGTCTGAAACCTTCTGTGATGTTTTATTGCAGGTGGCTCTAGCACTAACACAATTTCAGATTTGTACAACCTTCCCCTGCAAAGGTGCTTTCAGCCACTTTGAACTTTTAACTTTTTTCCTCTCTGTCTGCTTCCCAGGCTTTCACCCCCACCAGAGATTTTTTGACTCCTGTCATGTACAGGATGACCTGTGCTTTATTTCACTCACAAAGAAAAGAATACTGCTGCAAGAAAAGGATTAATGTTCATGCAAGGTCATCCTTGGATTTTCAGTGATACTCAAAATGGCATTCTTTCTGGTTTTCCCACAGATCTACCAGGCTGTACTCGATAAAGAAATCAGAGAAATTCTAGGATTTCTTAAGCTGGGAGATATCAATTTCCCATCTGTAACATCAAGCAATTTATTCAATATTCTAAATTTATGTTTATCACTCCATCATATACTTAGCAGAGAATTTTTACAAAATCACAAAGTGAGAAAGAAGAAAACTACAGAGGCCTGTGTTAATGCAGTCATTAATTGCACAGTCATGTCCACTCACAGGGGTCCTGCTTCACCCAGTGCACAAGGCAGGCTGTGTTCCCAGAATGATCAGCCACGCAGTATTTCTTTTTCTTCTCATCACTTAATATATGTCCTCATGCCTAATTTTCTGCATACCATCCAAACCTTGCACTGAATACCTAATTATTAATTTCCTAATGGGCTTTTCCCTGGTGGTTTTTTTCATAGTATCCTGCTTATTAACAGAAATTAATTAATTTATCTTCATAGTGTCTCTGTGGTATTTTTCTCTCCATTTTATAGATAGGGAATTGTGAAAAGTACCAGCTAATTTGGGGTGTTAATTTGAAATGCCCGAGGTCTGATTTCTCAGACTATGTAGCAGCATGTATGCTCAGGGTAGTGCTCCTATTTATCTTAGTGGCTGCTGCAAAAGCTCAGCAATTCTTCAAACAAAAAAATATTTCAAAATAACAAGTTGCAAGTCCAAAACATGAGAATATAGAATTTATATTATTTTAAAGAAAATCCATCAAAGACAGGATGCAACTGGTTTTCTAGGAGCATTCAGTGGCTTTTATCACAATGTCTTTTGTTCATCTGCTTCATGCAGTGCCCATCTCCAAAGCATCAAGTGATCTTCAGTCATGACACAAAACTGATTCATGTCCAAGCACTGTTCATCTTATATTTTTAATGAAGTGGGAGTCTTATGATCTTTAATTTCAATCCTTAGGCAAAACACATATTCATATAGTGATGAATTAAACTTAACTTTATGCGAACACTTCATAATGTTGGACTGCTGGGCAATTTTGCAGTTTAAAGATTCTTTCAAAGTAGCCTTGTGGCTTAGAACTAATTAATTTGAACATGGAGAACGTGGTAAAAAACCCATGGTATATTGAACACGTACACATGTGTTCCCACACAAGCAAAATCACTGAAGCAGAGCTGGGGTTGCTGGGTGTGCAGAGCAGCCCTTTATTCTTCCAAGTATGGTGGAAAGCGGGAGAGGGAGGAAACACTCGCTGTGTGGACCTCCCACTAGATGGGGGTGAAGGAACACATTTGGCCAGTGACTTTGGAGCCTCAAAACACAACAGAAATATTGAGATTCAAAAGCTGTTGATTTTACACTGGCAAAGTTGTTAAGAGGTACAGATACATTGGAGAGCAGTAGGAAATCTGCAGCACCGACCTTTTGCTATACGCATATTCTATATGCTGGCTAAAGGATATGGAGCACAATAAGTGTTCTCTGTCCTTCAAGGACGAGGGGAAATGACCTCAAATTGGACCAGAGAAGGTTTACATTGGATATTAAGAAAAAATTTGTTCGCCATAAAGGCGGTCAGACATGGGAGTAGGCTGCCCAGGGAAGTGATGGAATCACCATCCCTGAAAGTATTCAGGAAAGGTGTAGATGTGGACATGGTTGTGAACGTGGTTTAACAGAGGACTTGGTACTGCTGGGTTAGTGCTGGACTTGGTGATTTTAGAGGTCTTTTCCAACTAAGTGGTTCTATGATTCTGTGATCAAGCAGCATCTTATTTAGTTGTGAGACTGGCAGGACTTTTCAAAGTGTATGTGAGGTTTCAGAGAGGTAGGAAGTATATGACTTTTCACAAATTTATAATTGGCCAGATTTGGGAAAATTTCCATAGTACAAGGCACAGTCCTTATTCATACCAAATTTTTTAGGAGCCAGAACACGTCCAAGACACAATTTTCTCTTTTCCTTTTTTTTTGTAATGTGATCTAAATTATATTTTATGCAACATCATTGTCAGAAGTAGCTACACCATTTATATTGAACAAGAAAATAAAGTCTGTTACTAAAACCCTAAAACCAAAAAGCATAACTGAAGCAAAACCTTTCATCAGCAGTCCTATAGCATGGGATTTTTCAGCTCTATAGTTGAAGTTTGCCAAGATTTAAATACCTATTGAATTCCAAACTGTATAGTGATATGAATTTTAGCTAACATCATTTATGTTGTAAACTTCCTGCACTATAAATCCACTGTGAATACTACCAAAGTCCCATTAGAAACTAAAAAAGAATTTTCAGTTGTATTTTGCAAAGTTAACACAAATCGTGCTATAATATCAGTGACAGACATTTGCTTAAGTAACTACTCAGTGAAGATCCATCCACTGATGGCATGTTCTTGATTTCTGTGTTTAAAACTGTGTTTGGTAAAATGCTCCATGTCCTCATCACAACAAGCTCTGTAGGTTCCTTTGTTACAGCAACATGATAGACTAAGTGAAATCATATAATCAACATATAAATATGTCATTTATAACCATGTTATGGTTCTGTGAGAGTGAATTCTGTCACATAAGTGAGATTTTATAGACTTAATGATCTTAGTTTTGGCCAGAAATGCTTTTAAGAAACTTGAATGATATTCCAATTCTGATGTCATGGACCTAGTTTTAGATGGCCATATGTCAATATAGACTCATGAAAGAAGATATTCAGCTTTTAAAATTTTCAGAATGGTTATAAAACCTTTGAAAGGACATATTATTCAGATAAAAATATTTTTAATAACCCAGATCAGAAAAGTTCTGTCTCAACACAAGTAAAAATAATGTGGAATGTGTCTACCCATATTAAAAATATTAATATTTAGTATGTTTCCATTTACTATTATTTATTTTCTTTTTTCAGAGAAATTTATTAAATTATTATAGCATCTTATTACTTGAGATAAAAAGAATCTGCATTTAATATTTCATAGGGACTATTGTCCGTGTGGTCTCATATTATCTTATTGGAAAATCAAAACTTGTTTTATTTTTCTGCTAGTACTCCCCATGGCAAATCCCATATTCACATGGAAACTATTGGTTGAGATTGAGGACTGACTTTTAAGTGAGGGTAGAAGAAAAAGACTATCTCATACCTATGAATGGACCAGCAGGATGTGCTTTGAAGATGGGATGGAGGCAAAACACACACTCTGTGTGAATGATTACTTGGGAACTTTTTTCATATGACTTCTGGAAAGAAGTTTTGCTTCTAATGCACAAACCTGGTGACAGACCTGAGGCAAATCTCCATATGCTTTCTGTGCTGTTTTTCCTATGAGTGTAGGCAAATGCTCTTTAATGAATAACTGTTGTGTGCAGGAATGGCTTTTTTGAAAGATTTGTGCAATGGTTATAGACATTCATTGTACATATTCCTTAGAAGTCTCTGACAACCTCTTAGTTTATAAGAGTCCATTTTCAAGAAATATTTAACTTGAATATGTAAGGTTTCAGTTCCTCCTGTGTCAAAAGCAAACCACAATAACCAGTCAGAGCTGAACTTTTGGAGATTCAGGCAGGAGCTGGGTGCTTTAGCTATACTCTGGTCAGTGTAAAGGAAATAGGAAGCCCTAGAAGTTATTCAACCTGATGGGTATCTCAGATGATGTGGGCTGCTCCCTGCAGATATCAGTTGCCTCCCTTGAGGATATCACTTTACAATCTCCTTGACTGGTTATGAGACAGCCAACACTAGGTCAGCTCAGCTAGATAGATGTCATGCTTTCATACCAATTTGCTTTTGGAGAGACTGCTAAGGGTGTCACACTCTTTGTCTAGTACAATGCTCCTGGACATCAAGGTGATGCTGCTATCCAAAGATGCATCTTACTGCAGCTCATGGTCAGTTACTGACATTTTTCATTAGATATTAGACAGAATATTTTCTCCTTACTGAAAAACTGAGGTCTAGTGTGACATTGGAGAACAGGAATGACATGAGCATCTTAGGTGATGCCACATACCTATGTGCATACAATTAAATCCAGTCTCTGCATTCAGATACTTAAATTTAACTACTTGCAGCTTGAAGCTCAGCCTGACCTGCACTACTCACCTGGCTTAAAGGAAGAAACTTCCTTTGTCATTTGATAGTTGATTCTGTGGCGTATGTATCCACTGAAACACCCAGTCATCGCTGAAAAAGGCTACTACACTAAAAGAAACTCAGGAAGAACCCATCCCAATTCAGCCTACATTAACATCAGCAGAGAGAGGAAAGACTTTGGGGTATAATCCACCTGGCCTACTATTTCTATTTTCTTTAGGATTAAATTAATAATGCCCTGAAAGTGGTGGGTTTTCTGTACTGCCTATGAAGAGGAAGGAGGGTGACTGGCTCTGAGGTAATGCCTGTCCTAGAGCTGATCTATCTGGTGGTACGAGCCACGCTGACTGTGGCCACCACCCAGGCAGCTGCCCTCTGCACAAAGCCTGCTGTACAGGGTGTCCTGGGTTGATGCTAAATTGTATCCCCATTCATCTGTTTAGTTCAGAAATAAGTGTTGTACTTTTAAAAATTGGATCTGAGAGTGAAGAAGACACACTGGAATTCCTGAGGCAGTTGTTTTCAAAACACAATGATAAGAGTCTGCAGCTTTCGGACACACATGGCCTGTGCGTTGTGGGCAGTGTGGACAGCAGAAGAGAGCTCTCCTTTGCTTTTTGTTAGTTTTTTGCTAGCTGAGGCAGAGAAGTTCTCCGAACTGCGTTTTTTTTTCCTTTTTCTTGGAACTATTTGAACCTGCTCTGGACTAAACACCCAAAAGGGCCCCAGGAGCNAGTGTTTTATCTGTTAAATAAACAATTTTTTTCACTTTCTACCCGATTCAGCTAAGGGGAGGTGTGGTTCGTCTAGAGGTTTGTTTGTTTTCCTTTCTTTCCCTCTCCCAAATTTGCCCTAAACCAGGACACAGGGCCATCACTAATTCTGAAAATGCTGCAGGGAGGCTGTGACAGCTGCCCTCTCTCTGCAGCCTGGAGTTATAACATTGGGTCAGCAAAAAAGCTGGGCTTGCTCTACTTGCTCACCCCTAAATCTCTTCAGGGAGGAAGCAGTAGGGTCTAATTCAAATAACAATTGTTGTCTTTTGTCATTTGTTCTCTCTCATCCTTGATTGTGCAAGCACTCACCAGTAAGAGAATCCCCATGAATCTTTTTGTAGTTTCCCTCAATCAGATTACCTTATCTTGTGTTCAGATGATGGCAATTTCAAATAAACAGGAAAGCTCATTGCTCATGGTATGGGGTCCTGTAAGACTAATGCATGTTCATGGGGGTATTTGAACCTCTCCAAACTCCAGTGTTAAAGGGAAACAAGAATTTAGGAATTATCATGCTGAATCAAACAAAAAAATTTGCTATCCAGTTCTGTCATTACCAGTATTCTTTATAAAATAAGATGAAGAAAATCTTCCGAGTAGACTAATGGAGTACTGTTATGGTAGCACTCAGGCTTTAATCTGAACTTAGAATAGACAGTGGAAATTCAGTTTCTCTTTGAATATACTTTCAGTTTTTTAAAATAATTGATGATTTTAGTGAGACCTCTTTACTGGAGACTTCAGAAAAGAAAATAAGTATTAGAGATCCAGAAATAAAAAATGTTCTCCTGAAGTGTGCTATACTCATCTATCTATTGTATATGAAATAAGAATGCAAACATAGTTCTCTCCTTTTAGAAAGTTAGAAGTAAGGCTATAGAAAATGGAGAGCACATTTTCTCTTATTTGTAAACTGAAATATTATTTTGGCCTTATTTTTTCACTATTTGTTTAGAGAAAACATTGTGATGACTTTTGACATCCTTTCACATGTTATATAACTTGAATGTAGTATTTTGCCAGGCAGAAATTGGAAGATAATACTCTTGTGTACTTTTCCCACTGGACTGTAAACATAAGCAGCATGAAAGTTTTTATCCCTGAAGATTTCATTGTACCTGGTGGGATTGTTCCACTGTGGAGAATCACCTGTTCTGAATGAAAGTATCTTGAGTGATTTTACAGGATTTAGTGGAAGAAATACTGGCTGCTTCAAAATATTCCCATTATGTAACCAGAGAGAAAATAATATCCTATTTAAGAATATTTGATGTGAATGTTGGTTATTGAATTGATTTTAAGCAAAAACCTACAGAAATCAAATTACCCCTTTATCTTCATCAAACACAGTAACTTGCTGTGTCAGTTTTTCTGACCAGCAAGGTTGTCTTCAGCTCTCTAACACTTTTTATAGGCTTCCTCAGTATGATCTGCATGCTTATCTAGCTTATAAGAACCTTTAAGGCTTCTTGCACTTAAAAGTCAATATGCTGAAGGATTAAACTGAACTTCTACTCAAAATAACATAGGACACTGTGATCATGGTATTTTTCCAAAATACCTGGAGGCTGTATTGTCAGAGTACTGCAAGAATAGAAACACATCTGATCCTAGTAAGATGCATTCTATACTGGTGTGTGGTCCAATAGCTTATCTGTGTCCTAGAGGACTTATTTTTATTAGATTTGCTAAATCATTTTGCCCCTCAGGCTGACTTTGTTTGCAAAATTTCTTTTGTGTCTTCAAAGACTGAGCTGCAAACACCAATGTAAATGTTGACAGAATGTGTGAATGATGTCAGAGCATTTGTATTTCATCTTCAACTCATGTTTCTTTTAAAGCCATAAGAGTAAAATCACATCAAGACATCAAAAAGATTTGCTGTTTACTGTTTGGGAGCTAAGTTTACTACAACGTATGCTCTCCTTTCCTCATCTTTTTAGCTTCTTTTTTCGTTCAGTTCTTCCTCTTTGTAGATATTGTCTATAATTCTGTGCATTCTTTCCATGGTTTTTGTTATAATAGTTTTCTCTTAAATACTCCCTGACTAAATATGATAAACAATAGTTTATTATGCTGTTATAATGATGGGTGTTAACAACCACCACCCCCCACAATGCACTCCTTCCAACACCAGGATTGGTCAAAGAATGGATGAGCTGTGCCTTTGGCATTGACATGGAAGTGTCACCCGTGAAAAGTAAAATGCACACCTTTAGACAGTGATCCTAAAAGGCTAGAAAAACAGGGTGATGGGAACTTGAAATTCAGCAAAAAGAAATGCAAAGTCCTGTACCTGGGGAGCAGCATAGGCTTGGGGATGACTACTGGAAAGCAGCTTTGCAGGGAAGGCAAAGCTAGTACAAAACAAGCTGATCATGAGCCAGCAATGCAGCCTTGCAGGAAAAAAGGCCAATGACATCCTTGACTGCATTAACCAGAGCTTTGCCAGCACATAGATCCTTCCCTCTGCCCAATTCTAGGAATGACTGTCTGTTTTTGGTCATGATTTCAGCTGCAATAGAGTTAATATTCTCCCTANAGAAAATCTTCCGAGTAGACTAATGGAGTACTGTTATGGTAGCACTCAGGCTTTAATCTGAACTTAGAATAGACAGTGGAAATTCAGTTTCTCTTTGAATATACTTTCAGTTTTTTAAAATAATTGATGATTTTAGTGAGACCTCTTTACTGGAGACTTCAGAAAAGAAAATAAGTATTAGAGATCCAGAAATAAAAAATGTTCTCCTGAAGTGTGCTATACTCATCTATCTATTGTATATGAAATAAGAATGCAAACATAGTTCTCTCCTTTTAGAAAGTTAGAAGTAAGGCTATAGAAAATGGAGAGCACATTTTCTCTTATTTGTAAACTGAAATATTATTTTGGCCTTATTTTTTCACTATTTGTTTAGAGAAAACATTGTGATGACTTTTGACATCCTTTCACATGTTATATAACTTGAATGTAGTATTTTGCCAGGCAGAAATTGGAAGATAATACTCTTGTGTACTTTTCCCACTGGACTGTAAACATAAGCAGCATGAAAGTTTTTATCCCTGAAGATTTCATTGTACCTGGTGGGATTGTTCCACTGTGGAGAATCACCTGTTCTGAATGAAAGTATCTTGAGTGATTTTACAGGATTTAGTGGAAGAAATACTGGCTGCTTCAAAATATTCCCATTATGTAACCAGAGAGAAAATAATATCCTATTTAAGAATATTTGATGTGAATGTTGGTTATTGAATTGATTTTAAGCAAAAACCTACAGAAATCAAATTACCCCTTTATCTTCATCAAACACAGTAACTTGCTGTGTCAGTTTTTCTGACCAGCAAGGTTGTCTTCAGCTCTCTAACACTTTTTATAGGCTTCCTCAGTATGATCTGCATGCTTATCTAGCTTATAAGAACCTTTAAGGCTTCTTGCACTTAAAAGTCAATATGCTGATGGATTAAACTGAACTTCTACTCAAAATAACATAGGACACTGTGATCATGGTATTTTTCCAAAATACCTGGAGGCTGTATTGTCAGAGTACTGCAAGAATAGAAACACATCTGATCCTAGTAAGATGCATTCTATACTGGTGTGTGGTCCAATAGCTTATCTGTGTCCTAGAGGACTTATTTTTATTAGATTTGCTAAATCATTTTGCCCCTCAGGCTGACTTTGTTTGCAAAATTTCTTTTGTGTCTTCAAAGACTGAGCTGCAAACACCAATGTAAATGTTGACAGAATGTGTGAATGATGTCAGAGCATTTGTATTTCATCTTCAACTCATGTTTCTTTTAAAGCCATAAGAGTAAAATCACATCAAGACATCAAAAAGATTTGCTGTTTACTGTTTGGGAGCTAAGTTTACTACAACGTATGCTCTCCTTTCCTCATCTTTTTAGCTTCTTTTTTCGTTCAGTTCTTCCTCTTTGTAGATATTGTCTATAATTCTGTGCATTCTTTCCATGGTTTTTGTTATAATAGTTTTCTCTTAAATACTCCCTGACTAAATATGATAAACAATAGTTTATTATGCTGTTATAATGATGGGTGTTAACAACCACCACCCCCCACAATGCACTCCTTCCAACACCAGGATTGGTCAAAGAATGGATGAGCTGTGCCTTTGGCATTGACATGGAAGTGTCACCCGTGAAAAGTAAAATGCACACCTTTAGACAGTGATCCTAAAAGGCTAGAAAAACAGGGTGATGGGAACTTGAAATTCAGCAAACAGAAATGCAANGGGAACTTGAAATTCAGCAAAAAGAAATGCAAAGTCCTGTGCCTGGGGAGCAGCATAGGCTTGGGGATGACTACTGGAAAGCAGCTTTGCAGGGAAGGCAAAGCTAGTACAAAACAAGCTGATCATGAGCCAGCAATGCAGCCTTGCAGGAAAAAAGGCCAATGACATCCTTGACTGCATTAACCAGAGCTTTGCCAGCACATAGATCCTTCCCTCTGCCCAATTCTAGGAATGACTGTCTGTTTTTGGTCATGATTTCAGCTGCAATAGAGTTAATATTCTCCCTAGTGGCTAGTGCTGTGTTTTTAATATAGCATGAGAATAGTGTTGAAAATACACCATTTTAGCTGTTCTAAGTAGCGTTTACCCTGTTTGCCCTAAGTCAAGGACTTTTAGGTTTCCCATGTTCTGCCAGTGAGCTGGTGCGCAGGAAGCTGGGGAGAAGCATGGCCAGGACAGCTGACCAGAACTGACCAAAGGGATATTCCATACCCTAGAATGCCATGCTCAGTATATTTACTGGGGGGAATTGGCTCATAGGGACTGATCACTGTTTTGGGCTGGGTTGGGCATTGGTCTCTACTGTGCATCACTTGGGTTTTTTTGGGTTTTATCCCTATCTCTCTTTTTGTTGTACTAATTTATTATTATGATTATTTCTATTATTATTATCATCACCGTCATATTTTAAATCAGCTACTAATTTTATCTTATCTCAAACTTGATGTTTTACCCCTTTTTTTTTTACATTCTCCTCCCCACTCCACCAAGGGGTGTGGGATGTAGGTGTTAGTGAATAGCTGCATGGTACTTAGTTGTTCCCTGGATTAAACCCCAATATTCTCAAACAACATCTGGAATAAAATTTGGATTATAACAACTAATGGAAGATGTCCATACAGCACTGGTTATAAATTTTCTGACTGTGGTGCAGTTAATGTACTTGAAGTACAAAATCACAAAAAAATCTTATATAATCTTATATAATCTAGTTATGATATGACTTTCAAAAGTGTCCTTCTAGTAGAATTGCTCTTCCTATTCTTAAAGGAGTAATTTAATTTTTCTATGAATTTCTCTGGTTTTGTATAATTAACACTTGAACAAAAGATTACTTAGGTTCTCTGTCTTTCAATTTGTTTGGTTCCTCAGCTTCAAAGAACCACATCAATATATCTTGCCACAGTATAAATATCGACATTTTCTTTCTGCATTCAACAGATATCAGATTCTGCCAACTGCCAAGAAGCTTATGGGGAAATGATGCCAAATTCCCCCTTGACATAGAATCATTAATAGTGAAGTAGATTTATGGGTGTACTGCAAATTATTTTGCATGGTCTCTTTAAACACCTATTCACATGCACCAAAAAGTGCCATAAAAAGCTGATATATAACATTTGAAGTAAAATTCTGCTACTGAAGCCCATAATTCAATTGTCCAAGCTTTGCCAGTGCTATGGCACTTAAATGCTCCCACTTTCTCCTCATTTCCTTGAGTTCACTACTGAGTGCCATGGCAGCAGAAGGAGCACCTCAGCCAGGGTGCTAACATTGAAAACAATTCTGACTTAATTCATTTCAACCCAAGGTGTAGAATAACCTCACAGTTCTTGTGTAATCAAAACTGAGAGGAAATACAGACTCTTTTCTGACTCTTTTACCTCTAGTTTTTAATTTGTAGCACGCTATTTGTGCTACCTGTTTTGGTCTGGGGGGTGGTAACCCCTGAGTCTTTTCTGATGTGGAGATTTTCTGCAGTACCTGGGTGTTTAAATCCTCCGTGCTGTTGATTGTGATCTAACACCTGCTATTTCTGCAAAATAGCATGCAAGAGACAGGAGACATTTGCACGCACTGAGATACCGTGAGCGATAACTCCAGTATCAACCATCTGCTAGACCCTTTGTTTACTGCCTTTCTTTGTACTGAAGTTCAAATATTTTGGAATGAATGGGGGGAAAATTGCACAAGTAGCTCCACAACTCAGCTTTAGTTTCTTTATGAACAACATCTGCAGAATATGATAGGAAACAAAAACATCTGTTTCCAGTGGCTTTGTGGTATTCTGCTTTTCTATTGATTCATGTACAAACCTGAAGCGGAGCTGTTTGGGGCATTCTCTCCTTGTTTATTATGTAAAAACCCCAGGCAAACTCAATACACAAAGATAACATACTCAAAATTGGAGCAGGTATTAGTAGGCCCACAGTAAGCCTGAATCAACTTCATAACTTCTGGATGAAGAGTCTTTCATATGGAAATGAAAGCTGAGCTACCTAAAGAGAGAGAAATCCCAAAATGCATCCATTTTCTAACAGTAACACCATTGCTCACAGCAAGATTAACTGTAAAGTAGAGGTGAACTTTTGTCTGTATTGATTAGTTTCATCTGGTCTGTGATAATTTAATGCATTAGAAATGTGGTTGTTTGCCTAGCAGACCAGTATGTCTGGTTCTGCTGTGCTGGTCTGTATTTCTCTCAGATATCAGAGAGATTCTGGGCAATGCTTGTGTAGCTTGGTAAGTTGTTGTGGTTTCTCACTGCCTCTGTGAATGCATTTAAATTGAGGTAGAATACTTGAAGATCCATCCTTTAAGCATTTTGGGTGGAAAACACTATTTGTTGTTATTCTTGACTGAGCACAGCTTTAAATAGACCTCCCTGTGCATGGGGAATTGAAATTTTCCCTTCACCTTACCAGGACTTCCCCTCTCCTTCTCCCTGCTTAATATTATAGCTCAACATTTAAAGAATTCACAGGGTGTGTAGAAGTCAGGCTCTCACTGCTCTTTTTAGTAAGGAGAGTCTCCTATAGCCCTTAAAATCTATGGTGCATTTGTCTATGCTGTTCTCACTTTGGAAGCTCAGCTCATTCACAGAAAAAAAAAAAAATTCCCTTTTCAAAACTGGCTGGCTCAGAGGGGTGTGAAAATATATTACTCTACAGCCTAGGGATGCAGATGCCCACCAAAAAGGGGATTGAAGCTTTTTGCATAAACCTCATCACACTAAAAGTGTCACTGGACAAAGCAGAGCTGTTTGTGCCACATACAGCAGCAAGGTAATACATATCCCTCTCCATCTTACTATTGTGACTTTAACCTCCTCCTTATTTAAGAGATATACCAGTGGCACTTCCTAACTGTTTTAGAGATGTCTTATCCTCTAAGAGGGTTGAGCTGAAATGCTTCCTCTTATCTATAAAATTTCCTAGAAGTGCAAAGAGTTAATACAAACAGTTCATTCTCTCTGTAGACTCTGCAAGACATATTGCCTACAATTTATCAACCCATTTAGCTTTCTTATCAGAAATCTGAAGCTGAATATACTGTTTCCTTTAACAACCTTCCAGGAACACAATGATAAACTCTACTTTTTAATAGAAGACTTTTGTAGACCAGTGGAGAACAGGAAAACATTTATCAAAAAAGGGTGATACTGAGGCATACCGATTGAAACAGAGAGAAAGAATAAATAATAATAGTAATGAGAAAATGTTTCTTTCTCTTTTATTCAATACAATTATAATATCAAGTACTTCAGAAATGTGAAGATATTATTTGGCCCATCTTCTGACAACATTTTTAGCCTGCCTAGGTAATATATAGGGAGATTTTTTTAATATGGTGCATATTGTTTCTTTTTCACATTTATCTTCTAAGGCTAGGAAATCAGAAGCCCAAGATAAAGAGCAGGTAAACACAAAACCTATCACTAAACCAGGGGATTTTTATTTGAAAAAAACAAAAGTGCAATTTCTCTAGGGAAGGGACACAGGGCTCCTTTGTCTGCAACCCATGATAGAGCATTCCTTTCAGAGCGGGAGGATTTGAATGGAAAAGAGGTTCTGCCTCTGCCCCTGGCCCTAATGCACCCCAGTAAGGAGGAGAGAGGAGCCCCAGGCAGATGTAACTTCTCAAGTTACAAGTTTAGGGCTCCTCTCCAGCTTGCAATATGGCAAGTCTGGATGCATGCAGGGACCCATTGTTGCTCAGGGTGAGTGTAAAGCTGCTGTTTCCTGCTCACAAAACCTTGTGCCAGCAGTTTCCAGCCAGAAACCAGGCGGGAGCCAGCCATGCAGCAGACTCTAACCCAGTTCTCAAATCATAAAGATTACAAGAAATTTCCAGGAGAGGAGGAGTTATTATTGCATTTCATCTTTTGTTGCACAATACCGCTGTTTTAGCCACTAGATTAGTCAGTGATAGATCTGTACTTAGATATTCAGTGACAAAAGGTCAATTAGGGTCATGTCTTTTTTTACCCCCAGAAAATGCTGAGTTCTTGCCCTTGGTATTTTGACAAGTTTAGGCCCATGTGACTTTTCCAAAAAGCCAACCAACCGAACAAAACAAAAAGGTTTTATATAGTCCAGTCTTTTAAACATTTATTGAGCATGACCCTCCAGTTTCATCTTTGCAGTTTGCATTGTTTTCAGAAAAAGGGAAAAGCAAAATAAATTATGTTTTGCATGGCTGAGTTTAGTAACCCTAGAAATGTAAGCTATCAAATTTAAAAAAAAAGCAAGAATGGTTTTGAAATCTTTGTTAAATACACACTAAGAAGATTCTACATTTATTGCAAAAGAAGCAACCGATTTCTGGTCAAAATTATGTATTTGATAGTTGGGCAAATCATATTTCCAAATAAATTTAAAAACACTTGTTAAAAATTTAAAAAGGCAAACATAAAAGAAACGGAACGTACAAAAGGAATGGTTTCAGTATGTTCTGTTACTTGATTTGGCAAAAATATTTTTTCCTCCTATTGTTTCTCTCACTGAAAATCAGACATGAAAAGCAAAGCAACAATAGAGATATTCAATCTATCAATATAAATTGGCCTGGTATCACTATAGCTAGCACATAAATTGTGTAAGGAAGAAATATACATCATGTTTGATCCACTGCTGAGAAAATACAGTTCAATTAGTCTGGATTAACACGTAAACCCTTTCCCTTTCCTTGGGATGTAATGAGGGAACAAGATATGGGATTAGAGGGACTCTTGCCTTTGAAGAACATGACAAGTTTTGAATAAATAAGAATGAAGATAGGAACATTACTGTGCAACCTTCTTTAAACTGTGGGGAACTGAACAGGCCTTTTCCACTGGAGAGGAGAGGAGAGGAGAGGAGAGGAGAGGAGAAAAAATGATGGAAAAATGGTGGAAAATGGCAGATGGAAAAGGGTGATTAAGGAAGCCTCCAATACTCTAACAGTGAGCATGGTTCATCTGGCATGTGTCTTCTACTGTGTTGATAGAATCATCATCAGTACTTGGGAGAAGACCTTTTCTGTTCCTTAAACTGTGTGTTTAATCACTCTGTAGATATTCTTGCAGCGTTTCTAAGGAATGGAAGGCTTTATTTTTTTTTAAGGAAGGGGAAAAGGGGAGCTTTGTTTCAAATGCAAATAATTCCCATCATTTCATTTTCTTCTGGTGGGATATTAAAAAAAAAAAATTGAGATATGTGGGTGTTTTATTTGTTTTATTTCTAATTTGCTATATACAATGTAAGTGTGGTTCCATACATGCACCAAAAAACCCTATTTATAAAACACAATACAAGATACAGTTTTTACTAAAAACTTACATGATTATATCATTTCAGAATAGCTGCTTAAATGGAACAATTCAACATGATTTTCTCCTATTTTTTTTTTTTATTACTGTAAAATTTCAGGATAATGTACTAAAACATTTTTAATTCAGACACAAAAGTATTTACCCAACGGAAAGTGGTTTAATTTAAGTAGCTAGCTTTGTAGGCAAGCATATGATGTGGGTTGAAGAGGAAACAACTAAGCAATATATTCTGTACTGTATTTCACTCTTTATTCACAGGATCATTACTGGAGCAACTTCTTGTCTGTAGTAATTAATAATAACTTCTTTGGTTCTTATGCAATAATGACAATTCATATCATGTACAAAGAGCTGAGATAGTTTCTGCTCATCAAATTTTACAGAGCTTGAATTAGCTTAAAATTCAATTCAGTCTTACAGTGTTATTGAAACTTTGCATGGTTACCTTTCACAAAAATTTCCAGAAGTGTGCAGTGAAAAAAAAGTTCCCCCAAAACTTTCATGCAAGGCAAAATTGTTTTCAGGGTTATGGGAAATCCTTTGTTAGCATGTTAATCTTGTTAGTGAACAGTCAAATCTATGGCAATGTCAAAAAAAAGCTTGGGGAATGTGTCTGAACTGTCCTTCCCATTAAGTTTCCCAGTAAGTGGCCAGAAAATGTCTGTATTTTTCCTTATAAAATAAAATGAAACACCTAGACAAAGATTTTGACACATAATGGTCCATATTAATATTTAGTATTCTTGAAAATATCTGGAATTGATGTTTTTAAAGCACTGAATTAAAATATTTTATTTATCTCTGTAATTTTCTGATACATAATAATTTGCACAGTAAGTTAGAGTGTTTTCATCATGAAAGCATGTGATTGGCAAGGGTTAGTCAACTGATAAAGACATTTAATGATATGCAAGTGAATAACTGCAGCTAATTCAGCATATAGTCACACTATATCTGCTTAATCATATCATTCTAACACTATGTTTTTACAAAATTTGTTTTCAAATAGGATGTAACATAAGTCATATGGAGAAAGAATAGTTAAGATTTTGTTTCTTATTGTTTAGTATATTGCATTTTAAATTTGAAATAAAATGTACTTTAAAAGAAGATATGTGTAGAAAACTTTAGAATATTGTCCTAAACTTATTATTAAACTTGTTAAAAAAAAACAAAACAACCCCAATTTTCTAAAGAAAAACAAGAGACTAGTATATGTAATATGAATAAGAAGTCCTCATTTTTTGTCTACAGTTACTGATTGCACTAAACCCCAGTTTGAAATAAATGAAACTTAGTTATACATAAACACTGTTCAAAATGAACTCCAACATTCTAAAATAAGGACTGAAAGATGCTGACAATTCAAAAACTGTAAGGTACAGAGGATATGACCTTCAGAGGAAACACTTGAAGCCCTGCTGTTGTGAAGGAAGCTGCCTACACAGAAGTATCTGCAGGCTAAAATGTGATTCAATACTGTACATCCTCAGTCTTCTCAGATGTGGGCCTTATTCCTTCTCTGTAAAACCTTTAAGGCATACTATGAAATGCAAAGTTACCCAACAAAAATCTCTTTACGTGAGACAGCAAAATCTCTTTTTGAGAAGAACAAGGGTGCAGTTTGCCCTGCTCTACTCTCTCCATAATCAGAAGGGCTAAATCTCAACTCTGATCACATATATTATGGAGGAGCTCCTGTGTTCTCCTGTCCATAGGGGGAAAATGGGGCTTAGGGATAAACCTCAACTAGAAGAACAAATCGTAACTCTATAAATTATCAGGAGTTTGTTTCAAACACTTGAGTCTCCTCAAGAGATCCTAGCTGTTGGGAAAGAACCAATCTAAAAACACAGCCCAGTGTCTTTCTTGATGTGAATCTTATCAGGATGACCTTTTCTATTCAGTCACTTTCCCAAACTCATCAGGATTTTAATGGAATGTCCTAACTCCTTCTGTGTTATGCAGCTTTTATAACATCACATACGTGTCATCATTCATTAAAATATTCAGGCCAGAAAAAGGAGCCATAGTGTTGGATGCTGGTATCAGGCAGGCAATCTCAGCTGCATTGTCATCATTATTTTCAGCTGCTCCTGAAAAAGTGAAGATTTTTTCCAAAGACCCCTGTTTGTCACTGTTCTTCCTGTCATTGTTCTTCCCATCTTCTTGCTGGATATCTGCTTCAGTGATGGACTCTGGTTCTTCATATTCTTGCTTGGTTTGCAATGCAACATGGTCATTTTTGTCTAGCCATTCCTAGAAAAATTGGAATGTTAATGTTGGCAGAGATGAGTTATCAGTCAAAAGAAACCCAATTGTACAAATATCATTTTCCAATTTTCCTGCATCTTTCCAGAATAAGCCACAATGAAGATGAAAAGGAAGTAATGTAGAGAAACAAGTAATAAAATAACAGGACAGAAGAAAGACGAAATGGCAGGAAAGCTGACAGGATTCCAGAACTGCATTCAAAGTCCTACTTATTCCTGAGATCATATAAAATATATTTCTGTGTTTAATTAGGGCCCTTAGAAAACCTTGGATGCATAAAATATCTGATGTTCCCTCTTTGATAGACTCATGAATTCTCTGACCCAAGCCCTAACTAGAACTAAATTAAGACTAAATTGAGATTGAGATTTAGGCCACATAGCATATCTGTATTAATGCTTCAGTACTAATTTGAATTTATATATTTTTTCTTCACTTTGCATTTAAAGCTATCTTTTATATAAAAGTTTTCAACTTGTCACTGAAAAATTATTATTAATTTTTGCTATTCCATTGGGTTTAAAATGTAAGTATTTAACCTGTTTCCCATTTAGAGGAAACTTGTTAGCAATTGAGGTAAACACTAGTACAGCTAGTACAGAAAACTACACCACATATGTGAAGTCAAGGGCTCATAAGAAGCATTAAGAAAACAAAAGCAAAAATTAGTCTGTTCATTGATAGCTGTTCCATGGTTGAAGACTTTGTGAACGAGTACCTCGATGGCTAAGAAAGGATGTTTCCTACTGTGACTGATGCCAGCATTCACACACTCAGTACTTCACAAACATAAAGGACAAAATCAGGTTGAAGCAGGCTCCCTGACTTATCACACACAGGAAAGGATGCAAACACTAAAATGTCATTTCAGTGGATATTGTGCCTCTTGACACCCTTAAATTCTTCTCAAGCAGTTTCTCTGTCTCTATAACAAGTGTCTTTTCAGAGTTCCAAATCAGCACTGCACTGATTTTATGAGCTCTGGCATTTGCTCCATGCCTTTTATCTCAGATCAGAGACTCCTTGTGGTAATGTCTGTGCAGAGCAAGAATCAGTAGCTACTTCCAAATTATTCTCAATGTTGTGGAATTTACAGCCCTGCTAAGGTGATTTTTACCTGTAAGTTTCCATTATGTTCATTGAAGAGATCAGAAAATGTGTATTTTGGGTCTGGTATAGCAGGCAGGACTGACATCTGAATCCTACAAAAAGGAAAAAAAAAAAAATCAATATTTTGTTATAGCAGAGTTATTCATATAAAAATCTCCTTCAGCACAGTTCTGTACCCACAAATATATTTTACATGACAGTACTCTGTTCTTGATTTCTTTCAAATGTGTTCTAAAGCCAAAAAGCAGTTATAGCAGTCTGATAATACCATCAGGCTACGAGAATTTTTTGTTGAATTTTCAACCCAAGCCCAGTCTAGCAAAATCCAGATTTTACATGAACTTCCAGCTAGTCAGCATGTGCCACTCTGCTCAATGCAGTAGTCAGAGCCTGCATTCTCTGGTTACCTTCCCCTAGGCAGGGAAGATGGTGTAGCAACCAGCTGTATTGGCTGACTTAGTGAACACAAACACAAATGTAAATGTGAACCATAGAAGTGCAGGAGAAAAAATTCAATTTATTAACTAAAAGGGTAATTAGAGTCACAAATACTTTCATCCCTGAAAATCCATCATTTTTGGCTTTTTTTTTCCACCAAAAAATACAAAATCTAGGGTCTTTGTAGGTTTGCTTGTTGTTTGGTAGTTTGGGTATTTTTTTAATTTTAAATTCTAAACATGAACAATTCTAAACACAATTCAACTGCCAATCCAAATATTGATATAGTCTTATTATATACACTCTATACACTATATACATATAGTCTTATCGAATACACTCAAGTTTACTTTATCCTACTGCAAACAGACATTTTGATTGATGAAGGTTGCACAAAAGAATGTGCTTTCAGAAGTAGCTAGAAAAATTGACTTTTCAGGATTTAACTAGATTTCTAAAAAAGAGAAGAAATTAAGTGGAAAAAACAGAATTTTATCCTGAAACATTGTCTTTTTACCAGAATTGTTCCAGTTTTGCAAATTAAAGGCCTGGGTGTTTGGAAGGCCAGGATGTATTAGTCCTCAAACCACGATTAAGCTACTGACTTCTACCTCTTCACCATGACTTCATTTATCTGATAAGAATTTTCATTACTAAGAGGCTTTATCCAGAATGATAGCTCTATTTTCATGACATGACTATTGCATAGTAACCAATAAAACTATATTTACCTCTGCCATTTACAGAGAAGGATCAGGAGGATAAACATCAAGAGTACTGCCAGCGAACAACATAAAACAATTACTGCTTTTGACTGAGGAGTTATATCATCATCACATGAATCTAAGAATAATCACAAAAAGAATGTTTCAAAACATTTTTTTTTGCTTTAATTGTAAATATTCCTAATCAGGCTAAAATAAAGACTTTTCTTAAAAAAAACCCAAAAAACAAA
This sequence comes from Thryothorus ludovicianus, assembly GCA_013397245.1. Lineage (NCBI taxonomy): Eukaryota > Metazoa > Chordata > Aves > Passeriformes > Certhiidae > Thryothorus > Thryothorus ludovicianus. The sequence continues at coordinate 1,209,332 of VZTB01009788.1, read as the reverse complement.
ACAAAGAATTTTGAGGACAAGTAAGACAAATTTAATTGTTCTGTTGAGACTGTAAAGAAAATCTCTGCCTCCCCAAACCTTGCAACAAAATAAAATTGAGCTTTTATTTATATAAATTGACCTGGTGCAGGACAACTGAGGGGACTTACAGGCAGTGTAGATGCATTATGTATGAATCAAGTATTCCTACTCGTTTTCATCATATTGCATTGACAGTGATAAAGCAACTTTGTGCTAAGATCTGTATTACATGCACCTACTTACAGTCACTAAAGCTGCAAATGCCAGTTTACATGTAGCCCAAATGTTTTATCTCCCAACAAAAACCAAATAATCCCAGCAAACAAAGAGCCAGCAAATCGCAAGAGTTGATACCTAGAAAGTAACTAGTGGCAGGCTAGCACCTAACATGCAAGTATATAAAACTGATGAATTTGTGCATTTTTCTGCACTCTCCTGCAGCAACGTTCTTCCTGCAGCTTTTGTAATGCAACTTCAAACCTCTGCCTCCTACTACTGGCCATCTGGTCTCCACAAAAATGCCAAAACCCTGGATGATTATTCATACAGGAGCAGCTGTCCAGCCCATTCCACCTTCCTGCTCCATTTAGTTTTCAGGAAGTCAAGTAAAATTGTGACGGCCTTGCTAAGTCTTCAGAGTTTATGAGATTTCTTGAAGCTTCATGGCTTCATCGGATTATAGATTTGGAGTCAATAACTCATTCAAGTCCTGAAGAAAACTGCTTGCCCAAGTGAAGGGGCTGTGCCAAAGTAATTTCTGATCCAGGAGCACACAGAATGTCTTAACTTCTTAGACTGTCTCCTCTGTGATGTCCTTCCTTGCAGGTACCTGCTGACAGCCTCTGGTGAATTGGTTCAGGTAAAGCTGATAAGTTGTCTGCTCTCAGAGGTGCAGACGAAGTCATTGTCCTTATTTCTTTTTGCAGGCTCACAATTTGCATAGTGGGAGAGTCTTCTCCGTAAGTCAGTGCTATGGCCATGAGTGCACAGGCTACCTATAGTCCAGGATTTCTTCCCAGCTTTGTGTACATGGATTGTCTTCAAGTGAGCTAATAGCCCATTGCATTTTAGAGAATTCAGATCTTGTTACACTGGGCAACTGAGGGCTTCTGATAAAGCCTAGTGAGTAACATTTTGTGCTTAGGTAATATAAATATGTTTGTAGGGTGTACGGTCTTTTTTTTTCTACAGAAAATCTGAGGTTTGGTTTTGATAAGCAGTAGGAATACTGTTTACATTGACAATCTAATTAACGTCAGTCACCCTCAGTTAAATATAACTGTCTGGTAGGAAAGCAGTGCTGATACTGTCTTTACTTCTCTTCAATCTCTTTTTCCACCTCTTTGTTTCGATCAATTCAGCACCCTTGAGCATCAGACTTCTGTGACCTGTGGTCAAGGTCAAGCATTCTGTGACCTATGGTCCTGTAGTTCAACTGGATCTACTTGCAAAACAAACTGCCTTCAAAAACTGGACATCAGGGATTTTCTTAGAGTTCATATTTGATGTCCAAATATCATATATGGGCACCCCCTTTCAACACCCACACCCACAGAGGCCTCATGCATCCATCACTGTCACTGAGAGATCCTTGATACTACTGTAACACAAATAATAACACTCTTAGCATTTCTGATTACGACATAAATTGATAGCTTCAGGGTCCACCAGGAAGAAAGTGGACAAGTTAAATTAAACACACAATTACACATTCACGTGAACTTTCTTTGATAACACAAGATGGAGAACGATAGTGCAACATTCATTTGCTGCATGTCCTCAGCTTCTTTTGCACTTAGACAATGTTTAGATATATATACACACACATATATATTTAAGCTATTACCTAATAACGTGCCATTCATCCAAAATGTTTCAGCTTCCCAGTCACTGCTGTAGTGAACTACGTTGCAGTGTGGCACTAGCCTCCCCAGTCTGACTCGGAAAGAGTAGCACTTCCTTGGATCAAAGCCATGCTCTCCAACACTGCAGCACTTAGAAGTTCTGGACTGAGAAAGAAGATTGTTAATTCTGGCTTTCAGGACAGTGCTTCAAAATGCAGCACTCTGTTGTGATCACAACTAGGACCAGGGATTGACCAATGCAAAACCTCAGAACTGAATGTTAACCTCTCTGGGTTTTGAGGAATCCTGTTTCTTGGTTGACTTCTGACTATTCATGTCCATTCCTTGTTGCATGGTACTCAGATGAAGGTCCTAACAATTATTGCATAGTGGACTGTGTTACAGTTCCATATTTACAGTACACAAAGACACTCCAATCCACAAAGTATTTAGAAGTTATATTTGAGAATGGAAAGGTTTAACTTAATGAAATAATATTGGGAAATACTTAAAAACTAATTTTAGAATAAATAAAAATCCCATGTAATTCCTTTTTTTTATGCTATTTCTTTAATTGTTTTGGTTTTTTTTTTTTCTCTCTTCTTTTCCCTAATCTGTTTTCTGCTTCTATCTTTCTAAACAGCTCTATTCTGAATGTATGCCTTTGCCTTAGATTGCCCTTAGGTTGTGAAATGCCTCTAACTTGTAAATTATTTCATGGCAGAAATCCAGGGTTATAAAAATCTGGATGTCTTCTGCTAGCAGCTATATTTGAAAATATAGGATGGGAGAAAATTTGGAAAAGCTGCATTTTATATTATATGGATATGCTACTTCCAACTCCTTCCTACTCCTACTTCCTTGATTAAAAATGTGATTTCCAACAGCTTTCAATGCTGATTAAAAATGTGACATACAACTCACTTGCCACTCTTTGTCAAACTTGCTTTTGTACTGAAGCTCAAGTCTCAAGCACCATGCATTTCTCTGTGGTTTGTTACAGCTTACAGTAACAGTGTCCTCTTCCCAGAAGAAGGTCACATTTTCTGGTGGACTGGGCTTTACTGAGAAGAGAAACAAATTTTGCTATAGTGTCCTAAAAAGCACTTTACAGTTGAAATAATTCGTTTTCCTTCCTTGGCTCAATAGTTCACTGAGTACTAAGAGAAGAAGGCAGACTTTCTTCCTGGAGGTTTTGCTCTTGCAGCTGACCTCCCTATTAAACATCAAAATGCACTCCCTGCAATCCAGACAAACAAACTTCCTCATGGGAAATGAAGTGACAAATTCAGTACCATAAAGCCTCCAAGGCAGACTTTTGAAGCTGCTGGAGGCTATGAGGGTTGTGGTGGGGCATCTGCAAAAGCCCTGGGCTCCTATCTAAGCGCAACTGAATCTTCCCCTCACTGTTTTCAGAGGGTCTGAAGACAAATCTGTGGTTTGACCTAAGCATCTGGTGAGTCTTCAGCAGTGGGAAATAAAGGGGTGAAAAGAGTGCTACCTCTTTCTCAAAACTTCTAGTTGCCTTTTTTGTATTACCTATGATGTAGGTCTATGAAATTCCAGAAGTTTTTGATAAACTAATCTTGCACTAGATGTTAAATATGTATTTGGAGACAGGAAAGATTTAATAGAAGCAGGACATCATCTCTCTAGTAGTAGCAGGATGTCCCTTTTACTCTGCCAGACTGTACGATAACCACTCAGCTAATTTCTATTGACATCCTATGATGGTTTTGTGACAGCATCTTTGACAAGAAGCAGTTTGCTAGCTCAGATTTCATGAAAGATGACAGAAGAATGAAAGCTGCAAATATAAGAAAGATCACACAGTCATCACTAAGACAAAAAACTATTATTCGTTTTCTAAATCAGCAGGCCTGCACTAGAAAAAGACACACACACATATATATATATATATATATTTAGTATTTTCACTTGGATTTTTAAAGTGTATTTTTGGACAGGTCTGGCTGTGCTATGTTATCTCACTAAACTGCAGCTGCACACAAGCCTATGTGACTACTGATGACAGCAAAGAACAAAAATCAGCATGAGATAACTAGTTTTGTTTTGATGTGCATACTAATAACATTTTATAAGCCCTACTTCTTCTGATTTCTTCTCAAACTTAGAGAACTGGAAAATTGCCAAAGTATTAATGATTTTTCATATTTACTGTAAAAATCAGCTTTTAATCTTTTAGAAAAAAGCTCTTCACTTCCGTTGCTGTTCCTGATGGAAATGGCAAGGGTAGGTCCTTCTGTCTTAAAATGACACCCAGAATTATAATCTTGATCCAATAAATAGGTGGTGCATGGCTTCCAAACTTTGTGCTTGCCTTCATCAAATCTGTAAATGAAATAATATGGAAATTAATAAAATGGAAAACTTAACAATTACCACAAGTTAATTAATATTTTTAATGCTTTTTCTTTTTTTCTTTTTTTTTTTTTTTTTTTTTTTGATGTTAGATCAAGGAAAGTTTATGGGTGGTTTTTCTTGAAGTGATAAATTTCTCGGTGGTGTGAGGGAATTCATGGCCTGAACTTCACCAAATTTCCAGCCCCGGGTTTCAATGCAGTCTGAAATAATCTAGTTTTGCTCTTGCTGTTGTTTTCTAATAAGAGAATGACTTCATGACTTGCTCAAACAGATGCTCTCTATATCCTGTTTTCAAGACTGTACTGTGAAAAGTTTTTCCGTATATATAACGCAGAATGTAAAGATAAGCACTATGACTGTCTTTAACTAAAATATTACACTTCTGTTAGTCATGAATTATATCAGTTAATAAGGAATATATATATACATATGTGGAAAAAAACACTTTCAATGGTGTAATTAGCCTTAGCATTTAGTACAATGACAGAAGAGGGACAAATCTTTCAAATCATGTCTGTTGTGACTGATTACTCACCAGGTTTATTGATTTGTACGCTTCTGTAAGCTGTGAATACAAACAAGTTTCACACTGCATATTAACAAATGTTAAAAGCATTTCTAGTTCACAGAAGATTCAAATGGACTTGGCTATTTCATTCTCCCTAAGTAAATCCTTTAACAAGAGAGGAATAGGCACTGACAATACTCACGTGTAAAAAAATGACACGTTCTCATTGGGAAAAGACTCTCTTGTTGCCCATGAGATCTCCATTTTCTCATTATTGAAGTTGATTATTGTGGTGTTGATATAATCTTTCCCACCTGTTCAGGACATTTACGGAGAACATGATTTCAGGAATGAGTGTGGAAAACATCTCTTGATGTTAGTAGGCAGTCGGTAGTTCTAAGATGTGTATGCAATAGGCTCATATAATCATAAAATAAGAATACATAAAAGCATCCAAAATAAAAGGGAGTAAAATAACTTGGAGAATTTGAAATTAGAATTTCAAAACTAAAGAAATTAAGTCATGCACAGCAACATGAGAGAGAGACTTGCCCACAGGGTCTCAGGGCTAAAGCGTGTGGACTGGGCCGGGTTCATGCACTGCACAAGGCCTATACCTTGAGGACATCTTTCCCCATAATACCTGCTGGGGAAAACTCTTTGGGATCTAACACTATAGGGAATGTCTGTGTAAACTGTCAGATGTTTGCTGTAAGAAATAAGGAATGGACACCAGAAATGCAGACCAGTCAAGACCCACAGGAGCACAGAGCAGATCAGCACAAGCAGATATATTACATATTTGTTCTGTGACCCATTCCACCTTAAATACAAGAATGATCCTTTAATGTGCCCTGACTGCACGCAGATATTATTTCCTCTCTGATCATCTCCTTGTTACTGTTCTTGCTAGGGACACAGGATTCCACCATCAGACACTGAATATAAACTTGACATTGAAGAAATGGAGAAATTAGGAAGGCAGAAGGATTAGAAATCCATTCTATATAAAAAATTATTTATTTTGCATTCTAGAAAATGTGAAATTGTGTTTGAGTGAATAAAGAGGAAGAACATGTATCATCAAGAAACCAATTGAAGATAAAATTTTCAGACTTCTCTGTCCAGCTGTGAAGTGTCTACCCCTGAAAAATCTTAGCTGGAACATTCCTGTCTAGAAGGAAAATAGAGGATTTTAGCTTTGATTGCTGTGTATATGTTATGCTCTTCTGGACTTTTGAAGGGATTTAAATTTTTAAAACATTTCTTATGAGCTTTTCATCATACCCAGCCATTCTGATTACTTCATGGGAATCAAGGATAACTATTCTCATGGTTGCTATCTTCTGCTCTGTAATCAACACGAAGAATGTGAGACGGTTCAAGTAAGCATTTTGCCTAGATCTGTGTCTATAGCTGCTTTATGACAACTCTAATTAGAGTTAGAACGTTTTTGTGGAGGTGTATTTGTGTCGTAACACGTAGTTTTGTCAAGAACATACAAGACAGTTATGACGAAAATCCAGGACACATTGGGTAGCTGTACCTTCAAGTTTCTGCTGTGTGACTCATGGAGCTGTGGAAAAATGATTGTGCTCTTATTCAAGAAAAGGTCCTGAAACTACCTCCTCCATCTCTTACCTAATGCCTGCAAGCTTGTTTTTTGTTTTCTCATACAGAAAATCTTGCTTATATGCTGAGGCAAAACCAGAAGGGAAAAACCTTAAAAGATGTCATAAAGTGGAGTTTTTCCAGCCAGTTCTACCTCTCTTTCAACAAAGTACCTACATAGCTCATTTTTCATAATACTTCAAGATCTTTGTAATTCCTTTCTGCAGTTCTAAGAGATGATCTTGTTTTTTACTAAAGCCACTAAGAAATAGGAAGGCAAAGTGCCTAACAGTGGACCCTTGGTCTGTGATTGCACTAACACATTTTAATTTTTATGGACTACTTTAGCATGGTTGTGCAGTGCAGTGTACAGTGTAACTGAAATCCTTTACTTCTTGGATTTAGATTTTCTATAGAAGTAGTTTAATACAAAATATTTAATTACATGGTCTCCATCCTTAAATAGAATTGACATCATAAAAAAAAAATTATAAATATTAGAATGGAGAATACTGTACTGTCCTGAGATAATGTATCATGAATCTTTTCCATTTCCTTTCGAAACTACAAAATATATGCTTTCTACTTTTGGATAATTAGTTTGTATTTTCACTTTGAGAAAGAACTATTAATGATCATGCTTCAATAATGAAAATAAGAACAGGAAGAGTACTTGCTTTCTTAATTACATATTTTCAAGATATTTCAAAATTAATTTCTGATGCTGTTTCTATGTGTGCAATAGTTGGGCACTATGATAGAAAACAAAATGCTCTTTTTAGGGCATTTTTTTGAATCTTCCACTAGACCAGGCTGCTCAGAGCTCAATCCAACCTGACCTTGAACAATTCCAGGGACGGGGCATGCACAGCTTCTCTGTGCAACCTGTGCTAGTGCCTCATTGTCGGGTTCTCTGCTATTTTGCGAAGTTCCCTGAGCTAGCAAAGTCCTTTTTCACGCCCGAGATGTAAGAAAAGAGCAGAAACTCTTCAGGTCTCATGTTCAAGGTTGTTTATTCAAGCTTATCTAAAACATTTTCTTTCTGCCCTGCCGAGCTCCTTCCAGCAAAACAGTCGAAGGCCTTCCCCCCGCTCAGAGGCGGCGTTTATCTTTTATACTAAAAGTTACATACAGATTATTTACTAATTGTCTCCAATACCTATTCTCTACATTAGACAGTCAGATTCTACTCTAAACTAATCAGTCATGTCCCTGTCACCAAGAAGATTAAGAGAGAAGAAGAAAAAAACCTAAAAGCCACGAGGTTCCTCCATCTTGGCAACACCTACCCCCCTGTACCAAAACACAAGAACTACTTTTACACTCTGTAACAAACTCACTACTACTCTATTTAAACTCCTTTCACCTGTAATTCTTCTTTTAAGGTTGGCAATCATTCCCACAGGCTAAAATCAAAACCACAGGTGTTTTGGGCTGTGTGCCAGGGTCTCTGAGACCCCTGCCCAGGTCCCTGAGCCTCCAGGGCAGTCAGAGGCAAATCTTGTGTTCCCACACCTCATAAACCTCACAGTGAAGAACGTTTTCCTAAAATCTATTCTAAATCTAGGGTCTTTCATTTTAAAGCCATTGCCCCTTGTCCTGTCACTCCACACCCCTTATCATCTCAATTGATGTGAGGTGTTCAGTCAATTTGGTCACAAAGGCTGTGCAGGTACAGAAAAAAAAGAAGGAAGAGGGGAAAATGAGTTTATTACATAAAATACGGAACAGAGTAACAGAGGCAAAGAGAGGAAAAGCTTGTTTTAAATATCTCAAAAAGGAAAAAAACTGCAATGCTATGATTTTATCCCTCCAAGTTTAGAATGTTAAAACAATATTATAATCCTTATTCTTTCTGAAGTGATTTTATCTTACTGAGCAATATAAATAACTTTTTTCTTTTTTTTTTTTGCACATTATATATCTGAGGAAATTATTAGAATTGAGAGGGATTGCACTAGTTCATTAATTGTGAGAGAGAGCATACAGAAATTGCTTATCCAAAATTTTTTATACATCTGACAATAAATGTGACAAAATTTAGACTGATTTTGCCTCCCAAATTGGTTATCTATGCTTGAGATTCTCCTTGAACCTATGACTATATAGCCTACAACCTTCCAGCAGAGAGGTAAAGATTTGGTAAAGTTGTAAGCCACCCTTCTACCTCTGTGCAAGTCAATTCTTGAAATCCTTTTTCAGGGTGCCACATTTTCCCTCAGTACCAATGTGTGAAGGACACCAACACTAAAGCCCTGAATCCCACAGCATTCTTTCCATAGGGAGTTTGTTCTCTTCAAACTCTCAGTGGCCTAGCTGAGGTAGGACTGGCTGTAGATATGGATACTGGAAACCAGAGGAATCACATGGCATTTCCACACTACACAACGTGGATACTAACTAAAAGCAAGGTATCTGTTCTGAAGGAAAAAAAAGACACTAATTAATTCTGAACCTTAAACAAACTATTATTGTCTATTTTTTCAGATGCATTATAATTCTGCACTACTTATTACAAGCTGCAATTCAGAGGTGAACACTAAATCCTGGATTTGCTGATGAATGTTTTTTGTATAGCAAAGAATATCAGTTTGACTCCAGTCCTACAATGATTTATTCATGGACCTAACTCTGAGTAGTTGACTTCAGCAGGATTGGTCAGATTGTATCAACTTAACAACATAAATAAATGTATTTAAATCAGAACCTTTTTCTGCAAAAGATCCTCACATATTATGAATTAAAATGCTGGAATTTTAGCATAAAAATATAAACTCCAACAACTGCTGTTATTTGTGCATTAAAATAGAAGGTAATACATTAGTAAATTCTTTAACAATAAATAGATTAATTGAAATGGAATAGAAATTATAATAAACTATCTGGTGATATATACATATTCTTTCCTGTGCTTCAATTCTAAAGAATTTAATAAGAAATCAGTTTCAACCTAATTAAGTAGGTATGTAGGACAGAATCTTACCAATCTTTTATCATTAAAGACTTTGTTTCCAGAGCTCTAGTCAGAGAAATTTTCTTCTGTGCTTCTTAATTTCATGAGCTGTGAAGCCTTTCAGAATGTAGCATGATTTGTACTTTTTGTAAATGTACAGTAGGTATTTGCATGTGTCTTTTCAAATTATAACATGCATCTTTTGCATAATTTAAATTTCAACATGAAGGCATGCATAACCTAAGTGAGTTTCTTTAAAGTTTAGATTAAATTGACATCAAATCCTCTAATGATATACACAGTTTATCTGAAATATGTTTTTTTCTTTTTGATGATATTTCCTTTGCCATTAACTGAGAAGTTGTTTGGCTCTAAGCAAGTGTACACCTCTACTTCCACAGGCAGAATCATTTGTATCTTCTCTTAGTGGAAAGAGAAAGAGAATAGAGGAGACCATTTCTATCCCTTTATTTATGATGGATTATTTTTGAATTCTGCTCTGACATCATAAACCATTCTCAGCTGATATGTCAGCTCTCCCACAGTAATTGCAAATATTTAAAACCTTCTAATTATGGTCCTGGAGGCATACAACACACCAAAGCAACACATTCATAATTATTCTTTCTATTATAATAATGTATAGATGAAAAGATCAAAAAATGTTATGAATAGACAGTCCCTGGGCTAGAAGAGGTGACACAACTTTCTATATGAGGATGACCTGCTGGTGTACCTAGGCATACAGCATGCTGCAGTGCTGCAGGACACATACCAGTGCCCTGGAGCAAGAGCTTCCAAGAGAATTATCCAAGTCTACACCTTCCATAAACCAGACAGTGACTGGTAAGGTTCTGCACAAGACTTGAACTTCACAGGCCCTGCTGAGCACCTAATTCTTCTCAGGACAGAGAAGCATGGAAAATACCTCTATGATGTGTGGAGAAAGTAGTTCTACAGGGGGAAAAAAAGAAATTTCCTTGAGCAAAGAATTATGCAGATACAACCATGAGCAAGAATATGAGAAAGTACATTCCACCTCCCTTCTATTTTTCAGAGTTTGTTACTGAGAAAAAATACTGCTGAAAGGGAACATGTAAAAAGGCTAAATGTCATGGAACAAACTCAAAAAAATGAAAGGGAGAGGCAGAATATCAGTCTTCAAAGACAACAGAATGAAACATGCATGTACTGGAACAGTTGCAACCTCATTGATGCATAACAAAGGAAAACCGCTTTTGATTTCCTTACGCTGACGAAACCTGATAACTAACCACATGTTGAACTTCCACATATTGCAGTACACTGTTCAGAAACTGCTGGAGAACAAGACCCAGGTCTGAACCTATAGTCTTTAGTTACCCTTAATACTACTGCTTGATGGAGGACAGTTTCATTTTTTTAATAGGAACAAATGTAGGAGAAAGTGCCATTTGTGCACGAGACTGCTGAATCGAAAGTATAGAGAAGAGGATGAATAGCAAACATCTTTCCAAGAAGAGGAAAAAAACAGCAAGTGTAAATTTTTTATAGACATTTTTAAACAAGGTATAATTCTTATAACATAGTTCTTAGAATCCACCAAATGGAGTGATTTGGGGTTTTTCTCAGAAGATCGCCAACCATTGCCAGGCATCACAACACTGAATAAAATAAGCACCACAATGCTAATTTTCAAATTTTATTCCAGAAAGGCAAGCCATCAGCACTGCATGGCTATAGGTGATTGCCATCTCAGGGCAAGGAGGTCACCTTCCCTCACAGGACAGCCAGTGACACACAGGGAAAATTAACCCTGGGGAATCAGGTGGTGCAGCATTGTCAAAAATGGTATTTACCATATGTGTGGCAGAACAGAGAGCTGACTTACAGGTTGATAGAATGAAATCATAACTTTAAAGAATTTCTCTTTCCTTATAAAAAGAATGACGGAACTTGTGGGAAATTAGCAAGAGTGAATATTACATTTTTTATGTAGTTGTTGAGCTTTATGTTTTATTTCTGTAATAATGCATTTATCTTGAACAAGTTATAGCAGGCAAATACCTGAAATAGAGATGTTCTTAGGCAACCAAACAACTGGTCTTTAGTAATTTTTCTGTGTAATAGTATTTTTATCTTGATGCTTTCTCGGGAGCAAAGTATTGTGCCATAGCATTCGTTCTTTCAGAGTGTTTTATTGTTCTTTGTCCAATGAAGGCTAGTTTTTTTGGCTGTAACCTGCTCTGTTAGAAAACTTTTATAGAAATGTGTTATCTTTTGTTTTTCAGGAGACCAATTTAATTCCTGCTGGATATTAATTTTTGTTTGGTTCTATCTTCTAATAAAAAAATCCCCACTGAATATTGTAACATACAAGATAAAATATACACAGAAATATTGCTAGCTGATATATCAATTTCTAAATAAATATATGTGGATTTGAACTTACCAAAATATTGTGACTGAGAAGCCACAAAGTTGCCCAGTATGAAGATCATTGAATATGCTTGAAAGATGAATCTCATGGTTGGAATGACACAAAAGACTGTGAAGAGATGAGTAATCACAATCTCTGGATTTACTATTTGATCACTTTTTACCAGATGCTGGAGGGAAGTGGAGGAAATGACTTCAGGAAATAAAAAAAATGGCTTATCTATAGCTACAAACAAATCAGAAGTGCAAGACCTTCTTCATACAATGTAAAAAAAAAAATCCTCAGAATACAAGTATCTCTTTTTCCAGCTTTATCTTCTCACAGCTGTGTCAATCAGAGGAGACCATAGCCCCGATGCAAACCAGGATGAGGTAGCTGTGCAAAGGTGCCACACAGAATCACAGAATCAACCACAGAGTCACAAAACAGGCAAGGCTGGAAGGGACCACAGTGGGTCATCTGGTCCAACATTCCTGTTCAGGCAGGCTCATCCCAGAGCACATGGCCCAGGATTATGTTCAGGAGTTCTTGGATATCTCCAGTGAGGGCGATTCCACACCCTCTCTGATCATCTATTCCAGTGTGCAGTCACATGCACAGTAAAGTTCTTCCTCATATTCAGGTCAAATTTTCTGTGCATCAGTTTATGCCCATTGCTTCTTCTCCTATTGCTTGAAAAGCCAAGAAAAGCCTGGTTCTGTCTTCTTGTAACCATCCCTTCAGATACTGACAGACATGGATGGGGTTCCCCCCACCCTCCTCCCAGCCATCTCTTCTCTGAGCTGAAGAGGCCCAGCTCCCTCTGCTTTTCCTCTTAAGAGAGATGCTCCAGTCACCTTATCCTCTTCATCACCCTCTCCAGGAGCTCCACGTCTCTGGGGCTGGGGAGTCCAGAACTGGACACTCCAGATGGGACCTCACCAAGGCTGAGTAGAGGGGCAGGATCGCCTCCCTCGACCTGCTGGAAGTGCCCTTCCTTATGCATCCCTGGACACCACTGCCCTTCCAGGCCCCCAGGACACACTGCTGGCCCATGGACACCTTGTTGTCCACCAGGACCCCCAGGTCCTCCAGAGCTGCCCCAGCCTGTGCTCATGCCCAGGGTTGTTCCTCCCCAGGTGCAAGGCCCTGCATTTGCCTTTGTTGAATTCCAGACAGTTCTTCTCCGACCCTCTCTTCAAGCTGTCAAGGTCCTTCTGAAGGACTGCACAGACCTCTGGGGTATCAGACACTCCTCCTGGCTTTGTGTCACCAGCTAACTTGCTGAGGAGAGGTTCTGCCCCTTCATCCAAGCCATTGATAAATTAGTTAAACAATATTTGGACTAGTATTGAACCTTGGGGGACGCCACTAGTGACAGGCCTCTAACTAAGCCCTGCACCATTGTTTATGAGCCTCTGGGATCTGCCATGCAGACAGATCTCAATTAGATAAATTTTTCCTAGCTGATCTTGAGCTTTTTCTCTGCTTGCATCAGAAAATGTATAGTAACCTTCTTCTCACTCAGAGGCTATTTTGGGTAGATGGTCAAGTCGGTCATGGTGCATGTGAAGTGCCCTGGGCACACACACTATGCTGCCTGAGACCCCTGAACCACATTTTGCTGCAAATGTCTCAAGAGTAGAAGCTTCTTTGCCATGCATGGTACTAGGTATGGATGGCTGGGAGTACACCCAGAATGCTACCATGATTTTTTTAGGCTTGTTTTCACTCCTCTTAGGTCCTTACCTAAAACGTTCACTGTCCTTTTTAACCCAACAGCACAGTTTGTCCAATGAGACCTTTTTCAGCTTAGTCAAATCATCAAAGCCTGCATGTCCCATGAAGACCCATTCAAATCTCAGTAATTCTTGGAAACCCCAGCACAACTGCCTGACATACATGTAGTATTTTGTTAACTGTCTGGTCTTTGCTTTGATCTAGTTCCTCCAGGGAGTCATTAATTCCTGGAACTAAAGTAACAAGCAACAAAAAGTCAATAACTAAACTAGGTCATAGGTGATAGTTAATGGAAAGCTAATATCACTCATGGTTTCCACAGTCAGCATTGCAAAAGTCAGTGAGATAAACAAAGGCAAAGGTTCAAAATTTTCTGGTTCCTCAGGACATGACAACTCCCACATGTCCCCATTTGGGTTAGAAACACATTTTTCTTCCAAAAAATGAGTTTTATTTGTCCTTAGAGAACATGTGAGTGTGGTGGAGCAAAAATTGACTCTTCCTGCTTTTCACACAGGTGAAATACACTGGACTGTAGAAGTTCTAAAGTAGTTCATTGTTAGGAAGAAAGGGGTAGAGGAAGACAATAAACAAAGAAAGATATCTAAAATATCTTCTGGATTATATTCCTTTTGATTTTGACACTACATCTAAAACAAGGTCGAATTCTCAAGCAACAACACCACATTTTCACTCACCTTTTCCTTATATCATGTATATTGGTAGCACAAGTAATTATCCCTCCCAGCAGTCTCATCTTTTTTTTTCTTAAACTGAGGTCAAATAAAAATGAATCAAATAAAATCTCTCTCTTTTAGTACTTTGGAATCCAAACCTGGGGCTGAAGTCCTAAGGAATAAAATGACATCTAGGTCAAACAAACTGCTTGTATTAGGTTGATGCACTCTTGAGCCATTTTTGCTACTGCTGAGAGAAAGATTAGATTTGGTACTAGAGGGATGTAGGACTTTGGCACCTCCCACTTCCCCTTCCATGCAGCAGATGCTGGCCTAACCACCTACCTTAAGTTCTGTTTGCAGGAAGCCAGCTCCGATTACCTGATTTAATTTTTTCATGATCATAGTTAATGAACTGAAAATCTGAGAGTGATACCATAGGATCTGTTCTCCTGGAGGACTTTTTCTGCCTGCCTGTAGGAGTGTGCTTGATTAACTTTCCCATGTCCTTTGTGTCATCACTCTCAAGAGGACAAGGACATTGTCACAACGTGGCTCTTCAGAGCTCACACACAGTGCAGGGTTGGATTATTTTGCCTGAGAAAACAAGATTCATCCTGCAACTTCATGCAGGAATAGGGAAAACAAATGGTGAAAGTGAACAGAAAAGTAGCAGCCAGGGCTTCTGATGCTGACTGCAGGAAGAGAAAACTCTTAACAAGACACACAGAGGATGAGAACAATGCAAGCAATGCAAGCAATTTAGAAGAAGCCCTTTTGACTTCATTTTTCATTTTGGATCAAACCGCAGAAACAGATCTTGGCCCTCTGCCAGCTCCTCTACCCACAGCAGCAGCTCTTGGGTGGTTGCAATTGCTAGCTGCAGATTCCAGCACCCTTGCTAACTTTCAGCAGTTTCCTTCCTCTCTTTTTATTCTCCTTTCTATAATTTCATTGGTGGCATTAAGTGGGTCTTGGATCACCACATAGTTCAGCAAAGAAAATTGTTGTGGTTTAGTTTTTTCTTCACTTAGAGCCAAAATAATCAATAGTCCGTGAGTAATTTTCATTTATTCTTACTTACTTATTCATGGCCTTTCTCACAGCTTCCACATAAAGTCCTGAAAAATAGCAAGATTATGTCTTGTTGCAGAAATGATCCTTTTAATTTTTAGCATTAACAGGATGTGATTTCAGTGTGCTTTGAGTGGGATAAAGGGAACGGTAAGCCATTTATATAAAATAATGAGTCCCATCAATCCATCACAAATCAGCCCATTGCTGTGACAGGAGAACCTGATTCCCTGGTTTAGTATGCTGCAAAATGTACGTGTAAAGAACTCTGCTGTACACTTTCAGTGCATCTTCTACCCATGGGAAAAGCCCAGGGGGGTAATCTTCAAGAGTTCGTGGAATTTTTAAAATTCACGCACTTACACAATCACTTCAAAAAGTGTCACTTGGTGGTCTGTCCTTGTATCATCATGGCTTGACCTTTCCTAGTCTTTTTTATGAATTACAGGAAAGAAATGAAGGGAAAAAGCC
This sequence comes from Thryothorus ludovicianus, assembly GCA_013397245.1. NCBI lineage: Eukaryota > Metazoa > Chordata > Aves > Passeriformes > Certhiidae > Thryothorus > Thryothorus ludovicianus. Next base: position 1,193,650 of record VZTB01009788.1, on the reverse strand, counting down.
AAGCAAAGATGGCAGGTGGACTGCATGGATGAGCAAGGAGCTCCTATCTAAAATCAGACATGAAATGGTTTCCACACATCTGAGGTGGAATCTGGATGATCTTTCAGGGACAGGGTTAGAGAAGTCAAGACCAGCATAGAGTTGAATCTGTTAGGAGATGTGAAAGGCAGCAAGGAAGGATCCACAAGTGTATAAACAGTAAAAGGAGGATTAAGGAAGACACAGATCTGCTGCTGAATAAATGCCATGCTGTGCAGGGTCTTTGTCTACTCAATGGAAGTTCTTCTCTTTCTTAATGTCTGGTACTGACATTAACTGCCCCCATATAAATTTCAAATCTGTACCTAAAAGAATGAGCATGATTGGTCATTTAAAAAAATAAAATGTAACAACATAAATGTTTTATCAGCAACTAAAAAAGTAGTCTTTAAAAAATAGACTATAACAGAATAGAACAGAATAAAATATAATGTTTCAGTTGGACAGGACCTACCTAGTTAGAATGACCATCTAATTTAACTGCCTGACCACTTCAGGGCCCAGCAGAAATTAAAGCCTGGTATTATGGGCATTGTCCAAACGCCTCTTAAACACTGAGAGGCTTGAGGCATTGACAACTCTTTGTAGGAAGAGTCTGTTAAGAGTTTGACTTCCCTCTCAGTAAAGAAACATTTCCCAATGGCAACTCTGAACTTAAAAAAAAAAAAATATTTTGACTGAATTAATACATCTATTTAAAAATCAGAAACAAGCAATGGCCTCTACAAAACTAATAATTGAGTAGTTGAAATTATATAGCACTGGAATATAATTGAAAAAAATTAATAGGTAGTATACAACAATTTTTTTTATTGGACAGGATTAATTTCATTTAGAAAAAATCTTTCATTATTCCAGTTAATGGTGCATGTTCCATCTTTACTACATTGCTTTGTTGAATTTTATCTTTGCTTTGCATATTCTTTAAAACATTTGTAACAGGTAATATGTTTTTGTTCTTCAAGTTATGCTTTTGTTTTCTCGGGAAGAAAATAATGAAATCATATATTCAGGGATACATCCTCAATTTTTTGAGTATTTTTCATCAAATGGAAACCTGACAGTCATTTACACTTCTCTTCCTCTTTTCCCATCTATTTATGTCAATGTCACACGTTAGGTCCTTCAATTAAAAGTCCAAATAGCCAAAGTAAATTTTACCATACGGTCTATAAAACAATCTGTAGAAAACAGAGTTTTGTACAAGTAAATTTATGAAGATCTTTTTATTGCATAAGCTTTAAGACTATGTAATATTAGGATTCTAATGATTTAATTAATCTTAATATACATTAATAATAAATAAGACTATGTAATTGCATAATTGCAGTATTACAGTCCTGTCATGTTAGGCAAGATTAGAGGTTAAATATAATTTCTGTGAGTTTAAGTTACTCACTTTTGAAGAAGTCTGCTGTTTTCACCTGCTGTGATGAAGTCTTTTGACCTGTTTTTGAGACTTCCAATCCTCTGGTGCATTCCTTTTCAAAATAACCAACGCATCTTCCCTTGGTCTTTCCTGGTAAAAGGTGAGGCTCTGGTTGTCCTGGAACAATTGCATTGCAGGGGAAGGGCTTTATTCACATTGCCTAAAATGGTAAAGAGCTGAGAGGGATGTAACAGGAGCTGAGAGTGGAAGTACATGGGAAAAAAGTCTGACTTAATAAAGAATATATAAGCTGTAATAGGTAGGAAACTATGGTGGGTTACATGGGAGAAGACAAAAGCTAAATATAAATATTTTGAAATACATTTCTGGAAGAAAACGTATTTTATTAAAGTGCATTCTTCTATCTAGGTACCTTTCCCACAAATAAATAAATAAAAACAGGAGACAAAAAGAAACTTCAAACTAGTCACTTGTGTTTCCATTGCTAAGAAGAAAGAACAAGTAATGGAGCCAGTATAAAATCAGTAATCTTTCCTTCTCCCACCATAAAGTTATTTCATCCTGTGTATCTCATTTCTCCATGAGTCCTCACTTGCTGAGTGCAGTGGGCAGGAGACCACAACAGGAATATGTCTGGGCATTATTTAATCTTTCTGAGTTTGACCTCCTTTGGAATACATCCAACAAAACAAGCAAGGTTAAGTGGTGAAACACCTCTTAGAAATCACAGCATTAACAGAGGAGATCTGATGGTTAAATAACAATTTTAAAATTGGATCATAGCCTCTCCCATAAGTTACTTACCAAATGGGGCTGTACTATGGAAATCCTGGCCTGTCTTTCAATTCAGGAGAGAAATATCATTGTTTCTGAAAATCAACTTTTATGTCCCTAACACCATGCACTGACCTATCTACTGTGACCTTTTCAGCTCCTGGAGTCCATGGTGGCATTCTGTTCTCATGTAGCAAGTTTACATGAAACTTGACTGCAGTGTAAACTAAGATATTAGAGAGGGTATGGGAGGAAAAGAATAAGATTTGGTCTTGATTTGCTTCTATGTTTGTAGAGAAGAGAAACTGTCCCCAAGGGCAACATGTGAGGGATAAGACTGCAAGGAAATCAGGTGACAGCCAAAAGGATTTTACCTGCAACATGTACTCCATGTCTAGGGCACAAAGAAGATGGGGCACCAGGCAGGCACTGATTTCATGCTTATGCTCTCTCAAGGTGTTGAAGGTTCCTGCACATACTGCTGTGTCCCAAATGGTCAGGAAACTCCATGAAATGCACCCTGGGATTGCCAGCCAGCTTCTTTCTCCCTCCTCCCCCAACTGCTGCAGACAGTGATGGGGAGGAGATAAAGACTAAGTTTAAGAGCTCTTCTGGAGAAGCACCTACACAGGCAGTTATATAGGAGAAATCAAAAGAAAGATAAGGACATTGAGAATGATTTTTTCCACACTACTTTTAGTTTCTTATGAGTGCACTTACTTTCATATATTATGACTAAATACAGTTGTATTCTTCTGCTGTTGAGTGCTGAATTTAACATTGTGAGTCAAATTATCGAAGTAGATCTATTTAGTTGTTTACAGCTGTTTGAGATATTCATTGGAAAAGGCTGTTCCTGCAGCCTCTTGTATCACTACAGTCATACAAGCCACAACATCAGCAAACCAATGCTCATCGCCTTTCAGCAAGATGTTAATTTCAACATGCACTGACATTGCCTTGAAAAAGCCAAACACCACCAGATTTTACCCATTGCTGATATGTTGGTATTTCAGAAGCGTGCCAAGTGGAGGGTGTGTTGAAATAGGCTAAATGCTTTCCACACTTAATGTTTGTGCTCAACAGCAAAAGATGTACCTTCTGGAACATTTTTTTTTTTTTTAAAGAACATAACAATGTGAAACGATGCTAAACTGAGTAGTCAATACTCTCAGGATGTTCTGAGATCACTGTAGATTCTTATCTATGGAAAGCATTTTAGTCCTTCTCTCAAGTTTGTTTTGAAAGACACAGGTACCACACTCATTCCTCAGACTGTTTATTGCATTGATTTCTATAATTATTTTTAGGTAAAAAAAGCTGCCCAAAAATTACAGCATACTAAGAGTTCCATTCTTTTGAAATTACTGAGCAAGGAATTTTGGGAACATAGGATTTTAATTTTTGGACTGGAACTGGTCTCTGCAGGTATTTTCTTGTTGAGAATTTGTATTTGCTTTCTCATACCATTACAATTCTTATTCCACACAGACTTTGACTGAGAAATACCAGTTTTCACCTCTAACATGCCTAAATTCCATCACAGAAAGCTCTGCATAGCTGGTACTTGGAACAGAGCCCTTTGTACCCATGATACACTGGACAGTTCATTGTCATTTCCCTATCAAATTTAATCTCTTATTAACTTTCTACTCCTGGAAACTCCCACATTCTACCACTGTTGTTGTCACTGTCCTAAAAATATTTCAGGTTGCAATCACCGTTTTAAAGAATTTAAGTGCTCTTGAATATAGCTCTTGAATAAAACGTAATAAAATCAAAGATATTTTGAACAGTATTCCCTTGACCTTGAAATCAGGTATTGAATTAATTTAATTAAGATTAAAATCAGCAAATATTTTAGACCAGTCACAGGGCAGTGCAGGAATTAGAATATAAGAGCAAGGAACCATGAAGGAGAAATATGCAGGGAACAGAATCTCCTTATGCTGATGTTGCACTCAGGAAAAAAATACATTTCAGTCACACTTGTATCCCCGATTGAATCAAGGAAATACAAACAGATCCTTTCGTGCAAACAGTGCAACGCACTGCACAAGAAGCATTTGCTACAGATGGCAACAATCCTTAATTTTCTAGGGTTTTGCCAGGGTATAAGGCATGGGAAGGGCTTTTTAATGGTACTAAAACTTTGGAGGGCCCTAAGAAGAGCTACAGATTAGCTGTTAAAGTTTATCTAGAACGAGTTTGCTTGGAAGATTTTTATCTGCACTGAGCAGCAAACAGGGAGCAGAGATCCCTGACCTCGCAGACCAAGGAGATGCCTACAGCATGTCATCTGAAAAGAGGAACAAGGCTTCAAGTTTTGTTCTTGCTCTAGGAAGATTGTATTGTTTATTTTCTTCACTTCTTCACCCAATTATTTTAGCATCAATTGTTTTGAATGTGCCCTCCAGAACAGGCATATTTCCACTTTAACCTAACCTGTGTTTTACACAGGGTGGTTTCAATCTGGCTAACAGCAAGTACTTTTCATGGAAGCCTGCTGTGATTCTTAAAAGAAGCAGTCAAGGCACCCTAGCAAGTGCCCAGCTCTCTGAAGCATTGCTTGAGGCTGTCCAGGAAGGAGCAGAGCTCCTTCTACAGCAGCAGGCTGGTGTGAGAGCCGTCATTGCTGGGGGGATCAAGGGAAATCACATCTTCCAATGACGAGCAATATCTGGGAAAGCCTCCAGCATCTGGCAAGCTCAATTGCAAGCAGGTTTGGACTCTGATGGATCTCAATGGGGCTTTAATGAATGAGAACTACTGAAAATTTGGCAGGTTTGATACACACTAAAATATCAAAAGTGAGGTTTACTAATATTCACAAAAGAAACATGAAATGACCACTTTAATAACGTACCCAAGAAATTGTCCCCTATATGTTAATAATAAGATCTTTTAAGGCATCTTGAACTGCACACTTGTCTTTCCACATTGTATCAAGGTCAAGCCAATTTTTCATTTACAAACACACATAATAAAGTTATTTTTGTCTTGCAGACAACAGAAGAGGGAACACAACCCAACTGTGTCTCCTAGCTTTGGGCTGTATTTCTACTGACCATTTCCTGCTGGATTATGGGGGCTTCATTCTGCACCGTGTTTCTGTCTTTCAGCTCAGGGGCTGGTTACCCTTAGATCTTATTGAGTTCTTTCCTGAGCTTCTTTCCTGAAAATGAGTTCTTTCCTAGTGTTTTTATGTTCTTGCTTATGTGTGTCTGTGTGTCTGTATGTGCACTCACACACGTGTCTGTATGTATAGCTTGTATATAAATAGATGTATAAATACACATGCAACCATTTTCTATGACAGATTATTGCTATGTAGACATATTAACATACTCATATATTTTATTATTTTACCCTGAGATTAATTAGGCACTTATAATTCATATTTCTAGATCCAATGAAATCAGATCTCAAAAGTGATTTCAGGGTACCTCTCAGAATATTGCATAATTAATATCCTCTGCTGTCCTAAATGTCTAATATGGAGATTAATTTGCCTTCCTGGCTCTCTCCCACCTGTGACGAGCCCGACCAAATGTGCTGATTTGCATTTGTGAATTCTATACCCACAACGAGTGAAAGAACTCTCATAGCAGGTGGAGTCACCATCTATGCTCAAGTGCCTTCAGATGAGGGGTTCTATACGGTAAGCATCACGGATTGTACCCAGAACTGGTATCCAGATGTGAAGCACAAGGTGATGAGAGTCCTGACTTACTGACAGTGCCAGAGGAGGTCTCAGGGATGCAGTGCTGTCCAGTGACATGGCCTCTGTCCAGTGGTCCTTGAGACCACAGCCAGTGTGGGGTCAGGAGCAGCTCTGCGAGGGCGGCAGCTCCAGCTCTGCACTCAGGCTTCAAACTCAGCCTCTTCCACAGGAGGACACATTTGAGAATGTGAGAATGGGGATGAACTGTGTGGGGATAAAGTCCTCCAAAAACTCCTCAAGAGAGCATAGAATCTACTTAATACTCTGCTGTCACCACTTAAGATGTAGATGTTGGACTAATGAGTAGCAACTTCATAGATCTCAAGTGTGGATGCTCTGGGGAATACAGGGACATAAGATGGCTTTGAATGCCTGAGTAGTGAAAAGTTGAAAACCAAATAAATTTTAAAAATTAGCATTTGATTTCATGCAGAGCTGAGCTGAAAAGTGTGATACAGGCAGGTGGAAGCATTGAAAAAGCAGAATCAGCTCCAGCTCTCCCATTTTAGCAACACCAGCAAAGCCACAGTTATCTGTATTTCACCTTGTTAAATTACTCTAGTGCTGTTTTTGTCCTGTATTTTATTTCAGAATGAAATGAAGCACAGCTTCCTTTAACTCATTCCATCAACAAGGGGTTCAATCTTTTTTTAAATTTTGTTGTATATATTCAATTAACAAACAAAATTCATACATAAAACCTTATTTAAACTTGCGCATATTAAATTTTAAAGCATTTAAATCACCACCTGTAAAGCTTTCAAAAGTTAAAATGGTAATTTCTCCTAAGTTCTGATTTCATTAAATGAAAAAATTAAATTATAATGGCAATAACAGATTTAAATGTTTTTTATTAAAAGATATAGAAATAAGAATGTCAGTAGCTGGGAGGGCCAAATACATAGTCCTCAAAAATATCAACTGTGTTTAGAGAAAATTTTTCTCTGCAGAAGGTGGCCATGCCTGGATGAAAACACTGCAGCCTTTGCTTATTGAAAATGCTAGGCTTCTTTGAACACACATGGAAGCACACAAGCATCATTTAGCTGACACAGGAGGACTGCAGGAATTATTCATGGGAATAATTAACAATCATTTACAGACCTGATTACAGGACAGTGAGCTAATGAAAGCAAAAATAAATAGACAAGCAGAAGTAAATGCACAAGAATGCAGAATAGCACCATGGAAGGAAAACATTTTTAAAGGTGAAAGAAAAGGATTATTATTTTAGAAACTTATGTTATGCCTCTGTCTTGAATTTGAGTTTCAAATGTCTTCCAAAATATACTCATGATTTCATGCATAATCAGTGTGACATGAAATTACAGTGACTGCTGATGCAAATGAGGTAATTGTGCCTACCAATTATGTGTCATATGCCTGTTGCCTTGTTTAAATAAGCAATTACAGAATTTATAGAGACAAGCATGTTAACTAGGAATGCATATTAGGCACAAAATTACCACCATTTAATTCAGAAAATCAGGCAAAGTAGAATTTAGCTGGGGGAATGGTTATGAATCTTGGCATTTTTCCTAGGCATAAAATTTTAGTTCCATTATATGAATTTCTTGCATTTATACCAGCCTATGCCCCAGAGTGATTTAGAAAGTAAATAAGCTCAGTAAAATTAGACACGATGCCTAGCTAAGAGTATGAATGGTCAAACCGTTTACCTTGGCACTCCTACAATTTTCATGCAAATCTTGTGGAAGCAGAGTTTTCCATGAAGAGCTTTTAATTTTCTGCTGAACTGTGGTTGCACCACTGTCAGATTAAACACTGCCACTTACTGCCCAGCAGAGGAGGGAGCAAAGAGCCAATACACTACAACCAAACTTTTAGCCAGAGCAATGCCTGATGTTTTTTACCTTTGGATGCTTGAAATCCTGAAATTGTCATTTTTTTGCCCAGTCTGAGATGTGCTGTCAGTCAGTTGTACAGTGGTGATAACTCCTGGATCATCCAGAGTCTTTCTGAGTGCTTTGGCTGACCCAGAGGAGTTCATTGGTGATTTCTAAGCCTCAAAACGTCACGCATATCTAAAAACTCAATTCTTTTATAGCATTTGTTGCAGATGAAGCCATAATATACATTTGTCAACTTGAAGAGCAAAGGCTTGTATTTAATTTTTCCTGGTGGTGAGTTTTTTGTATAGTCTTAATTCCAATTAAGTGTTGATTATTATAATACAAAGACATCAATATAAAGAGAAAATTCAGAAAAACTTTATACTTTATAACCTATTTCTAGATAATTTTTAATGGGTGTTTCACATTCTTTTCAAATTACAATCAAGATATTTTTAAAAACATTTATATCTATTCCAAGTGATAAAATCAATAATTTAGTACTCTTTAAACAACTCTCAAATGAAGGCCACAGAACTGGAAAATATCTCTTCCAGACCCAATATCACAAATTTGTTTTTTTCCCCACTGAGGATATATCATTCCTTTCAATTGAGCTGTCTGCATGTGTAAGACTATGTGTGCCAGTCATGTGAATAAACCAGGTATTTCTGAAATTGTTTGGAGGTCCATATTATAGCTGAATTATTTCAGCTATTGGAAGCTTATAGTTTTTGTGTTTGTAAAACCAAGAGAATGTGTTGGCAAAAACCAAGTCCTTGGAATATCTAACAAAATATATGGATTTGGGATTAACCTTTAACCCCCATAGAAAACGCAGCAGAAACCTGAAGTAAATGACCTAGGCTGTCCTTCTTTTGGCCCCTGATGTTGACACCATAAACTCCAGCATTTCAGCACTGGAGATTCATATTGCATAATTATATTTTTAATACTGGTGGGCTTGCAAAGAATGTGGAAACAACCTAGTTCTCTCATTTAAACAAAACAAAGCAAACCAAAACAAAATCCTAAAACTCCCTAACATCCCCTACTCTTTCCCCTCATGTCCCTTCCCCTGTACTCTAAGGAAAACATGATGGGTCTAATCAACCTAAATTCTAATTTCATTTGTCTGCAAAGAAGTCACCCTGTCTTACAACTGGTACAGAATATGCTAATCATCTGGTTTGAGTTTCTCCAAGAGTCAGTCTATTTTATTCATTCAAGTTCATATTTAACATCAGTTCCCTCTGGGTGGCAAGATTTAAGACCTTATCACTTCCTCCTGTTTGTTCACTGCAACATTCTGATGAACATACTTACATTAAACCCACAGCAATTGTTTGCAGCATCTGTGAAGCCTCAATATTCCTCTGTCCACTTCAAGTTTGTACAGGGTTTCAGTGTGTAAAAGCTCCTCTGTGATTTTTTCCAGGTCTGTGAGTTTGCCTTTCCTGACAAATTTTTGTCACTGCATACTCCTACACAGACTTAAGAAAATACTTTTAGTATAAAAATGGGAATATGACAGAAATCTTTTTATGGATAATTACCGTTTTCTTACTTTTCTTGTAGAAAAATNAAAATGCTTTGCATTGTTGTGGTTTTCACAAAGACAGAAATGTTTCAAATCAGAAAGATCTGACTTCAGGTAAACTTTCTGAACACTTGTAAAGTGCCACTCTGATAAGTGTGTATATATAGTATATAGTGTTCGAGTTTGTCTTTTGGCAGCTTTTCCAGACTGGGTTTTGGCTGGAGAAGTTCAGGCATCTACATTTACCCAGTAGTGCTCACTTCATAAAAATATGCAAGACTAACACATAAACATCTGTGTCTCAGTTGTTGAAGAACTATTATTAATTTTGTTTTTATCTATGTCATATATTATAATTAGTTCTATATTTCTGGAAAGTACAATTTAATGTAATAGACCAGCAATAATTGAAATTTTTAGTGAAACATGTCTCAGTGTTATGAGGTTTCAAAAACCCCAGACTTCTATTTTACATACCATTGGCTGATGCAGAATTATGTTGATTCATGTCAGTCTTGTGGTGTTTTACAACTTCTTTCATCTTTTCTCGAGTGAACCCATATACATAAAAGTTTACGAACATAAGATTGGAAAGGAAAGTTCGTGCATTCTATCTTACCTCTGATTTGTATTTTGGACTAAAAAATCTCAACCAACTGTAACCTGAACTGAATTACTTTGTTTCAGCCTGTGGTATCATATGCAACTTTTTCAGAAGATTAAAACTGTGATGAAAATTCAACACCAGAACTTTTTTTTATACATATTTTTTCTTTCATTGTCATAAAGAGTGGATTATATAGTGATTCTATGTATTTTTAAAAAGTCTATATTGGAATTCAATATTTGTATTTTATGACTATGGGTTTAATTACGATTTTTTTAATGTGTGTGTGTCATTTAATAAGATTTTGTTTCTTTATTTTCTTTCTCATGCTGATTAGAAGTGAATTTCTAGCATAGAAGAAAGTCCTCACATCAACCAGCCAAGACTTTTTTAAGTCCCATGTCATATTCATCCCAAGTTTGACGTGCTCCAAAAAATGATTCTGTCTCAATACTGAACAGATGGTGCTGGACACCTTGTGAGAGCTTTCTATCCTGCCCACCATTATCTTAGTCCAATATAGCAGAATGGGATATGATGGTCTGGGGAAAGTTTGGATTCTTAGCCATGTGGAAGACTTTGTAGTGGAAAAGAAAACAGGGTGGTACGTGGACATTTAATTATACTCCCTTACACTGAACAAATGACTGCCCATCATCAACTAGCTAAATATGTTTCTACTTCCTCAGGCCTCAATTGGCTTGTAGTTCTGAAAAACTGTATTAGAGTCTTGAATTTCAGAAGGTTCTTGTGCAGTTACTCTTAGGCTATTTGTGCTCCAAGTAGTACTGAAGACTTAAAGCAGGTCTGGAGAGAAGAGCTGCTCAGGTGACAAGGCATGATTCAAGTGAGCTATTTATATACTCCATAGGTGATCATACAGAAAAGAGAGTGGAGATGTCATCCATCTCTCTGGAGATCTGGCAATCCTCTGCTCTCAGGGAAGATAATTTTGCATCCAGGAATGAGGTCCATGGTGTTAATCTTTGCCCATTTTTTGCCACTTTTTTGGGGGCTGGAGGGGGACTCTTCAGCCTGGAAATTATCTTGCTTTGTTATCCTCTGATCCAGTTTCGGTGTCTAGTGGCTGCTGAGAAGAACTGTCAGTACAAAACTAACTGGAAATAAGCACAAAACAGTATTCTTATACTGGTAAATCTGCTTGAAGAAAGAAGGAGAAAGCCAGTCTCTACAGTCTTTCGCACAAGTAGCAGCTTGGTTTTTTTCTCAACAACTCCCATTTTATTTTCTTTGTGAGTTGTTGTAAAAAGGAAGTGGAGGCCCTTCTCGGTATCGTAGCAAATAAAATTGAATTTCAAATGTTGTTTTCAAACAAACAAACCACAGAAAAGTTGAGGATGGGGAAATATAAGCAAAGTTTTCTAAAATACTCTTGTACAGGAAAACACATGTTTTGAGTTAAGTTGAGCTCATTTCTGGTAACAATATTAACTTTCTTATGGCCATGACCAGCAGGCATATGGAGAATGGAGGGTGGCGATCTTTATCAAATTAGATCTAAAGAGGAAGAACATGTACTTAGGGTCTTTTTATTTTCCTTAGTATTTTTTTAGAAGGGAATCTGGAAAGGGCAAGTAGAGGCTGGGAGGGCTCATGGAAAGATCTTTTTTTTTGGAGCTGGAAAGAAGGATTCTGCTTTTGTTAAGGAACATGTTTTCAAGAGTATACTTTCCATTTTATTCTGCTTAAAATATGGTACTGGTATGGAAGATCAGGCTGAAAACTTGTATCTGCTTTTCCTGAAAAATTTCTCTTTTGACTTGGTGTTTGAGTCTGACAGAGTTCCCTGTGCACGTGAAAGGAAACACCTTTAGTATTTCATAATTAGATATTTATATTCCATGATTTTCATTTCTGAAATCCACTCAGCTCCAGAGAATTTAATGAATCCATGGATAACTGCAAGGAAATACTGTTTGACCAACCCTTTTCCCAATCGCAGTCTCTTACTGTAGAAGGTACTTCAGTAATGTGGAGTAGTCATAAAAACTAGTTGTGGAGATTCTAACTAACAAGAGCTTCCTGGGATCACACACTCAAAAAGTTGGAATGTCACATGCCTATTAGTTACATTGCCAATTAAAATGTAAGCTGAGGCACTACTAAATTCTATCTTTAAGAGATTTAGAAGCAATAAATACAGACTTCCCACCTCTGCTGCACCTCTTCCCTCTCCCAGCTAAACCCATTTATGTTGCTTAAACTGAGTGGCTTTCAGAGCAGAGGCCTTCTTGGTTCACTTATGTGATAAGAGGCACAAAGCTCCCAGATAAGGAGGGGTCAGGCTGATTGCTCAGTGTGTTTCAGCACAGGCGTTGATTCCTTGCTCTTCTACATGAGTGGAAAACAATACTATAACAGAATTGCTTCGGTTTTGTTTTACTTTACCCTGGTGTATATTGTGGCCTTTGGTGCGAGCCTGTGAAGTGGAATTTTTCTGTTTTTCTCACCATCCTTCATTTATCAATGATGAAATCATGAAAGACAATATTTTCATCACTCTTTTTCTGATTAAAGAAGCCTATCTTAGGCTGCAAGGAGAAGTGTGGGTGGCTGCAACCCATCTCTGCTACCCCTCTTACCATGGATAGCAAATGTATTTTCAGTCAGATTCATGATCTAGCTTAGTTCTGTGTTGAAATACAACTAAAAATTAGGGATGAATACATTCATATTGGTAGGGATGATAAACTAGACAATAAGAAATGGAACTAATAAATTCTGCTGAAGTCAATGTCACATTAAGAAAGAGTAGCAAAGTTTAGTGACATGTAACACAAACTACTTACAGGGAAAAAAACAAACAGATCAAGATAGAACATTTTTCTTTTTTCACTTATCTCCAGTTTCATTATCTCCTTTATCATTCAGCAAAACAGAGAAAGCAGAACACATTGAGCAAATGTAAAGTTTTGTTTTGAACAAAATGGATCCTGTCTGTTCCATATTCATGCTCAGGCAGCACTTTTCTTTAAAAGGGGAAAGGAAGAAGGTAGAGGAGAAAGTGAAAAGATGAAATGTGCTCACTGATTCTGGGTGACACATCTCTGAATCCACATGTAGAGATGGAAGCTGCTGCAGCCAGTGATATGCCTGCACCCACAACCCAGCAGTAACAGCCTTGCCTGTGTGGCCATTGAAAAGGGCCACAGAAGATCATGTGTACCTGTCCAAAATCATGGATAGCTGCTCTACACGACATTGTTACTGTGCCAGGTTATATTTTAATGATCATCATCTTTGGGGACTTCTACAGCCTTTCAGTGAACAGATTCCTGGAAGAAGATATGCCATGCCTACTCATACTCCTATCAAAGATGATAAACTTATCTACACTTCAAAGATTGTATATTTTCTTCCCCTTGCCAAGAGATGTGCAAACAAAAAGAGGTAGGATCTCTGTTCCAAATCTCTTCTCTATTCCCTCTCAGGGAGATCATGGCTTGGTCTCCCAAAAACCACTCTTCCCCATGCAGACAAGGCAGATCCTTAGCCCCTCCATATCCAGTCTGAAAAACTCCATGCCAAATCTGAAGTGAGGAGGACACCTGGCACTGCCAAACCAGCCTATCCTTCAGCTGGCATACCTGGAAAGGCCAAAGGAAAGATGTAAGAAAACCAGCATGCAACCTCCTCCTCTCTGGATGGCTAAGAAGAAAAACCTATCCTAGCAATAATAGGACAGTAGCTCAGCGGCTTGCTGGGTTGCAGAAGTGTGTTTGACAGGTCTTGGTGAATTAAGGCTTACTGCATGAGATTTTTGAATTGCCTTTTGAATCCATGCCCATCAACATTCATAATACCCCTTGGAAAAGGTTTTTAATGATTAACAAGGTATGTTGTTGGAAGAGAAGTATCTGATTTGCTTAGTTTATAGCAAGTTGTTTAGTTTATAACCAGTATAATCATCTTTCCACTTATTCTGTTCCAGGTCAAAGGATCCTAGGCCACATAGTTTTTTCTCAGATATATGCTGCTTCGCACCTTTTACCTCTGTTGTCTTTCACTTTCTAGGTGTATTTTATGCTTCTAGGTTGGACAAACAAACCTGCAGGCAGTTTTTGAGGCACTGTTACACCTTGAAGTTTTACAATGTTCTTATAATATATTCTGGTTTGTTCTTTTTTACCTCAGTAAATCCAAGAATTTTTCAAAACTAGAAAATAAAGCATACCCATACAACTACGTCAGAAAAAATGAGATAGATCATCTGTTTGTCTTGACAGGATGTTTGTGTTATGATTCAACAAATAGAATTGCTGCTTGATATCACTTACAATCTGGCTTTGGAAAAAAAAGGAAAAAAAAAGCAACAAAACAAAAATTAAACCCCAGACAACCAACCCCAACCAGATAACCTAAACCAATATACTTTAATACTTTCTACTATGTGATTCTGCATTATTTAAATATCATTTCTTTCAAGAGCTTCAGATTGGTTTTGAAATAGTTCCTGCTTGCACAATTATCTGGCTTTTTAAACCAAGAAAATTATATCTTCATTCTGATGTCATGCTCAGGGGTCACCTACCTCTCCCTCCTTCTGTGGATGAGACTGGACTCTGATATCAGCTCCTACCTTGCTATGCTGAACAGCCAGACTTTCTGCAAGAACTTTCCAGTGTTGCAATGGAATAAAGAAATTCCATGTACTTAGTGAGAACTTTGCTATCAATTTCTTTGCAAGCAAGGTTGGTGTGCCCTAATAAAGATTTCATAATTGTTTTGATTTTCATTCAGCATTAGTATAAAAATTATATTTTAATGACAGAGCTGAGCACACCTTTAGGATGTGTGCAACCACAGTAATGGGTTGCATGCTTTTTGAAGCAGATATTTAACAAACCCACGTTATTTCCAAGCAGCTCAGTGTTTATCTCATTTGGTTTCCTTGACAATTTCCTGATTTTAGCTGCCTTGTAAAACTATTGATTTTGTTTTTCAGAGAGCCCTTTCATTCAGTATCACTTAAGGAAAGGCCTTATGTAGAGAAAAAAAAAATAAATCAGTGAATTATTTTATTCTTTACTGATTACAAAAATAAAATTTAGTCTTCAAAGCTGTGAAGTATGAAACATACCAATCTGCTCATTAGGTAAAGGTTGCTTAGTATGCATGAGACTGATTTAATTGAGTCAAATAAACATAACCAACCTATTTACAGGTCAAATAATATGCTTGTGTATTTCAATAATTTAATTTTTCAGAATAGCAGTGTGTCTTCAAGAACTTTGAGCCTTTATTAGATAAAGTTGGATTGATCCTGCTGTGTGTGTATACAGACCTATGTCTCTTAGACACCTTTTTTTTTTCTTAATTCTACTTACCAGATTCAGCTACAGTTTGACTGAAAGTAAAAGACTGATAAATATTCAGTGTTGGCAAACATTAAAGAAGTAGTCATCAAGGGATAGAGCAGATTCTGTGACAGGCCAATTTGTTCAGCCTTCATAGCCATAAAGGTTTCCCCATAGGCAAGAATGCAGAGTTCTTTTGTTACAGTAATTTTGCTCTACTTCAGCAGTAGAACACCAAATAGAGCTTTGCATGGCCATTTGGAATAAAAGATCCACATGATAATTTGGAAGGATATGATTTTTGCTTATGACTGCATCTCATAGATCAAATCACCTGAGTAGCACATACTCTGGTTCCAAGTGGGGCAAAGACAACACCAGGTCAGTTTTAGGCTTCAAGCAGAAAATGAGTTCAAAATTCATCTACTTTTCTGGACTGACTTCAGACAGAGTCATAAATGACCATTTCAAGCATTCAGGAGGACATTTCTGGTGATGGTTATCAGCCTTGGAAGTTCAAAAAAGATTTATAAAAATAACAGAACTGGAAAACTAGTGGCAAGAACTTGAAAACTATATATTAAGAAGAGGTCTGAAGGCAGAGGGTAATCTGAAAGCCATTTTCTTCTTCCTCACTATAATGTTTCCTCAATCTTTGTATTTTCTACACTTTAATTGTGTTTTCTATTTATGTTGTTTGACAGAATAGCTAGTATTTTTCCCTTATTTATTTTCAACTAAGCTTATGTGCTGAACTAGAGCTCTTGCAGTAAGAGTGGGAGCAAGAGGGAAGTCTTGCAAATTCAGGGAGAAAAGTAGAAGAAAACAGCCATTCTCAGATGGCATGAGACATCCTTTGGTGTTGTCTGTCTTTCTCCATGGGATATGGGGTTGTTCTGGTTTTCTAAAAGATGCACCTTACTTAAGTGGAATGAATCTGGGCATAGGTGTGTCCTGGTTTAGGGCAAATTTGGGAGAAGGTGTTTGCTTGTTACTCCACACAGGGCAGCTGTTATCTTGGTAGAAAGTTGTCATACAAACATGTGTCATTTTCTTTGATTTGGGGAGCTTCCATGGCTGTCATGATGATGTGCAGCTGCAAAATAACCCTGAAAAAGGGAAAAAAGTAAGTGATCACAGTAAGAAGAGAGGCACATAGATGAGGAACTCATTCATTGCTGTTTCTTTCTTTGACTAGGAAAAAAGAAATTACAAAAGCCCTGATGTGAGACCAAACAAACTAAATAAAATAAAAAAGACCCAAGCATAGTGATGATCTAGACATCAAAGAGGCAAGTTCTCCAGGTCTGCAGTGACCTGTGCTCAATCAGGATGAGTCAAGAGTGTGTTGAAAGGCAACTGCTCCCATGGGGGAGCCCTGTACATGGATGTATTCTCTCACAAAATACAGAGCACTGAAAAATCCATCTCTATTCTTTTAGCCTGGAAATTGTTACCTACCTTCTCTAATGTCCTCAGTGGTCCTTGAATCTGTGGACTGATACATGGAGAGAGATACACTAATCCAACCTTTAGCACTCCAGGATCAGACAGTCAAGAGCAGCATAAGACTAGCAACTGGGGGTATCACAAATTGGGTGAAAAAATTGTATATTCTGGAGTTAGCATGCCATAAAAGACATTTCTCCTCAGAGCCTCACATCAGAGATCCAGTAATTTTAAATATATGTGTGAAAGAATAAAGATCATAATTGTAAAGTACATTTCTTACTCTAGAGTAAATTTCCATTCAAGCTACACAGTGGCATTGTCTTAATAGTTCAGTATTTGAAATCACACACATACATGATTTCAGGAAAGAAAGACAGTCTGAATGCCTTTCAAAAATAGATAATAGATTTTTTGAGAACTATTGAGATTACTGAATCAAATTGTAGCTGAAGAGATTAATAAAAAACCTCAATACCTACAAAGTGAAATTTCAGAAGATGTTTAAATGACCCGGAGGATATATGTGTCCTGACATCTAGTGGAGCTGTGGCTATTTGGGATAGATCCTTGATGCAATTCAAAGGGAAAGCCATGTGCTCAAGCCACACAGCAGAGATATCCTAGATATCCATGCTGGGAGCAGAGTGAGGACACATGAGTTTGGGTCCTGAGGAAGAATGTCTGTAGTCATGCAGCAGTACTTAAGCAAACAGCTCCTCTTTTATATCATTAATTTATGGAGACAGCCTGTTATCAGCATCATTGAGGTACCAGATCACTAAAATACAGATCCACAAAACTGGACGTCCTCAGTGTGGAGTGCCCGAGATGTCTGATCTATTAAGTCCAGTGGCTCTTGCTGCAACTTGACACTGTGAAAATATCATGTTTGGAGAACTGGCAAAAGGAGCAATACTCAAACTGTTGTCAACATAAGCATTTTTCTTAAAGAGCCCTTGTCTGTCACAACAGTTTGGTTGCAGGCATAAGTTTGTATATGCCAATAATGCCCTGTGGGGAGCAAACTCCACAGGTCAGGATGGATGTGCTTTCTTTTGAAACATAAGTTTTATTAGAAATGGTACAGAAGCTGAAGTAGAATGGGTGAAAGAAAGAGGAATTTATTGGTCACCTATAGAATTAGATCATAGATTAACAAATAATTTATCATGACAGTGAGAATACTCACCACAGAGTGTACAAGGCGCCTTCTACGTAAGGGTTTTCTTGACATTTCCAGGCTCTGGGATCTGTCTGGCTGCTAAAAAGCCCTATGGAATAATTGCCTCACCTGACTTTGGCATGATTTTAATTATTAATGTATATCATTGTTCGTTATCTCTTTAAAAGACATTACTGCCAAATACAAATGTGCTAGTGCTTGAGAACTTTCCTTTGAGAGGTGACTGACTGACACCTAGTGTTTAAAATTCAGTCACACTTAAAAAAGAAAAGAAAGGTACACACAAACACTAAAGAAGCAATCAAAAAGGGTTATTTCTAGCAAGAGCTCCCATTTGTTTTGAAGTACCACATTATCAGCATTGCTCCAAGTCAGGGGCTGAGATGTTCCAGTAAAGCAGCATTTAAAGAGACCACATGACATACTCTCTTACTAAGTCAATATGACCATGGTCTGATAATCATCTTGTCTCTACTAATTTAATCATCTGAAGTGTGCTGCTTCTACCCTAAATCTCCCTGTGCTGGTACATCCAGGCCATTGCTAGCTAGAGGTGGGAAGGACGAAACCTGTCACTCACTAGTGGCATGGCCCTGGCAACTGTGCTCCCACAAAGCCCAGCAATACCCTACTTTCCACTGCAGGAAAGTGGTTTCATCAATACTTTTATTACGAGTCCCTGAGATAGAAATAGAGCAAGACATGAACAAGAAAAAATCCCCAAAGAAGTTATCTTGAAGCCTCTTAGTTTCAAATTACCAACACTAGCCTTCTCACCAAGCACAGCCCTTTCCTACAACAGACACTATTTCAATTTCAAGGAACCCAAAATATGTGTTGCATTTGAGACAGATATTCATGTTATTTAATTTTTTATTGGTTTTCACGAAAAATAAATTGAAATATGTAAGGATGCAATTAATATACAATTTCCATATAACCCTGAAGACCTCATACTTTCTAGATTCTTCAGTCAAGAAGGGCAGGTTTACAATGAATCAAAGCTGACTATATTAACAATATAATGGCTATATGTGACTGTAAATTCTCCTCAGCCTTCAGAAAGTGAGCATAATTTTGCTTGTGTCCATCTCACTGTTGCCAGATGTTGAAACAGACTGTGATATATGCATCTCTATTTCTTTTTATGAAATATCCAAAACAGATCAGGGATAAAGCTATTCCATCCTGTATGTTTTAAATAAAATATTTTTTTCTATAAAAAACACCTTGTGAATCAAGATGTTACTGAAATTATGCAAGTGGATAGATAAAGACCCTTGCTAAGCTATCACTGAAAGTCTGGGTAAAAAAGGTTTGCCTGGAAGATGAAGTTCATCAGTGAAGATTAACTGGGAGACTTTATGAAGCCACACAGATCTGATGGTTTTTGGGTTTTGAGTGGCAAGTTTTGCTATTCTCCTGAAGACAGAGGTTGCACACTTGGCTTCAACATTAGCAGTGGGCCCATTAATCCCTCAGTCTGGAAACACATACAGTGCCTCAGCCCCTCCTCCAAGAGCTCCAAGGTTATGTCTGACCTTGACCAGTGGTCCATTTTCTCTGGAACAGCACCTGTAGCAGGAGCTGTTTGAGAGAGAGAAAGCAAGAAGAGGAGAGCAGTACTCTCCCTGTGTCTTGCAATTTTTGAACAATTCACCACATAAATCAGAGGAGCTGACATTGTATCTAACAAGCTTTTGATAGATATTTTTCATGGTTTTATCAACTTTCCTTTTGAGTTCATGTACATTTTCAACATCCTGTAGCAAGTAGTTTAAAAACTGGAGAAAAGTTTCCCATATAATAGCCTTTTGCACAAAATAAAGGATGAAATGAATATTTGTTAGCTATTGTGGCCTAGAATATTTACATAATCACCTTATTTCTCATATTTGTCATTGGTTAAAAAAAAAACAAATGATAGCCAGAAGCCAAAACAAGCTTTAAAATACAATTATTTTTCATCTATATGAATGCAAAGTGACAACTTGCTGGATCCAAACTAATTTTGTGAGTTAATGAAAACATAATAATAGTGCTACATGGTCTGGAATTCTTTTCATTCTTCCTTCCCACTTTCATATCTTCTTTCCTTCTTTGTTAATATCTTCCTTTCCCTATCTATTACACTTAGTATTTTCTAATCCTTTTGTGTTTTGTTTTCACTGGAGCTAGATACCTATGATCATGGTTTCTTTAGAAACTTTTACAAAATTAGAGAATATTAAGACAAAAATTGAATAAAGCTATGGTAATTTTTTCTCGAAGATGTCAATTGCTTTTCTGGTTCTGTATCGCTCCAAGTGTCTTTCTGAACTAAGTACTAAAATCTTATTCTCCAACCATTTATCCAATGGGTAAGGGTTTGATCGCCTGCCAAGTTTCAGGAGAACTAGAGCATGGTGACAGGCTTTATATGCAACTGGCATTCAAAGTTGTGACCTGGAAATTTTTTCTGAGATTACCAAAAATAGGTTGATGTAATATTCTTATGAGATGCAGTAATGTACCTCTAAGTACAACTCTGTCCTGCATCAGTCACCAAAGCATTTTTATCTGCCAATGTCACCTTTACCTTTAAAGTTACTTTGTAGGAGCTATCTGGTTCCTTTAAATATAAGTAGACCAAGTTGTATCAATCAGCTGTCACTGGCTAATCAAACACCAGCAGATAACTGCACATCTGCAATGGAGAACTACAGGGCAGTATGCTAAGAACACCACATGCACCATGCACTTAGCCCCAAGGAATACTGGTGCCATTTTCCACACAAATAGCATTTTCTTGGCCATGCATGTGTATCCACATGCATAAATCTGCACATTCCTATGCTCTTCATGTGTTTGATACATGTAAGTACTGCATTCTCCAGCTTCTCTACTTGATAGTAATAATTATAAATTTGTGTACCCAGGCTTCAGCCTGAACACTGTAGCCCAAGTTTCTCTGCCCTTGCTCTTGAACAAGGGTGTTTTTGATCAAAACTGCTATTGCTGGTTTAACAATGTTGGTCTGAAACATTATTAAATATGAACTATGACATCTTTAACTTGCTGGGAAGACTCCCAAATGCAAAGGCTGTAACTGCTAAGCTCTTCTTTGGCCAAAATATCTCCTTTCACTAGGGCAGAGACAGGCAGTGTTTGAGAGACGAGTAAATAAGGGCATGTACTCTGAGTCAGATCATCTAGTGCTAGTAAGAGGTGGTCATCCTGTCTTGGACACCTCTTCTAGACTGAAATTACTGGAGATCTTCTCTCAATAGCCCAGGGCTATGGCCAATTCTGTTTGATTAAATACCCAAACTTCAGGAAGGAATAACTAAAATCTTGTATCTTATAGTCTATCTTATCCCTAACAAAGGCCAGGTCTTCAAGGTAGAGCAGGAGGTGTATTTCTTTAATTCTCTCAGTACAGTTACAGCAACAGACTTGCTCCAAATTGGACCAATTTGAAAACATGAGGAATTTTTCTAACTGGAAGTAGGTTGTTTATACAGCAGGTAGCAGTGTTGGACAGTCAGACCAGCATTTTTGCTGAGTCCCAAGGCTGAAGGTTGCTTTGCTGACTCCCATCATCCTTTTGAAACTATTCTCCTTTAAAAGCAAAGAGAAGGGGCTATTTTTCCTTCAGTAGATTCAGTAAGGTATGTCTGATATCTATATTGCTGATGTTCAGGAAAAAACACAAACACTAAATACTGTTCCTAGTGGGGACTTAGAGTTGAAACCATAAAACCAGACAGCCATGATGTATCATGGGTTTTTATGACCTCAGTAAAGGGATTTTGACTCTGTGCATGCATTAGCAAAGATCAAGAGCAATGCACTGCCCAGTGTCCCATCAGGTGCTACTTCAGTACCAGAAGGTGAAATCTTATACACAGGAGGTCATTTACCAGTAGTGTAAAGGCAAAAGTTTCACTGACATGAGAAACCAAGCCAAGCTAAAAAGTATTTTCAGAGAATCCTAGAACGATTTGGATTGGAAGGGACCCTTAAAGACTATCTATTTCCAACACCCTCACCATAGATAAGGACACATTCCACAAGACCAGGTTGCTCAAAGCCCCATTGTACCTAGGGATCAGTCATCCACAGCCTCTCTGGGTAAACTTTTCCACTGCCCCACCATGCTCACAATAAAGAATTTCTTCCTAATAGCTAATATAATTCTTTCTCCATGCCCCCTTGTCCTACCACTATATGCTGTTGTAAAAAGTCCTTCCTCAGCTCTCTGGTCAGCTCCCTTTAGGTATTGAAAAGTGCTATAAGGTATCCCTGAAATCATCTCTTCTCCACACTGAACAACTCAAACACTCTCAGCTTGTCTTCTTAGGAGAGGTTCATCAGCTCCCTGATAATTTTGGTTGCTGTCCCCTGGGCCTGCTCCAACAGATCCATGTCTTTCCTGTGCTGAGGGCTTCAGAATTGGACACAGGACTTCAGATAGGGTCTCACAGGAATGGAGTAGAGGGGGAAAATCACATCCCTGGCCCTGCAGTTCACACTGGTTTGTATGCAGCCCAGGACACGTTTGGCTTTCCTGGCTGTATGTGCAGGCTGATGAATCATGTCCAGCCTCTCATCCACCAGCACTCCCGAGCCTTTCTCAGCAGGGCTGCTCTCTCTCTGTTCATTCCCCAGCCTGTGTTGATAAAGAGGTTGCCCTTCTTAAGCCTCATGACATTCCTATGAGCCAGGTGCTGGAGCTTGACCAAGTCCTTCTGGATGACATCCTGTCCCTCAGACGTGTTGCTTCTCTTACGGTCATCAGCAAACTGCTGAATATTTTGTCTAGACTGAGGTGTTTAATGCCAGCATGGTATAATTTTGCTCTCAGATCATAACCCTTCTTTATGTATATATTGCAGATTAATCCAATAGGAGAAGAGGTGTTGGATAAGTTTTATAAACAATATTATATTTTAAGGAAAAGTTATACCATTTTGTGAATACGTTCGTCAAATATTCCTTGGAAGGTACCAGATACTGGATTTTGTTTTATTAAATTTGCACTTTAGGATTAATTTTCAGTACAACTGATATTATCATAATGTTTTATGTGATGTGTCTCTGGAGACTGTCACATTCATCTGGGCAAGCTCTGTGTATTGACCAAGGCCTCTTGTAAGAAAAGCAATTTTAATGTGAAAGAATTATATTTAATTTTTCTATTTTCAGATAAAATAATAGAATTCCTTTAATCTGCCTTATTTTAAATCCTGGCACTGTTTTAGGGCTTCAAGCACTGCAAGCCAGAACTATAAAAAAGATATGTATATAAATATATATTTTAAGGAACAATATAATGTTCACTGTGGCCTGATTTCATTCTGTGTTGTCTTGTGTTCCAGATGTGAGTGGCCAGTGTTCCCCTCTACCCCTCTTATCTCATTTATATTGTGATTTTTTCATTTTATCCATTCTATATCCTCACCAAGAAAGGAATCTATAAGTTCGTGATGCTTTCTAGCTGCCTTCTCTAGTGATTTCTATTAGAAAGTAGGGATTATTTCCTCTCTTCTTGAGAGAACAAATCTGAAACATGAGACGATGGGATAAATTGCATTGTCTACCTGCAGAAATGGTGTCTGGTCATCCAAAGAAAAGTTATTATATTGGCTGAGGGTTTTCCCCTCAGCATTAAAGACAGAGGAGATGTCACAGGAGTTGTCCTACTGAAACTTGACTCAGTACTTGATATCTACAATTTACCTTCTGCCTGATGATTTGTGTGGGCAGACTGACAGGTACAGAGGGGAGAGCACCGTTGTTCAAGGGTAAAAAGCACAATGCAAGAGAAATGTAACGTTACCTACCAAACCTGGTTGTTCTTTTGAGGTCATTAACCTGATCTTACAGCAAACAAACTCAATTATGGTCCCTTTGTTGTTCCGACATTTCTAGATTCAGCTTTCCACTTGTCACCAGTCATTCTTAATAATAAAGGGGAAATAGTGCAATCTTCTCCATTGTGGACATTTTACCAAAACAAAAAACACATTTAGGTGATCCAAGACTCAGCACCAAAGTGTATCTTAGAAAATTTATGTTTCAAAAGCACAAACAAATTTTTTTATCATTTCTTCTAATCAATACTATTCTGACATGGAAAAACATTACCAGTAATGAAAGCAAGTAATTTTCAGGTATCTTCCAAAGCTTCCAGAAAATTATGTCCATAGTTGATTTGTATTTCCCATCTTCAAAAAAGAAATGTCTTCCTAGCCAAAACAACTCATTCTCTTCTAGTCAAATTAACAGTGTCCCAACTAAGAGTTACAATAATCTTCCCTGACTGTGCACTTAAAAATGGACTGGTATCATCTCATGTAATCAGTAGGAAAGATTCTTTAAAAGGACAGAGAAAAATAACTAGCACAAATTGGTCAGTTTTGAACTTTAACTTCTCTGAGTTAAACAATCACAATACAGTGGAAAAATTTGTTTTCTTTACCTCGTCTAAAGTTTTCTTGTTTTACTTATTTTACCAACTGCAAAGTTCACAACATTAAAAGGTCTTGTCTTTATACAGACCTCTTCTTTCTGGTTGATGTGTGCTTACACAATGCAGTGACTCAGAAAGGGATTTTTTTTTTTTTGAGTTTTAGAAAAACTTGTGAGATTGTCTTGCTGTTTCCAGAAACATTTACTGCTTCCACTATTTCTCATGACCACTTCAATCAGATGTTGAAATTTGTATGGACAGCCAATCTTCAAAAGGTCTTGATCTATCAGACAGTACTTGGAAGCTATTGTAGCATTATGAAACATTAATTTCATTTTAACCCAAGTAGACCTCATATTTCTGAGATGCTCTAATTTTACTGAGCTGAAGATCAGTTTTCTTAGAGACAAATTGC
Organism: Thryothorus ludovicianus; assembly: GCA_013397245.1. Lineage (NCBI taxonomy): Eukaryota > Metazoa > Chordata > Aves > Passeriformes > Certhiidae > Thryothorus > Thryothorus ludovicianus. The sequence goes on along the minus strand of VZTB01009788.1, from coordinate 1,168,901 downwards.
AAGGTCCTGGTTTGTGTTTGTGATCCAAAGCGAATTTTAAGAGTTGCATGTTTTCAGAGCACAAAGTACTTCAAATTATTTGGCTCACACAAACTCTCATATCAGGTATTTGATCTGTTAGAATATTGTCTACCTCATGGAAAGGTACACTTGCATGCAGATAAAAAAGATATATCATCTCTATAAGTCTTCTAACACTAATTCCTTCAAACATTTTTGTAGTTGAATGTTCTCGTCTCTGTTCTCTTCTGGTGTTCCCAGAGTAACCTCTGAGTACATCTCCATTTGCATTGACAAGTGTTTCTGTGGGATAAAAATTACATTATGCACAAAATCTGCATTCATTGGTATTAAAAATGCTGTATATTTTTACAAGTACTAAATTTATTTGGCATATATTTGGAATTAGTGCAGATTACTTTGTTGCAACTGGAATACAAAGATCATGTGAATTACTCTCTCAATCTACAAATTGCTCACAGGCAAATTTGCTTAGTGGTTCTGAGCCTTAATTTTATTTCTTGGCACTGTCCAGGATGATATGACCATTGTGCCATCAAAAATTACTTGAATCAAAAGGTTACAATGTCATCTCAGTAAGTTATTGCTATCATGTAGACAGTAACTACCCAGCTATGCTGAAGTCTTCTGTCAAAGGTTTATTCAGTGCTTGTAATAATTTGGGGACAGAAATTGCTGCTTTCTCTGTCAGTAACATTAAATATAGTTTTTGTGGTGATTATACATTGAATGCAAAGATCCCTATATAGCATCTTACACAGTTCTCATGTGAAGGGAGAAGCAGAATATAAACCTGATGGTGATTCTGTATTCTGCCAGCCCATATTCATAGCCATAATGGGTATTATCAGTTAATTCTCTCACAATTACTGGTAAAAATGGGTGAGGAGGATCTTTGCACAGAAGAAGTGATAAATATACCCTTTAACCAGCTGAGCTGAGGGTCAATATGGCACCTTCAGCATCAGATTTGGTCAAATTATATTGAGCAGAAGTGTCATAGAAATTTTTCTGAATCTTGGGAATAAGAGGCTTGGTCTCATGCCAGTTCTGGAGCTCTCGAGCTTTTCTGAGAAGATAAGTGTAGTGAGGAAGAGGAGCACAGTCTACTCTGAGAGCCAGCCCAAAGCTTGTGGAACGAACTCCAGGTGTAAGTTCAAAACACTTCAATCTTTTAATTCGTCATTTGATTATATAGAATATGCACATAATTTTACCCATAGATTGTTTTGAGGAGATAAAATTAAACAATACAACACATTCCTCTTGCCTTAAAACTCAAATTATGATTCCTGGACTGAGGTGACCTGTGGTTTCTGTCAGAGTTTGCAACCACGTAGATATATTGTTGAAAAAAACCCCAAAACACAATATTAGAAGGCATACATCTTTTTCTTGGGAAAGAAAACAGCATAAGGGAACAAACTTGGAGCTGCTAGTTAAATTGCTGAATGCACAACTAGAAGATATTTTGATCTTGCAGCATAAGTACAATAATGTGGCAGGATAGAGTAAAATTAACAGAAATCCTGCAGAGGCTCTGAATAAATATTTTGAACACACAGAGTAGAGAAAATCCTCATTACAGTTTTCTATTTCAATGGTGTTTTCCACCAAAAAAAACCATAATTTGGGCTGTACCTTCTCCTCAAGTATTGCAGAACCAGGTAAGAAGCAACCTTACTGTGCCTTCTAGCACACAGTTCACTGTGTAGCTTCTCTGGAGTTACACAGATCTAAACTACTGTCTGACTAACTTTTTTTCCTGTAACTGACACAATGACAGCAATAATAAACACTGAATTTGCAAATCAAGGAGCTCCATTTGGAACAAAAATATTGTAAATACTTAGTTGTTGTTTAGCCAAGTTGACTAAACACTTATAATCTGGCGTGAGATAAGCAAGCATCTGAACTTATAGCGTATCAGCTCTTCTAAAGTAAACACCTCTGCATGTGGCTTTGTCCTGAGGCAGAGGCACAGCTGGGGTAGGTTATATTGCATGCATTGTGCAGCCTCCTCCTTCCTGCTATAAGAATGTGAACATTTACTACTGCACAGCCAATGATTTGCAGATCACCACGAAAATTCCCCTTGACAACTGGCCTACATGCTTACATGTATAACATCCCATAACTGACTATTCTTCAGGAACCCATGTGATCTCTCCTTAAAATGCTGGCTCACTGAGTGTGGATATGCTGAAACATCTTGGGGCACACTAGACATTTTAGTCCCCTGAGGATTTTCTCCATCCTGTCTACTGACATCATTGTCCTGTAACCTCCACAAGTTTTCTGTTCTTTTCTAGCTTCACTACAAATGCTGTACATACCTTTTTCCCTTCTTCCCTTTTGTTTTTGTTTTTTTTTTTAATTACATGCTGCTCCAAATGCAATGTTGTACCATTCCAATTGCAAGCAATATCATGCGTGTCAACGTAGTGAGAGAAAAAAAGACAGTCACACTACCTGGTGGTGAGTCTCATCTGCTAACCATGTTTTGATATTATCTGAAGGATGTGGAACAGGCGTGGTTATAACTTCCAGGCATCTATACCTGCAAGACAGTGATACAGGCACGAGACTATTCTTGTCTGTAGGAACAGATCAGACATTAATGCTTTGCAATGTGTATTCCAGTTCTAATACAGGCATATACTATTTCTAAAGCCATTTGAATTTCTTTTTTTCTTTCTTTTCACTGTAGACAATTTTCTCAACATTTTCCCTAGCTCCTCTTTAGCCTGACTAGTTTCTAACCTGCAAGAGTTTTAAAAGGACTGGATAGATATAAAAAGACCTGTGATTCCTACACAAATATATCCAAGCAAAGTGAGAACTTGTGGCATACTATTGTATCTGTAGCTTTAAAAATTATTCCTGTGTGTTCTTTCCATAATAAAAAATTTATAACCTCTTTTATACAAATCAGGAATAATGATTAGTTATTAATTAAATAATAAGTTTACTTTTGATAGAGGCTCCACTTACATACTGCACCTTCCAAATATTAAGATATCTTTTCATCCTATCGTGGACAAGTTTATTTCTCAGTTCAAGATAGCCTTTGCAGCTATAGGCAGCTGTCAATAGGAATGCTATGTTGCCAGGCAGAAAAGTAATGGCATGAAGAGAATTAGCAGCATTAACTCTTGGTGGGTGAAGGGCCACTACTATAACTTTGCTCTACTAATGGTATTAATAATAAAGCAAAGGAAATTCATTCCGTCAGCCTGCCTTCCCTTTCTTATTTCTTTCTTGTAAACTCTCCAGCTTAGAGTGAAAGACTGCTTTCATAACACCCATGTATTATGAAATTAAATTGGACAGCATGACATGCAGTTCATCTATGGCCTGATTAATACAGGAGGCTTTGAATGCAGAACTTGAGAAAGCATGGAGTAAAGTCACATTACAGAGGCAGCTGTTTTAAAGTAAGACCGAAAAATGTCATTTATAGTTGGCAGAAAGACATCAGAGAGTAAAGTGTGAGACTGGATCTGTGGGGGACTGTGGCAAGAGCTGTGAGAGAATTATAAGTTTCAGTGTCTTACATTAGGTCATAACATCAAGCACTACTTTGTTAGAACAATAGTTGGAAATGCACATTTAACTTCTTCTTGTAAACATAATTTATCTGAGAAAATCCGTGTTTGACTTTTATCCATTGTATGGTTTGCTCTTACCCTGACCCCTCTTTCACCAGAAATTTATGGAACCATCCAGAAAAGTACATTACCTTCTACATGCATATAACAGCAAACCTCCAAGGAAAACCAGAGGACAAAAGAACGTGAGGCTTAGCAGCAGGATATCCAATGAATTTTCTTAAAAAAATAACAAAAAAATAGAAGGAGAAAAAGTAATGTTAATTACATGGGAGGAGCTAAAGTAGTCGATAAATGGATGAATTACATATGTATTCATAAATATTGCTCTATTCCTGAACTGTCACAAATTTTATGAAACATTTCCTTGAGATTTTTCAGAGGAAAAGGGCTGAACTTCTGCACTGTTACTTCCTCCTTTTAGATCTCAGCCTAGTTGCTGTCTTTGTCTGGCACTTCCTCTTGCTTCATTCCATTCCCTCCTTCTCCTGGAATTCTGCTCTCATATCCTGGACATGGGCTGTCTTGCCACTGGATATTTCCACACAATGTTGATTCCTCTGGATATCAAGCCCTCTGTCCATTTGCTATTGGTACTTCTGCTGCTGCTCCAGCTCCTGAGTTCCTACTGCTGCTACTTCCCACCTCCACACACCATGAGTCCCCTGCTCCTGCCTCCTCACCACTGCACAGCTGTAACTGATTTAGGACAAAATGAAAATAAAAGCATTTTGTCAAAGAAATTATTCTCTTTGATTCAAGAAGCAGCATTTGGTTTGTATTGTACTTACCTTTTTAACTCTGCTTGGCATAGCCCTAAAGAAATGGCATCAATACAAATTTATATTGTTCAACAAATACTACTGCTCTGTACCTTGCATTTCTCCCTCCAAAATACCCAAAATATCAATTTATTTGGTTGACACAGAAATGTTTTTCTGGGAAATGCTACTTTTTGTTTAATATCTAGTTTCAGAACCACAACTAGCTTGGATTGGTTTTAACTAAGTACTTTGAAGAAAAACAGGCAAGAACAGCTCTTAAAATGTTTATGGTCTGAGACCAGTTAAACAGTGGTTTTAGGATCAATCTAGATTAAAAATCAAAGTATAAAAGAATGGAACAAAAGTTCTGAGTTTGAACCCATTTATTTCCACAAATTTCATATGAAACCAAGAAAAAACTCAGAAACTGGTGGGCAGAACTTATAAGAATATGCCCTATCTTCTCTAAAGTTCAAAACTACTCTTTATTCACTTTAAGATAAAAAGGAAGTTATTTTCTTCTTGCTTTCTGAGATGAAGGCTCAGAAAACTTATTCTGAACAACCCCTGGACTGTGTAGTAGAATTTTTTTTAAATTTGTGGTAATTGCTCTGCATCATTCTCCTAACCCTATACCATGCACACACCCAGGAGAAGAGGAAGCCCTGCTCTTATCATCAGCTGAACCACAAAGAAGTTTGCTTCTCCTGCTTTCTTACTTCTTGCATTTTGGAAAGCAGCAAGAAAAAGAAGCACACATATTCTTTTGGGTAGACCATTTCGTGGTGAGTTTTTTTTCAGATGCAAATGCTTTAAGTTTGACAGAAATAACAGAACTTTGAAACGAAAACAAGTGGCTTGGTTTGCAAAAATGCAGAACACTTCTGAATTACTACAAACTTCAAAGTGATCTATGAATGCTCATCAACTCTAAAAATTAGACCAATTATTTCAAGTTTCTACATATGAATAAAGCTGATCAAACATTTCTTTTTTTAGCGGAGAGTTTCTATAGTAAACAGCTCAGTTTAGGTTAAATTGAGAGGGTTTTTTCCAAGGGCATATGCTAATTCCAAAGGAGAATTAATGTTTTCCTCATGAGAAAATTAGCAAATTCTTTTCATGTCAAAGGCAAATTTCAGAACAAATATTTTAGTTATGTTTTGAATTATGTTATTTCATATTGATGTATCAGCTTTTTTTAAATGAAGGCTAAAATGCCTTTGTAAAATGCATTCTTAAAGGAATGTTGCACATTTCCTAGATGAAACAGTAGAATGTCATGGAGAAGTAAACAGAAACCAGGTCATGCCAAGTCTTCAAGACTTTCAATAGAAAGAGATCCTGTAACACGAGAAAAATCAACACATTTCAAAACAAAATACTGAATGGATGGTTTTCTTTTCAGGTTACTTGCATAATGTCCACATATATGTGTTCCCAATTAGGAGCAGACAGAATGATTTCCACAGAATAAAGAGTAAAATGGACAGAAAAAATTGTCTCAGCATCAAAGGAGGTATGTAAAGAGATTTGGCTGAGCACCTGACATTCCAATGGAATATATCCATAGATTAATTTTATAAAAAACACAGATCTTTCCTGAGTCGGAGGGGAATTGCTGCACCACATGTGCAGTATGCTTCAGGGTAAATCATCATGCTGCACTGAACATAAGCAGATATTGCAGCTTATGTGCCATGGTGGTCTTGTCCATCATAAACTTTTCAGAAGTGGAGGAAACATGCCGTGATTTTTGAACCTCGGCAACAGCTGTAGAGGAAGCTGGGAAAGCAGCAGTGTGGAAAAGAGCTAAAGGAGACTGGCAGATGCTGAGAGCAAGGTTTGGTAGGCTGGAACCAGAATGGGTGACTGCTTAACTCAATTTCCTTCTTCTGGTGGCAGGTTGGCAGGGAGAAAATAAATCTACATGCCTTCACCCAGAGGAGCCCTTCTGATTTCCCCTATCTACACATCAGATGCCAGGCAGATTCTCCTAGGCCGTGCAGTGGTCCTAGACTCTCTCTGTGTCTTTAGTGAGAAGAAAGAGGAATCCCTAAAGAGGAATTCAAGACTCTTATGGCCTGAAAAGTTATCTCCTTCATCACAATGAACATAAAGGGAAATTAGGTTTCTCTCCGTGTATTTCAAAAGTGGAATGCTTTTGAAAGTAAATTAATTAATTTAGGCCAAAAAAGGTTTCAGCAAACCAGTGAGACATAATGAGCCATCTGATAGAGTAGACAGCCAGTATCCAGTAAACTCTATAACTGAATTTACATTCAATCAATTTCAAAAATAATAATAATGTCTCACAAGGCATATCCTGTCCTCAGATAAACATGTATTTGAAGCTCAAAGATCAAAAAGACTTTTTGCACAATATAGTCTGTTTTATTAAATAATGATACTTATTTTGTTTTACTACCCATGGTGCTGTACTTTTTTTCCATGTCAACGCACAGACACAAGTTTCTCTATAAATACACCATCACAACATTGTACTACTTCCCCTCTGCCTAATGTGATGTCAGGAAGCTTCTGCGTGTGAAGGCATTTTTCTCGTTATGGAAAGCTCAAGTTTCCCTTGTAAGCACACCAATGTCATAGAGATTGAAGGAAAAGTATTGCAAGGCTCTTGTTTACTTTGCGCTCAAGTGAGCTGTTGGAGCTAGAGCAGATATTTAAATGAGAACTAAACCATTTCCTGTCTCTGTCAGGTAAGAAATTATTCCACAAGCAAAATAAGGGACATTTTGGACTTAGTCCTTAAAGACTATGTTATTTGATGAATGTTATGACTTTTGTGGATTTCTTGGCTTACTAATTCCATTTGAAAGTATTTTTAGAGATCTGTGGGCTGTCTTTTGAAGGGCAGGGCAGCAGGGTGGAAGGGTGGTGGTGTTAGGATCTTGTCAGCTGCTGGACATTATTGTTTCCTGAAGGCTGCAAAGAGTCAAGTGTAATTTAACTCAGGACAACTGCTCTGTAAAGACCAGGGAAGCAGAATTCAGACTAAGGACTCTCATTCCCTACAGCAGAGCCATGTCAGCCTGGTGCATGCTATGGACCCCTAGGTACGGTTATGACCCAATAGCAGCCTGGAGAAGAAGAGAGGCAATAATGAAGTAAATATATTATATAGTAATAACATAACCTATGAGAACAGTTATGAGTAGTAAGTAAATAACTTACCATCGTGAATAAATACTGGTTCACTCCATTCACTCCAGATCTTGTTTGCTATGCAAATCTCTTTCTTTACCCTCACTTGTGCTGCGTATTTTTTTGCCGGCTTATGAAATGGATACTTATAGTTCTCTGCAGTGACATTTACAATCTACCAAAAGATGTTTAGGGGATTATTTTTAAATATGTTGCATTGCAATTCAAACAGATATGTACTAGGGATATCAAATATTATTATTTGCATCTTTAACTAATAGGAAGAGATTTTCAGAAGAAGTTCTTATGTCCAGATACAATTTGACTCTCATTTGATGTGTGTTAAAACTCAGAAGTGAACATAAAGAGAGACTGGAACTGATAAGATAGAAGGATATATCATTTATGGCAGGACAATAAGAATTTGAAAACACAAATTCCCCTTTCATTTTTTATCATACCACACATAGGATGAACACAGTAATTATGGAACTGAAAATTTCAAAATTTTGGTGTGGGTATTGTGCTACACTTGCTTCTCTGGTGGAATAAAATCTTGCATTTTTCAGCTGAAGGATGTCCACCATTTTGTGATTATCCCAAAACATCTTTAATTGTGCCTATGAAAAAAAGCAAGTCACTTCAAAAGATCAAGCTCAAACGTGGAGTGATGGAGTTTAAAGTAGAGGGTTCTCTAAATCATCAACCATTTTAAATACTGAAGCAAACTTTTGTAAATATATGTTAAAAATTTAAGAAGGGATAAAAAAACAGATAAAACTCTTGCTTGTATGAATTAAAAGTGACGTTAGAAGGCTGCAAAGAAGTAGAGAGTATGAATCTCATACATGGAGAAGAATGGAATCTTTGCTTTCTTGGTGTTAGGAAAGCGTGATTTGTTCTCCTCATACTGCCTGACGTGATGTGGATTTGACTCTGTGCACCACGTTGCTTCTTTCTCTTCCCTTTAAGACTTTTCCAGTTCAGGTGTTTATTAATATTTTGTGGTGCCTGAAGCACAATATGAAGTTTCAGGGGAAATTCAGCATCTAGATGGGCAAATTAGTCACAACCTGCATCATATATCCTTGAATAACATTTGACCTTTGCCGAAGTACACAGAATGATTGACTCAGTTTGTGGTTCGATGTAATCCACAGACCTTTTTTCTTCTTTGTTGACTCCTATATTTTAATTCCTTTTTTTTGTTGACATATCTGACCGTTATTTCCTAATCATAGGATTTTTCTTATTGAATTTTGCCTTGTTGATTTCAGACTTAAACAACATTTCAAATTCGAATCTTGTTTCCCATGGTACTTGACAACCTTTCCTAGATTTCAGACAATACTTCTTTTTCTGTAACAAAATAGTCAATACTGTCTATGTGCTACTAATGTACAATTCAAATTTAATAGAGAAGACAAAAACTTCTAATTCACTTCAATGCAAGCTTGACTCTGAAAGATTTAATAAAATGTATTGATTTTTCATTTTTACCAGAAAGACAAACTGGATTCTTCATTGAAGACAATGGGATTTCTTTAAAGATTTTTTGAGATTAAATTCAGTTAATTTCGAGGTATGGCTTGTGCATCTGGAAGTTTTGTTAAACAGTCTAAGTGTACTACCAGGGGAACTGATTACCTTATGATCTGTTATTTTCACTTGGTACAAAAAACACTTTTTCTTTGCCGAACCAATAGTAGGTGGAGGTTTCCAGTGAATTTTAATACTTTTTTTTTCAAGGGAAACTGAGACATTGTTTGGTGGGTTCAGCTTTTCTGAAAAATAAAGAGCACAGAAAGACTTTCTCTACCTCATGGTCTTTCTCATATTTAAACTGATGTAAAACAAATGATAATACATTAGTCCTTAAAATACACAGCTGAGTGTTTTGGAGTTTGCCACACCCAAAGGAGACATCCTAGTGAGTGACATATTTTCTTTGAAGTTGCTGTTCAGTAAGTGTCTCAAAATAAAGGGACAGAGTTGGGGGTTTTCCCATATCTTTCTAGGAAAGGCAGAAAGAGCGGTCAGGGGGTGAAGTCCCTCTCTGGAGTCTGTGTTGGTGTTGAGGAGACCTTGAGTCTGCTACTGGCTCCATGTCATGTAGGATACATGTGTTCTGTCTACCCATAGGCCTGGTATTATTGTTTTAAAAAAATGGAATTGCGTCTCTCGCAGAGGGGTTACTGAAGGAGCACCTAGAAAGTCTTCATAGAATCTTAGAAGGATTTGGGTTAGAAGGGATCTTAAGGACCATCTAGTTCCAAATCCCTTGTCATGGGCAGGGCCACCTCCCACTAGACCAGGTTGTACAAATCTCCATCAAAACTGTCTGTGAATACTTCCAGAGATGGGGCATATGCAATTTCTCACAACAATCTGTTGCCCAGAGAATTTGTCTGATTCAATACATGAAGATTTCTGCAGATGCTTCAGAAATATCTCCCTTTATCTCTCCTGTAAAGCAGCCAGCAAGCACTTGCTATGGTGGAAGCACAAGATTGGAAGCAAGGGACATTTGGGTCTCCGGGATTTCAGCCTTGGATTCACATGAGCAAGTCTACAGTTGTTTTTTATCATGGCAAGTGTTAGGACACCGACCCTGAGTGCGTGCTCGGTACTCAGGCACCCTCAGTCCATCTCAGCTGCTGCTGCATTTCTATGAAAGGAAGAACTCCAGCTGGAGTTTTCTGAAGAAGCCCTCCCAGCAGAGGCAGAAGTGCACGGCAGGTTTCTGCAGGCAGAGCCAGCCAGGTCTGGGCGTGACACGGCTGCAGTGTGGCACCGGTGAGAAAAGGCAGAGAGGCAGAGAGGGTGAGTGGCAGCACAACTGGTCCATGCAGCTGCTGTGCTGGCTCTAGCAGCCTCTGAGCCCTGAGGAGTCTTAAGCCATGAGAAGTGAAAGAAGCAGGAGTGTTTTGTTTAGTCTCTGAAGTACCACTGCCAAACCGTTCTCCCTTCTGTGAGGATGTCAAGTTTAGGCAGCAATTTCTTTTCATCCTTTTGTTATATGTCAGATTGCAGCTGGCTCTGATTCCAGTGTAAAGCTTTATGTAAAGCAAACAGTTCTAATATCTTAGAAAAGGTTAGATGAGATCTAATTCAGAATAAATTTTTAGAGTTTTGAATTAAATTTTTGCTGTCCCTTGAGCTATGACTGATTCCCAGGCTACAGTTCTGGAAGACAATCAACGTGTAATGACTTAAAAGGCATTTGAATCTGCAGCCTTTGCTAAAATTCAGGTTAATATTTTACCCATGAGATTAATTCAAACTTCCCAGAGAAGTTTGGAAAAGTAATTTTATATGATCATTCAAAACTGTTGATAATTAAAAATAACTGCCAAGATATTTTTAACTTAAAAAAGAAATAAAAATGTTAATAATGTTTAAGAACATTCAAATTCTTAAATTCAGGTTATAAATGAGACTTGTGACTATTTATGATTTTTTTTTCTTAATCACACTTGCTCAGCACTATAAAAAATGATAGAAAAGAAAAAAAAATTAAGAGAAAAGGGTATAATGCTTATAAGTATTGTTTTCTCACATTAACCTATATTTTCTTTTAATTAAAATTATAGATAAACAATGGTATTAAATCAGACAAAAAAATTAAAAACCCTTCAGCCCTCATCTATTTTGTTTAATCTTTGTGTAACAGTCACACTGACATGAATGCCTAAATAGCTAGAACTAATATTATGACTTTATCACACCTATTTCCTTTTTTGCTTTCCATGAAGTAACCACTAAACAAACTTTTAATAATATGCAATAATAGACAATACTTACCTATTGTCTGAGGTGTAAAAGCTTTGTAATAAGACAGTCCTCTTGAATTATTTCTCAAATTTCTCACAGTTATATTTAAATTTATTTTCCTTGATGGTTGGAAATGTATTTCTTTCATATAGCACCCAATATTTTTCTTCCTTTCATTTTTTATATATTGCTGGCATGCAAAAAATTTTCCTACATGTCTGTGAGAAGGAAATATAAGTTTTTTAAACCAAAGACTTAGGTCCAAAATCATGGATTCATACTTATTTTACTAAATATCCTTACCTGTATGAGGTAAAGATTTGGATGTCTTCAGGAGCTTCTGCTTTGATGTGCCAGGTGCAGTTGAAAAATGAAATGTTATATATGATGCATGAAAGATTCTGAATGTAGACTGCAACAAAGAAATGGTAAAAAGAAAGAGTTGTGTTTATTTTACATTGATTTCCTATTAACAATACGGTTGCCTTTACAAACCCGTTATATTGGCTTATTTCTAGAAGCAAGAAAATGTACTTTGTGAGAAAGAATAGGTCTTTGTTTTTTAGACAGTGAAAACTAACTGTTGCTAACACCAAAGGCTTACTAACTCACTTAAAAATAAATTAAATTAAAATCACTGATCTTTTGCAAATTGCTGAAATCATGTGGTACAGAAGACAATCTTCATGAGACTTGAGTTGCTATGGAAAATGAAAAGAGTGTTTTGGTTATACTGACATATTGCTCAGCAGAGCTGGAGTTTTCTGAATCTGAACACATCTAATAAAGGAAAAAAGTCTGCAATATCTCAAGGTATTATGAACCATATTGTAAACATATCTGTACAAAAAAAAAAAAAAAAGAAGTAGCAGAAGATAATAATGAGATTTCAGAAATTCTCCAAGTAAGACAGGACATTATCATAAATGTTTGGATGTCCTAACAACAAGTAGGAAATAGCTGACCTGGAGGTGCCTTGTAAGAAAGTTCTGCCCAGTCACTCTCCTTAATTAAGTCTTCTGTCTCTTTTGCAAAAAGTTGTGTCTTAACTTTAGCATTAAAACCAGAGTGTAATTTAAGATATATTATCTTTTCCTTCTCCTGCAGTCTTTCCTAAGACGAGGAAGAAGAAATGCTATGAAGGCAAACAGTTCTAAGTATTGAAAGGGAAGTTATGCAAACTCATCTACTGAATTATACAATATATTCTTTCACTTTAACCTATGTGCAACCTCTGAAGGACTTACTTTCCTTTCCTTAGTGGTATTGAAGAACTTATAAATCAAAATATACTTCACAGTGTATTTCTTGGTTTCCTCTCTTGTCAGGTTATTGTTCCAGGACAAAATAACTCTTGAATCATTCTTGGTGGTCCACAGAACATTATGTAGCTGAAGTGCATCTGCAATTACAATGATATTACATAGAGAGAGGATCCTCCACTGTGTACAGAAAGAAATTGTCTCTCAGCAAGGCTTGCATGCCCAGTAGCCCTACCAGGAGCTCTGTTCTTGCATGCAGCAGGAATTTCTGAGCTTTGCTGAATATTACTTTCAGCAGTGGGAATCATGCTGCTTTTTGCAGCTCTCACAATTAATTGATTCATGTTTGCCTGTCTTGGACACGTCTCCTACTGTAGGCCTTGCTTTTGCTCCACGGGCCAATAGAAAGTGCCATGACAAATTCAGATTAGACACCTGGGGTGGATAGCATAAGATGGACTGTTAGTACTTACCCTTTCTGTCTTCTTGTCCACTTGCCAGGATTGTGAAAAACAGTGTCTTACACTGGAAAAAGCTTAATATCAGAAGCACAGGAGTGACTGTAGCACGTGCCATAGCAAATGTTTTCGGCCACAGGTCTGAGGAAACTGAGACTCTTCAGTTCCAAATTTGGTTGAAAAAGTAGTTAGAACATGACGTTTTCATTTTGCATCTGTGAAATATTAGGAAAGGGTTACCTGGATGCTTAAAAGGTGTCTAAAGTACAAAAAGTAAATATGAAATGACTTATGTTTGACAGGTCTTGTTGACTGGTGCCTGCTGTTCCCAGGATGTCTACATTCAAGCCCACTCTTCAGCTGGGAGCCAGGGCCAGAGAGAACGTGTGCCATAGAGCACTGGTTTGGAGTGACAGCACAGCTTTGACAGAAAGAATGATATGTCACAGATATGACACTACTGACACCGCAAGTGGTTTGGGTGTGATATAACCATGACCAGATATAAGCCCAGTAGCTCTACTTGTATCTGGCCTCTTGTGACTGCAGAGAGCTGTCATTTCTCTGACTTGTGTTACCTGGTTTAGGAGGATATGAACCATAAGAGGTTTTTCCTGCCATTTAAAAAAGTATCAGCAAGGGAATTTCAGGTGTTTGCTAAATTTGGAATACAGTGAGCAAACAGATTCAAACTGATGAAAGTTGGTTTTAGCAAGACAACATAATTATTTCTCTGAAGGGTCTCATTCAGAGGTTGCTTTAATGTAAAACGACATTTGATACCTTCTGTGTTCATATGTCTCTGTGTTCAGAGGCTTTCACTCACTCTATCTTGGCCCTTATTGTTTATACTTTTAAATTCTCAGACATATTGTATCCAGGGATCAGCACTGGGAGTCATGTCAAAAGGTTCACAATACATTGGCTAATAAGTGGAACTGGTCATGTAGACAAAACTGTGTGAATGTTCATCACATCAAAAAAATCTGCAGTAAGGTTTCCTGGGAAAAAAAATACACATACACTTAAAGTTACATACATAGGCAGATTAATTTACAATGCTATTTTATCACAATGCAGTGAGAAAGAGACCACTTAAAGAATGCTGCCCTTTTTTATGAAGAGCAACAAAAAAAAAATCATAACAAGAAGCTGTAAGGCAGAGGTTTCCCCATCTGGATCATTCTGGAGCCATCTCAGCTGTAGCACCAACAGCAGTGAGAGTATGAAAGTCACACTACGCACATGGCCAGCCAGAAAAAGAGTAAATTCTCCTGCTTTGTGTGCCCAGGTAAGAAGCCACTTCTAATTGGGGTGAGCTGTGCCATTAATTGTGCTCCTAGAACAGTATTGTGTGTGGCAAGAGGAAAAAGTCAGAGATATACAAATACAAAATACAAAAATTAAAACAAGGAAATTTTTATGGTTTACTATTCCACATGTAGTGGCTCATCCCTCTCCACAGAATGGAGCAATCAAAAACAGTCCAGGAACATGTAAGTACTTTATTTAAATTAGTAGAAAGGTAAAAATGAGGCTGGAAAACACTAAGCCAGTTAAAATATTTGTGGCTAATATTAATATGATTTTTTTCGAAAACATAAGTTAAAAGGGGATGTGGAACAGGAAAAGGAACAAAATAAATCATACAGTAGCAACAACTTTTGTTGCTAGAAACAAAAATAGACATAATTTATGTGGCAATATAAATGCATTTAGTTGGAGATAGGACACATGGGGCAGACGAGGAAGATTTTTAAAGTCTGAACAAGCTTAGAAAAAAGCCAACCAACCTGGGCCAAAGAAAGATATTTCAGGTGAGACCAGTGCTGTTTCCCCAAGGTGAGTTGCTCCTGCCTTTTGAACAGGACAGAGAGGCACTTCTCCACTCAGTGTGCAATGGACACGGGCACCTCCTCCCACCGATGCTGTGCTGGAGGACAGCGTGAGGAGGCTGCAAACAGGACCAGGAAAATGCATGGGAAGCAGGCACATGGAAAGCTACCAAAAAGTGTTAGAGATGGACGCACAAGCTCACGTCCCTAATCCAGCAGCTGTAGGTGCTGGGGGGATACTCAGGGAATCGGCTGCAGGAGACGGCCAGAGTTGTGGATTATTTCTGAGTAACATCTCCTGTTCTCACTGCTGCAGGCAGAACAGCAGAAGGACAGCTGGGCTGACCCCACAGGGTATTTCTTATGTTTATATACAACTAATTAGTCCACAAAAACAAGTAAAGTGAAAACACTGCAGCATAATTACACCCAAAGTGACCAGGAGGGAACAAAACCTGTCCATATATAAAAAGCTTCTGATTCAGAACTTGTCAAAGAACACATATATTCATTTATGCCAGCGTAGATGAGCTAAAAGACAGAACATTTCTCCTCAGACATATACAGACAGGACTTTGCATTCCTTATCCTATGTTACAAAGAAGCTTGAGTTAGCATATGGTGCTGAAATTCAGTCAATGATGTGAAAAATAAAATTCGTTGCCTGACAATTTTTTTCTAATAAGATTCTCTGGCTCTTTTGTCTCTGAAAAAAAAGCATACTAGCCAAATATATTTGCAGACACTCCAGTTAATCTAGTGGGATAGAAATTATCTCAACAATTTAAATCATTTAAAAAATACCCATAATGCAATAAAAACCCCAAACCAAAAATAACCTAAACTCTTTCCAAACAGTGTCCTGTCAAAAATGGAGGGTTAATTTAAAAATACTATACATATTGTACCACTTCTTTTTATTTTATTTTTCCCCTTTCTTTCATTTCTGAGCTTCAACCTACAGCCAATACCTGTAGGTTGGTGCCCAGCAATGTCTGGTTTACAGTAGTGGGTTGTTGGAGTAAGGGAAAGGGAGGAGAACTGACAGGAGCTGCCAGCCCATCCACCACTGCAGCTGCAGAGACTTTTGTTTGTACAAAACCCACCTGGTGAATTTGGGAAGTAGACAGAGAAAGAAAAATGAAAATAGCTAAAACAAGTTTCATAAAACTTCATAAAACAAGTTTCATAAAACTTAAGAGCTGTTCAAGTGGCAGGAAAATAAACTATTTGATTTTAAATTCATGCTATACATGTGTTTGAATAAAGTTAATTTTGGTAAGTTTCTGGGGCTGATTATTACATCCTCTTAAAGGCAAAAGTTAAATTTTTTAAGAAATAGTTTTTGTATACACATTTTCTTTAAAAAATAAATAGTAAAAGTGTAAAAAAGACTGTTTCCAGTGGTCTTGAAAATTATATTATGTCAAATCTGGAAAGCAAGTTCAGCCATTAAACACTGAAATCTTTTATTCACTGTTCCAATGCACAGTCTTAGATGAAGAGAATCATTGAGACTGTCTATCTAAAGACAAATAGTCTATGTAAGGCTATCTAAAATTTAGACTTCATTTAAGGTTGTCGGGCCATACTTTTCTATGCTCCCCACCCCCCATCCCACATTTAATAGTAGAAAATGTAGAAATTAATCAATGAATGATGAAATAAGCAGAACAGGTCAAATAAAGTTTAAACCTCTTGGTAGCTGCAGAGTCAAAAGACGAGTACCATTTACATTCTTTTTTTCAAAACTTACCTTAATTTTAATGCTTGCTAAACCCTGGATATCTATGCAGCGTTCGGGCTGAGAAGCAGGACAGATCAGGGGTGGAGGATGTCTTGATTTAGAACTACAATAAGAAATTGATTCAAGAGACTTCCCTTTTTACAAGGCACTCCCTCAGGAAAGCCCATTGCAAGGGCCACTTCCCACTGAGGGGCTGAAGCACACCTCTGAATAAGCAAACACTGCCTGGAACCTTACCCAAGGTCCTTGGACCTCTAAGGTGACACATCCCTGCATGACTAACTCAGAAGTCAGGGCTGTTATTATTTTCTCCTTGTAGCATATGTAAGAGAAATGTTTCAAAACTTTTTACATATTTTAATAAGCTTTTCTCTTTCAAAAAGAAGTCAGATAAAAGAAGAAATTAAATCACTAGGTTCAAGTGTGACCTATGAAATTTAAATCCCAGAAAGATCCTACCCTTGCCATTGTTCTCCTGGGTTTTGGTGGTTAATTTGTATCGTTCAGTGTGCACCAAATTAAAAAAAAAAAGTCATAGAACTAATAAGGAAAAAGAACAAATAAGTCTTGAATTTTGAACAATTAGGACTGTCTGTTTAACTCTTCATATCTAAGGTTTGCCCTGCCTAGTCTCTGAATTTGTCCTTTTAACTGATTTGCTTTATAAGGTAGGTCAATTTGCAGTTATCACAAATGTAATTGCAAGACACACTAATAACTTATAAATGTCATTCTGAGGGGAGTTGACTGACTTGATAACAGGTGAGTTTGAAATAAACCACTTTATTCATACACACGGATATTTTGCATTCCAGCTTTCCATGTTAAGTTGAATTTGGAGGGGCAATAATGAATAAAACTGTTTTGTTTTAGTTTGGTTGGTTTTTTTTTTGGTATTTTATCTTGGAACAGATATGCCTCATTGTTCACATTAAAAAGTTTATTCACTAAGGATCTGACCCCAGGTTTTGGTGCGATAATTAACTTAAGGTGTCATTATTTACCCCTTTTTCAAAAATTGCCAAATTCAAATTTTTGAAAAGGGGGTAAATACTTTGCAATCCCTTCTATAAAGGGCTGAAGAGATCAAGTAATGTAGTTTTTATCATTTGCCAGCTGGTGTGATCCTTTCCAGAGCATAGAAACTGTCTCTTCTTTGTTTTTCCCTATCTTTCGATAATGGACACACAGCAGAGAAATGCTGAAAAAGGAAGAATCCCATAAAACACTTTCAATGCTTATTCAGTGAAGTTCTAGAAACCTGAAGATCTTCACTCTCATCCCAGGCAGAGGCTGTTACAGTTATGTATGGAAATAGTTTTATTCTTTCAGTATGTGTGTTTAAAATACACGTTTCAAAGAAAACACAAACAAATGAACAAACAAACAAAAATATTCAACTACGGAAACATAGAGGTCAATGGAATGTTTCAGCTTGTTGATAGTAAAGTCTTAAAAGCTGCTGCTTTGTCTCTTGGGTGCCTCTTTCTTTCAATAAAATATTTTTGACAGTGATTACTCTGACTGAATTATATCTAGACTTTCCTGATATATAGATTCAATAAGCTAATCTTGATCTTAGATTAGAAAAGGATATCTTTATGTCAATTTTTTTTTTTGTTTTGTAAAAGTTAGATAATATAATTATTCAAGGTAAGGTTAAACAAACAAGCCTGTGCCACAAGTGCTTGAATCCAATTGTTTCCTTGTTCTGGTGTAATCAGACATGATCTTATGGTGGGGATCTACAAAAACCACATTCTTCTAGTGATGAACTAAGATAAACGAAGGTAAATGCTTCTGGAGAACTTTGACTATATTTAGAAGTATGTTTTATTTAAGCGACAAGAGTGAGACTTGGAATCTCAAATCCAATGGTGATACTGGCAAACCTGACCAAAAGTCCAGTACTCAATTTTTAAAATGTAGAAAACTTAATTTTCTGTGTCTTCTGTTTATTAGAAAAGCAAGTAAATTTTGTCTGGTTAAGGTGTGGTTTTTTGAATTTATGGTAGTACCTCAACAAATGCATTATGTTTCTTCCTCTTCCCTTACACCATAATTCACTGACATTGCTGCATTCAGAGAAAAGAAGTTAATTACACACATTTTCTGGAGTTCTCACAAAATTTTAAATAATTCAAGATTTTTATTTTTTAAAATTTTCATATGTTGTTAATTTATTCAGGAAAGCAGGAATGGTAGGAATTCAACACTTTTTTTATATCCTTAAGAAGTTCTCAGGCTGAGTTGTGTAACAGCTCCAGTCCATCAAAGCAATGCATTGCAGCCACGTGTGGATTTGGGCTGATCAAAACCGCTAGTCATGTAATTAAAAATATCCATAAAGCCAGTGCACTCTGCAGTTACTTCACCAGGGTTTAGGTGCCTGTGGAAAGGACGGACTGCTCACAGTCCCTAAAGCCTGTGCTCTAAGCAGTGTTGAATACTTGACAGCCACTTCTGTCTCAGTCCTCTGCGCCCTGTGTGGAGCCAGGGAAGTCCCACGTGTGTGATAAAGGACAAAGTCCTTTCCTTCTCACAGTCCCTGCAGTCTAGTTTGTTGTGTCAACACAGCTAGTGTTTGCAATCACGTGCTGGGGATATTTGGGGTGCTCTTGAGTTCCACCTCTGTTTACACCAAGACAGGAAGAGGGGGAAATCTCATCTTTTGCTTTGTGCTGAAGTGAAAATGAAGTTTCAGAAATGTGGGCTGTTAGTGATATGTTCCACTGCAAAGGGTGAGGTAGACCTGACAGACAGCAGTAGGGTGAAGGGAGTGCCCTGAAAGTGATACACGCTTGTTAGCAGAAGGGAATTTTGAAATGACAGCTTTCTACTGCAGAGACGAAGTTTCCACCATCTGGATCTCAGTTCTGTTTTAAATCTGATCTCAGGTTTTGGTTTCATATAATAGGGATGACAGTTGTCCATGCAGCCTTCTACTCTGCATCCATACTCTCAAAATGTAAAATTCATTTTGTCATGGACTATTTCATGATACTTTTCAAACTATATGTACAAACATACATCAATACAAGGCTTGAGAAGAGATCTCCTGGAGGAGATCTCTTTGCTTTCTGAAAATTATCAGCTGCAACAAATGGCCAGCTATTGACAGTGAAAGTCAACTTTAGATACAATGCCTCTGAGTTTCTCTCAAATCCTACAGGCTGAGATTTGTGAGATAGCAATGTGCAGGTTTGGGGTACAGTGTAGGATATGGTGACTTTGCATCAGGGGCAAGAAAGATTCCTATAAAGGAGTACATTATTATATGGCCATGTTTGGCCTTAGCTAGTCAAAAGGAATTAGTGAAAGATTTCAATTTGTAAGCATAGTGCTGTTAGTGTTGTGATTACAAAACCATTAGACTAAATCTGACCCTATTAACACCGGCCTTGGGATATCCACTGCACTTAATAGAAGAGATGAGGGAGGGCATGAATACATGAAAACAGATCCCTAATCTTTCCTGAGTGAGGAACTGAGGCACAGATAGATTATAGAAATTTTCCAAATCACATCAGATATATTCGAAACAGCTAATTGCTACCATTCTGTCATTTCCATTTTAAATTTAATGAAATACATTAAAAAACCTCCTAACACTGGTCAGAAGCTGATGTCTCGTAATGCACACAAATTTCCTCTGAGATGATGGTCAGACTACTGATGCATCACAGTAGTTGTGACTACAGGCAGCCTAAGAGAATAAGGCTTGAGAGAATGATTTATCTTTTATAATTAAAACAATAGCTATGCATCCTGAATACTTCTAGGAAGAGACCCTTCTGTATTATTTCAAGGGAAGTGGAAAAACATAGCCTAATACAGAGAAAATTCCTAGGCACTTCAGAGCATACATATCATCACCTGATTATTAATTTGTGCAACTATTCCTGATCAGATATTCAAGTGCTGAGAGCAGAATAGTAAATGTCTGCTCACCCTGTTAGGATAAAACCTTTAAAATCAAGCAGATTTTAAAAAACAAGAGACTCTAAACAAGAAAAATATTCTTCATTCTACTCCTTTCATGGAGCATTGTTAAATTGTCTGCATGTTGCTTCTATACAATTAATATAAGAATGTCCTTCAGAAAAATTCCTTCTATTTTCCTCCCCTGTTGGTATGCAGAAAACATTTCAAGTACTCAAAAATATTCCCTACAACAGTTTTAAACTTCAGGTCCTAATTTTCATAATGCCACCATCAAGAACTTAGATTGGCACTGGCAAAGAACCTATTGATTTACAAGTAGTTATTAAAGATCTGCTTCCTGTCTAGATTCCTGATATTAAATAAGGAGTCTTCTAGTGCTCATATAGGGTGTTTGTGGCCTAATTAAATATGACAACATATATGTGCAGATGACATTCTCAGTGAAGACTAGTATGCCAGTGTTCATTATGGAACCAAATATGGAGAAGAAAATAGTCTATCCCCCCTCTGTAGCCATCATTCTAGGAAAAATTTCCTTGCTCTTGTAACACTCCTCCCTACAAAACTCTATTTGCCCAGGAGCACAATAGTGAAGACCAGGATTTAACACAGGGTTGAAAGAAAACTGACTCTCAGCCAAACAGTCTGGTGATATAAAATTCATCAGAGAGAGGCAGAGGGAAAATGTCCGTCCATCTGCCAAGTGAAAGCAAATGAACAATTTGTTTGTGGAACAGCTTTTGCTCACAGTTTAAAAACACGTCAGCTTCTTCGTAACTGAACCATCTAAGAAAATAATTGCTCTTGGTCACTTCACTCAGGGAGAGTGAATTCATTCTGCATTAGAGAAAGATACATTTCTAGGCACTCTGTTCATCAGTGTTAATTATTGTTCAACACTGGCAATTGTGCTTGTTCAAACTCCTTATTTCTAACCTGGAGATCATTAATACAAATTCTTCCATTGAGGTCTTGTGGTGTCTCAGCCTCTGCTCAGGGTCAATACAGTGAGAAAGAAAGCCCACTGAAAGGCACTTGTGAGAGACTGGAATGTTAAAATTGTTAACGACTCAAAACAACTGGCCATTTGCAAAAGCTTCAGGTGCTTTACTGACCATGCTCAAAGTAATCATCCAGAGAGGGTGCACAACCACCACAATAGGCTGAAAGCTGGGGTTTGAGCCAGATGAGGGAAGAGGCCTATAAGGAGCAGATCGTGCGAGGTGGAATAGTGCCTTTGCCATGTCATGTGTCCTCCCTTGCACAAATAATTCAGAAGAGAAAATCAGAGGCAGCTGAAATGTCTTAGAAGGTGTCATAAACCATCAGAGACCCATTACTGACCCGTGATCCACTGTCTTGCACCAGACAGTGAAAGACTACCTGCCCCATGGGTGGTGTCTCAGCATTCCCACTGACCCTGAGCATATATTAATCCATTGAGATTTGTGGGTTTTTTGAGTTTTCCTCATCCCCAATGGATCCAGACTGTGACTATCACTTTAGTCAATGGGCATCAAGGATATCAAAATTGCAACAATCAAGTCTTGTTTTGGGATCCACATGTGGTGATATCTTTCTGCTCTTATCCTTCCTTTCTTTTCCCTTATACATTTTCTTAACTGTTGTTTTCATGCTTTTTAAATTACTACTAATAATAACCAAAACATGTACATACCTGCTTTCACTGCAACCAAATTGTTCTAAAATAAACCTTATCTATATATATTTATATTTATTAACATTTATTAGTCAGTGTCATTTCACTCTAATCTGCCCCAAAGAGACATATTAAAAAGAACCTGGCTTATTCTCAGCTTCTGGGGTGGGTTGTAACAGCAATGAGCTTTAAAGCAACATATATTCTCACCAAAAGTTTGACCTATCTACAGACACTGTTGTTTGTCATCAGTAAAATAAACCAAACAAACCACGAAATATTTTTATAAAATCTTAACATGTTAGATAGTTAATAAATCTGGTTTATTCTAAATTTTAGCAAGATTTGTAATGAACCATCTGAAACCTGCACCTTTGCTTGAAAGTAACTTGAGACTGCAGAGTGGGAGCTAGTTTTCAGTATCCCAATGGAGGATACTTGCTTTTTCTGACTAAAATACAATTTTTTACTTGAAGATTGATAAAAAACAATGAAGATGGAGAAGAAGCTGGGTTTAAATCTGTCAGACAGAGGAAGACTGCTCCAGCACAGCGGAGAGAGGGAGGGTTCCTGCCTCTGGAAACCTGAGAGATGGGTGTGAATTTTCCTGACATTTTAAAAAGGAATGTTGTTAGGACTTACCTTTGGCAGAGGTTCACAGTGGTTTCAGTCCATCCATGGTTTTCAGTGCCCCAAGAAGCACACATGCTTTTCTAATGGAGAAGCTGAGAGGACGCAGCCCCCTGTGATGCATTTCAACTCTGAAGCTTATATAATTCCCCATTTAGTCTTCCGGGGAGTCCCAATGAGACATACTCTTCATTCTGAGGTGACTTCTCAAAACTCTAGCTTCCACCATGGATCAAGCTTGCCTTAACATTTTCAAGTCCTTTCCCGTATTCTGTCCAGTGTTACTTCCCCTTTCCCATAGATCAGCTTACTCACCTCCCTATGTGCCATCAGATCAGCTACCTAGGGAATCAGCCAGACCTCTGCCCTCTCAGCCACAGACATTACTCTTGTTTCCCCAACCCTCACCAGTGCACTTATTCATACAAGTAGAACCACCAGCACTATTGACATGAGAGTTCTCATATTTACCCAGCTGATTCTGGATTGTCGTCACTCTTTTAAACTGTTCCCTACATTAGGCTGAGTCACACCAATTTAGCCACTTCTGCTTCATTTTTATCTGACAAGTATGTGTAGCTAAATGTTTATTTTCCTTTGAAACCATTGTTTCTTAATTTAACAAGAAACAAACTTCTGAGGAACCTTAGAATCATAGAATGGTTTGAGTTGGAAGGAACCTCAAAATCCTCTTGTTCCAACCTCCTTGCCATGGTCAGGGACACCTACCCCTAGACTAGGATGCTCCAAGCTCCACCCGAACTGGCCTTGAATACTTCCAGGGGTGGTGAGTCCACAACATCTGTGGAAAACCTGTTCCAGTCATTCACCACCCTCTTAGGAAAGAATTTCTTCAAATATATGCAATCTTAACCTACCATATTTCAGTTTAAAGCCATTGCCCTAGCTCATGTAGATTCACCAATTCCTTTAGGAGAAGGTAAATGCTAAATTGCTAAAGAGGTGTTCTCCTCTCAAAGACATCCCTTCTGCTGGGTGGAATACTAACACTGATCATCTCCTATTAGATCACACTTATGATTACATGACTGAGTTTTGGACATATCCTTTGAACAGAAAAAAATAGCTGAATCAGGAAAATTTGTGGTCAACAGATCAGTAAAGAACGCTGCTAAACCTGAAAAGGACATGTCAATGCAAAGATGGACTGCAGTCAGACTTGGGTCTTTCTGTTTCATTTACAACTAAAAAAAGAGTTGCTTTAATAGAGTGACAGCCCTCAATATGGGTGGAAAGCATACCAAGAGCTATTCAATATTTAGGGTTTTAAAACCATCGTATCTTTTCTAAACACCTCATAGGAAAAATCTCACAAACTTCGACAATGAATCAATTAATGAAATACATCTAAGAAAAAAATAGCTCAAATGCAAAACTTAACTATTAGAATGTGATAAGCCCAAGTCTTCTATGAAATACAGAAAGGCAGAGGAAACACATAGTTGATTTACTTCCTTAATATTTTCTCACACAAAACTCAGAGTAGCCTAGACTGGAAGTGACTTTAGCACAATTCTCTGTGAGAGAGAGTACAATACTGAGTAGGAAAGGAATGGAAGTACTTATGTGTAGAACCCAAATTTCAGACTGATGTATATCACCTTTCTAGGAATAATCAGGTAAATGTCACTGAAACTTGAAAGGCAAAGGAACTCTTAATAAAGAATTTTCAATCTTTTCTGTCAAGATGTTTTTATCTACACAAATCAAATTCAGTTATCATTATTTTCAATGAAAATAAATACACTCTGATAAAACAGCACCTTCTTCACCCTGTTCATTTTCACCCAGAAAGAATGAATTTCTGTTCACAGATTTTAAAATGAGCACAGAACCATGTAACTAAATTATAGGTGAATACAATACACAGTTTTAATCTACACTTTAGGAATTAATCCCATCTTTGAAGTCTTGTTTAACATTCACTGTATGGAGCTTTAATTCCGGAAAAAATTACTAAATATTAAGATAAATTATTTAAAAAAAATCTAGCACTAGGAACTAACAATATCTATTGCTAAAAACTTTAATCTAATCTGATACAGAAATTGGCTGGATAGAAACCTTCTAGCACAGTTTTGGCTATTAGAAAGCAGGCATTCTATGTTGCAGCACGCTGGTCACCCAGAGGATATTTCCTTTAATCAAGTGTGCTGTCAGGTGAACAGAGGTTATATCATACATACTGATTACTTATTCATTAAATATCCCTACCTCCTTGATTTTATTTTACATAATCACACCCCTTATCAGAAGCCCTTATGTGATTCATTGGGCTCTGTCTTCAGTTCGCAGTGTCCTTTTTAGGTGGCTGTTCGTCCATCCCCACGTTTGAGTCAACATAATATCATTGCTCTGCATGACTTCTGCTTTGTCAGCCTTGCAGAGCTGAGCTGGCATCCTGCTTGCATTTTGCATGATTTCTGCCTGCCTAAGTTACATCTCTCTATTTCTTCAAGGCTGTGTTCCTGTGTTCTGCTGTCCTTGATAAGATGTTGCTCTGTTCCACTATCAGGTGAAGAAACTGCTATTCTGCCCTACTGTCCTTATCAAAACTATTTCCAATTTTCTGCTTTTTAAGCAATTTGTTGTACATCAAGGAAAAGGCTAAGGTGAAATGTTAACCCCAAAATAAATATCTTCTTTGGTTGGAGACTGGATTTAGGTTTCAAATGTGGTAGATTCCAACTCCAATATGGATTATTGCCTGATAAATTGATCTGACAAATAAACCAGTTTTGTTCTGCAATGAATATATTAACCATGTAGTTTCTTTTAAATACTATTTTTATTGTTGGATTAATAAAAATTAGTCTAGTATAAGTATCTTTACTTGGTACAAAGCTTTCTTTCATAGTATAGCCTTGTGTGACCTGGAGATCTCTGTTCCTACTGTGACAGTTGCAAATATATAGAAACAGATATTCCATATCTGAGTCACAGTCTGAAATAATAGCTCAGATGCATGAGCTTTGGAGAGTGCAATCATATTTTATAGAATAGCAAAATCAAAGAATGGTTTGGATTAGAAGGGATATTCAAACATTTTCTAGTCCAATCCTGCCCCTGACCTGATCTTGAACACTTCCAATGAAGGAGCATCTACAGCCTCTCTGAGCAGCCTGTTCAGAGACAGGGGATTGCCCCAGCCCAGGGGCAGGACCTTATTAATTCCATGAAGTTTACATGAGCCCTTTCCTCAAGCCTGTCAATCCTCAAGCCTGTCAATCCTCAAGCCTGTCAAGCCTCAAGCCTCTCTTTGGATGACATCCCTGCCTCTAACACAGCAGCTGCTCCACTCAGCCTGGTGTCATCCACAATCTCACTGAAGGGTGTCCTTGATCCCACTGGCCCTGGCACTGCTGAAGAGGTGGAATAGGGCTGAGCCAAGCATGAACCTTTGGGGGACACCACTCATTACTGATTTCCACTTGAGCATTGAAGCACTAACTCTAAGTCTTTGGATGAGCTCATCCAGCCATCTCACCATCCATCTGCCAAACTGATGTCTTTCCAACCTAGAGGCAAGGCTGTGGAGGGGAACCATATCAGAGGACTTAGAGAAGGGATTTACATGGGGATGATTTGAAACTGAGTTTGAAATGTGTGGGTAGAAATTTTAGAGTTTAATGTGTGGAGAGACATTAGTGGAGCTGCTACTTATAGGAAAAATTTTCCTTCTGAAATTAGGGTGTGTTTTTTCAGTATTCACAACTGGGGGGAGAATTAAAGCAGAATAAAACAGGCACAAATCAAATAACAGACTTTCTAAATAAGGGATGACTGAGTGCCATCAAGAAGCAAAATGATGCCCTCAGAAATCTCTAAGTGGCCTTCATCTTGTGTGAAAGAAATGCATTGCTGCTTTCCAGGCCCAGTGAGTAATCATCCTTTGTTTCTGTTACTTGGAAAGATTCTCAAAGTGGCCACATGATGGTAGCCTAGGATCAGTACAAACAAGCTAAATCATGAAAGTAAAAGAAATAAGGAAGAAAATTCATACCTCTAAACTGAAATAAACATCTGGATGAATCATCCCCACACAATGAGGATCTGAATTTTAATTCAGATTTCAGGCATTGTAATATCCAGAACAGAACTGCCAAGCGTACCTGGTGGATAGTCCTATACTGACACAAGCTGTGTTTGGAACTCTGCCTTCTTACAGATAAATTCATATCTAACGAGCTTCTGGTTGCACTTTCCTTCCTGTTTCTTGATACTTCACATAAAAGATGACTGGTTTAAAATCGATTAAACCAGAGCAAGAAAATCAGAAATTAATGAAAAATTCTCTTTTGGTTATTAAAGTCTTCATTACTATTGCTGCAATGTTCACTCTTGATATTAGCTATGAAGACGACTGAATGCAAACTGTGGAATTCTTATGTTTTAAATTAAAGGCTACAAAGCTATTCATATAAAAGTTGTACAATTATACTGCTTTTAGGAAGACTACAGATTGAACCAAAAGTCTGTGGTAAAATGTGCTGGTCTTGAAAAGGATGCCTTCAGACTACTCTGCCACGCAAGTGCCCTCCCTTTCAATTAAGCAAATCAAATCATCCTTCAGACTGCGTAGCAGCTAAAGAGGACTTCATCATCAGGTTGCCTGGCTTGGTGAAAACATCCATGTCTAGATCAAACACTGATTATGAGACTCCAATTGACTAGACAGGGATGCTCGTGTAGTACCCCAAATCCTCTGCAGAGGTGATCTTGGGTATAATCATGAAACCTTACAGTACATACAATTAATTAAATTGCCTATACTGAAAATAGAAGAATATTGTTTACTTTGTATAAATACTGAAGATTCCAACTTTTCCGATCTATAAGAAAAGAATTATTATGAAAAATTACTTGAAAATTAATTAAGACTTTTATTCCAGCTCAGTTTCTGGTAACCTAATTCAATGTAGCGGTTGCACCATCACCCAACTTCTCTAGTGCTGGGACTCGGAGTTCCAAGAATAATTCTGTTCTGAGAACAGAAGAGGGTCCAGTTTCAAGAATTACAGAAACTGAGTAGTTACAAAAGTTTTGGCATTATCGCAGTCCTCCAGCAGACCTCTTTCAATTCCTCTGCAGAGCAGCAATCAGCAGTCCTTACTTCTGCAGGTCCTGAAATGAAATGTCATAGCAGGGTACATGATAGTGTCCTGTTTACTTGATGAATTAAATTGAGGAATTGAGACCTAAAGAAGAGGAAATATCTCAAGAATAATCCCTTACCTATTCCTTCTCTGCCCAGAAGAGCAACAAGAACAAAGACTGATGGCGATAAAGATGTACAAGATACAAACAATCAGAAGGAAGACAGATTTTATATGATTTACCACTCTTCCAGTGATACATAACACCAAAGAAGAGTACACTCAACGAACATTATAAATAATCAGATTTAAATGTTGTTGTCTACTTTCATGACTTCATTTTTCTGTCAAAAGAATTTAAAGATGAGGAAGGCTGGAGGCTCTGTACTCAGACTGTACCCTACATGAAAAGGTAGTTTCTATGCTTCTCAGTTCCAGGGCACCATCACAGACAAGTGACATGCTGCTGATTTGGTACACTCAGGACATTTCATACATACAGAAATGTTTCCTGATCTGTGCATTGAATTTACCCAACCCAGAAAAATGTGTACAGAAAGCAGGGAGGCTGTTGAGCCAGGTGACATGGTTTGTTACCCACCCACAATGAGGTGGCTAGTGCAAAGCTGGGAATAGCTCTTCTGCAGGCCAGAGCAGTGGGCTGATACTCCTGTACAGGGCAGCATCCCTAAGATACAAGCAGAAAACAGCCACATGTCTTGAAGCAATGATGCCTGACCTACACTCCAGCCAGAAGGAACACCCATGTTCATCTAACTCTCAAACAATTATATGAAAAATGTGAGACACAAATGAAGGAAAATTATGTGAATCAAGTAATGAAGAGGGCATCCCTCTATTCTGACCAATTTGTCTCCCAAGGCCGAGAGTGACCCTTCTTCTCTCCATGGTTTAACGGAAGTAAGGACAAGGGAAATGAGGCAATGAAATCACATTGCCAAAGCATGCAAATATATACCAAGGCAAAGTCATAGTTTCTATCCTTTTTCTTCTCCATTGCTGTAAACACCAGAGGGAAACAGGTTTTCAAGGAGGAGGTAGGTTTAATTTTGCCTAGTTTTCTTTTCTGTTTTCTTTTCTGTTTCTCTTTTATTTTACCCAAAGAAGCTAGGCAGAGAAATAGTGAGTTTTGTCATTTCTGCTAGTTTCAATGTTGAAATAACTGTGAGGGGTGGAAAACACTACCAGATAGCAAATGCCTGCTTCCTTCAGATGAACGTCTCAGCCAATATTTTGTTGGAATATTTTTTCTACAATCTGAAAATGATTGTATAATTATATTTTAAAATTTGCAGAGTTTCCAGTGTTACTGACCTCATCCACATAGCAGTATTTTTTTGTTGTTGTTGTTAAGTTAAACCTGAATTACAGAATTGAAGAGCCTGTGTTATTTTCTCTTGAAAACACAGTCAAATTAGAAATGTTTAGATTTTAGGTCTTTGCATCCTTAGAGTAAAATCACTAAATGGAGTAAACTCTTTTAGGAGTAGTGCATTTAGGCACCAGTAGAATGGAAGTATGTCAGTGTCCTTTCTCTTTCATGATTTTAATACTTTAGAAGATTTCATATACACAATTCCCTGAAAATGTTGCAGGAATGAAGGCATAATTTTATCCTTATAGTACCTCTGACATGCAAGCAGTAATTCCATTTCATATTTTCCAACTGACAAAAGTGTCTTTCAAAATCTTTCAGAAGCAAAGCTGGGAAATTAATCTGAGGTCTAATTCAACGTACTATCCTCACCATAGACTTTCTCTTAACAAAAAATAGTCACATTAAAAACAAGGTATAAGTTTTGGGTTGGTTTGTGGTTGTTTTTGTTTTTTTTTTCAGTTACAAACCTTCCTTTTCATTGGCTATTAAAATCATAGGATCAAAATATGATAAAAGATATGGTTATGCATTTCTCATAATCAGCAGGTTACTGGACAGTTTTTACACTAATCACCTCTCTAATCAACCTAGATGAGTTTAGATACTGCAGTAGCATTTCAGCTTCTGAATTCCTAACAAGACTATCCCCTGTGGAAGGGTATTAGTGTTCAGACTTCTCTGAGAAATAACTTGTGCTGTAGCACAGAGTCTAGCAGTAGCCAATTTTCTTAGAAACTTTATAAACTATGGTACAGGAAGGAAACAACACACAGAAATGCTTTAATTCTCCTAAAGATTTTCATCAATAATCTGCATAGGACCTATCTGTGATGTGGAAGTAAGTTTGAAATATCTCTGGGTGAATATAGTACTGTTCTTCTACTGCAACAGTTTTTCGAAAGTGGAGAAGCACATAATACTTGCCCAGGTATAAGAATGAGGAGAGAAAGACACTTTCAATAATAAATTTTCATTTGAGAAAATAATAGTTGGCCCAAACATAAGAATCAGGTGTGCACTGATTTAAAATCAGAATAACTCTTTTTTCTTTAGATTTACAGCATTGCTAAATGCTTAAGGAAACCCATGTCTCTGAGATCCTGTGATCATACTTCAGACTGCTGCATTTTCCCAGCAATTTTTTCATGGAAAGACAATTTCTCAATTTGTTTTTTAAATGCGGAAGTGAAGTGTAGAGACTTGGTTGGCCCTGGGTCATAAAGCAAATCTGTGGCAACCAGAGAACAGATCCAAGCTCTCCATCACCTCATCACAGCACTGTAATCACTGAACTCTCAAAAGTAATTTGTTAAATATATATAAACTTACACATAAATTGAGTGTAAACAACTCTATGCTGAGAGCTTTGATACCTTTAGTGACTAAGGGTGGGTCAGTATTTTTTATGGCTACAGAAATAGCTTAGACAGCTTTTCTCTTAGTTGTTAGCCCACACTGTCATCTCAGATAAGCTTGTTCCACTATTTCTGATAGAGGATTAAAAAAAAATAGCCAAAAAGAAAAAATCTGCTGAGATAAGCATTAGCTGTAATGATGATCACTTATTCAAAACTACTCACTACAGGGCCCCACAAGAAGCAGCATTAGCATAGCCAGGGGGGCAGGATGGAATCAGATGGGATGGATGAAGGATGGGAAAGTACAGGGAATGCCTAGGCCAACACTGCCATTGAAAGTAATGCTGCAGAACCAAGCTCTTGAAAAAGTTTCAACCTTCCTCTTGGAAGAGAGAAGGATTTCCAGAAATCCAGGAGTACTTTGACAACTTTCCCATCTCTTTAAAAAATTTCCCTTTATTTTCAAAGATGTAAGAATGAGATGTGGAGTTCTAGGGCTAACTAGAGAAGTACATGCAAACGTTGTGTGTGTGGTGCTTGCACACAATGAGTAGTAGTTGGATTAGTCTTGGAAAGCTGTGGCCCAGTCCTTGAATTCACAATGATGGCTGTTGAGGTAATGAATGTTCATCATTTCCTCTTGGAGATCTCACCTTTTGGTAAGGGAGAAAGACACAAGGAATTAATTCAGGTTGTGAGTTAACTTAAGCAAGATATAAACTTCTGTTGGAGCTTTGTCTTAGTTTTACACAAATGATACAGACATTCAGGCCTTTTTCTATCAAGTTCAGTGATAATAAGATTCCCACTATCCTTGAATCCAAAGCACTGGAAGACGTTAACAAAAAGCCAGTTTCAATTCCTAATTGAAAAGTATATCATTATCTCTTCAAAATTGCAACACTTCTGGAGGGATTAGCTTCAGGAAGCAGTCTCAGGGTTAGACTGTAACCAGCCAGCTGTCACTCAGAAGGAAGTGGTGGACATCTTATTTAAATTACTAGTGCTTTAGAACCAAGGGTCAGAGAATTCAAGACAAGCACAGCAGAGAGAACTTTGCCACCCTGCTCATGGTTGTAAAATTTGCTTTCCACTGTAGACTGGGCTTCAGCTAAACAGGGGCTCTAAACAAAGGACACCACAGTGACTGCCTCTGTTAATAACTCCCACTAAATCCATATTCTTGAGTTGATTAAAGACTCAGTTAAATTCCAGTCACTTCTATGGCTTCTGGAACAATGATAGATAATCCTCATGGCTCAATATCAATAAAATCATTACCATCTTCAATTAAGGACAAAACTAAAAAACCAAAACAATATACAGTGAGATTTGCCAAGCAGGTAACTAAAAAATTGCTAAAGGAGTTTGCAAAGGTCTCTGTTATTTGAGCAGTTATTCAGTCTTTCTGCAGAGTGGACATGGGATATTCTTTCTGTGTTTGCAGGCATGAATGGGACAGCCATTGACAATTTTGTCTGTGTCATTTTTAATGTTTCCTTCATGAACTGCACCTGGCATGTGGGCAGGACTGCTACAGAAGATACCCAGTATTTCCTGTACTGGAAGCCCTCAGAGTAAGTAGGTCTGCCTGAATATCGGGAATTCTGATTTGTGTTTGGACATGTGATATTGTCAATTTTTTATTGATACAATATTTTATGTAAAGGGAAGAGGATATCACAGAATGCCAAAATTACATCAAAGATGACTCTGGAAGGCACACAGGATGTCAATTTCAAAACGTGACAATAGCAAATAAACATGCTTATTTCCTGGTAAATGGGTCCAGAAGTGGACAAAACATTCAGTCATATGAGAAGAAGATAAAGTTATACCAAATTGGTAAGCATTTTTTGTTGATTTAATTTCCAGTTATATATTAAAAGAATGAAGAATTCATCCCTGGGAAAAAAAACTTTTAAAAAATATTTCCCCCCATAATAGATTTTCTCAGCCCTAAACCATAAGAATGGACAAAGCCTAATGAATACAGAAACAATCTGCAATCATAAGTCAGAAAATTTTGCACATTTCAGTCAAATATTTTTTTCTCTGAGAGAAAAGCATCATCTTTTAGAATTAACTAGCTAAGGATTTCTGAGTAGGATTGTCTAGATCTATCTCTTAATACTGTTCCTACACATAATGAAAAGAACCAATTACCTTAATGCTGTGAGCAAAAACTTCCATTTCTTTTAATGGAAGGAGTTTAAATAAAAAATCATATTTAATTTGAATACAGTATTAAAAAGAACCCTTAAATCCAAGAAATAAAACAAACCTGCATAAATCATATGCTGAATTCAGTAAAAATGCAATAAATGGCTTGTGTTTTTAGTTTTCCTTACTGCTGCAGCTGGTGCTCCAGGCTCCTCAACTGAAATGTTAAGTATAGAAATTCTGCTGAAATTTCATTGCATCTTTTTAGATCAGTCGCTTGAGCATCTACCTATATTTTTTAAATGGCAGTGAGTGAAGAGAGCTATTACTAATCAATAGTATTTCTGATTATATTATTGTAGAAAAACTCACCCCACCATTAAATGTCACAGTGAACTGTACAGAAGCTTCTCATAGATGTCGTATTTGGTGGCAACCACCTCACACAAGTCATGTGAAATTAAGTGATTGTTTCAAATACGAAATTGTCATAGAAAACAAGGTAAGAATAATTATGACATTTAATAGCATTTTGTTCATCTCTACTTCCACATATAACACTATACAACCAGTCCCCTGTTCTCACCCCCTCCTTTTGAAAGCTTGGGTGAATATGGAAAAAAATCCTTCAAAAATAAAGTTCAAAATATTTGTCAGAATATACTGTTCCAACAGTAAAAAAATTAAAAATAAAATAAGAAAGGAGACATAACTTAGCTAAATTAAATATTTAAGAAGGCAAAAGATACACAAACACAAAAACGATTGAAAAAACATTGTCCAAGTTTATTTGTAAATTATAGAAACTTTCTTTTAACAAATAAAATGCAAGCATTTTGTCAATCTGAGATTTTTTTTGTTTTATTTTGTTTTGTTTGGAGCTTTGATAATCAATTCTGCAATCATATTTAAATGGTACAATATTTCAGAGCATCAGTGGAGAGGAAAAACCACTGAGAGGAAGAACATCTTTAATTTCACAGTCTTTAAAAGAAGACGTTTAAAGTATTGCATACACTTTTTCTTTCTGAAAATCAAGCATTCATGAGAGATCCTTTATTATATAGTAACAAAAAGAATAATCCTAAAAATTAAACTTTTCTCTTGTTGCTAGGCTGATGCTGAGAAAAATACGAAAACCTCATCTAAAAGAGTAAGTTTTTATTAATTTAACATTTTTGATATATTGAAATTTCTTCGGTATCAGAGCATCCTCCAATTGAATTGGTTTGGTTTCACACTACCTGTTTCAAAGTACTACACATGCTCATTTTCTATGTTTTCTAAATCTGTTTCTAATCTAAATTTCTAAAACTGTTTTTTATAAAACTTGATACAAAAACACCTGCACATGTGGAGTTTGATAGTACTTCATAAAAGCTTCCATTCTATAGTCTTTTTTACTTCTTAGCAGATTCATATTTATGTAAAAATATGAATCATGATTCTGTATAACACAAAAAATGCAGAGAATTTTTTTTTTAGCACTCTCTGGAAAGGATTGAGATGTAAGAGGGAAGAAAATATTAACTCAAAGATTAAGATAATAAAAAGATGGCAGGAAAAGAAAATTACCTTTTTACTTCTGTATAATCTGGCTATTGAACTCTACTTCAATTTTGAAAATATTCATTGTAACAAAGTCCCATTTCTTAGTAGAGTCTAAGGAGCCAGGGAAACATATAGAAAATTTAATCTTCGTATTACCCAATAATAAAAATGTTCAAAAAAGAGGAACCAAGATTAAACAATCGAGCTTACTAAGGGGTATTCTATTCATTATTTCATTATAGTCTGTCCACAGAAAAACTATATAAATTTTAAATATAATTTTTTATCATAATTATATTAAAATAATACAAAAATTATTATTCTACTTATTTTGCATTTAGGTAGCAATCATTGAAAATGACTCTTACCTATATGAAAGCTTCAGCTCAGGAAAAAGGTACAGCGTCAAAATCAGAGCAGCAGATGCTGGTTTTTGTTTAATAAGCCCAAACTGGGGAGAATGGAGTACACCTGTGGTGTTTGGTAAGAATAAAAATCCCTTCTTTGACCTAGTTCAGTTTTACCTGTCTGCCTCATTTTTTACTTCATGCTTACAGATGGAAACACATTGATAATTGCACATTAATTTGTTAAGACAAAGGGAATCAAAGAACTCATGTCTCTTAATATTAGACAGTTCTCCAACCATTCTTGGGAGACAGTGCTTCTTGCACGGGGACAATGAATGAAGCTGAGCTTTTTGAGGGCTATTGCCAGCTGTTTTACTTCTTCCATCTTTGCTCCTGACTTTATAAACTCCTTTTCCCTGCTGTTTCTGTCTTCCACCTCAGATGTTTAAATACTCTGTAGGACTCAGTTCCTCAGGTCTCAAGTTCCTGTCGACAGCCCACGAACTGTTCAGCTGCCCCACTCCTTCGCATGCTACAGGGCAGTGAGGTGCTGAGCTAAACTCATCCCTTCACACAGTGTTTGGCACTCTGACGCACACAATTGCACAATCTTTTGTATCCTGTGATGCTAACCAACATTTTGATGGCTGCTTGATTTTCAGGAACACAAGAGCTTACATCTACTTCAGCATATATGCCATTTCTGATACCAGGGCTGGCAGCTGGTCTCACTCTTTTCCTCTGCATGACAGTGTAAGCCTTATTTCTTGTGCAAAATTTTTATTCTATGGTTGAAATAATACTTCTTCCCCCAACAGAAAATTTCTGGCTTCTTTTTAAAGGAGTCAAGGGAGGTAGAAAAATGACACTGAGCTATACTAGGAGTCATCTGCTGGATGTTCCTTAAGTGTGCTCTATATTTCTGATTCCCAACTTTCTTATCCACTTGTTTAATATAACACAATGATTTCCAATGCTGGGTCAAGACCTTATATCAATATCACTTTCCTACCATCAGACCCTGAAATGTAGATGGGTGATACACGAAGTTTTTTTCCGTGCTTTGACAACAATTTCTTTTCACATACTTAAAAAAACCCCAACTTCTTATGAGGCCTTAGTAAGTCATAAAATAAATTATTGCCATCCAAATTCTGAACAACAAAATTATGACGTATTCAACCTATGTAATTTTTAGCTACTTTTGAATTAGAAGAATAATACTTTTGTCTTAGAGAAATAGTACTTCAGGAGCACGATTATGTAGTATGTGTTCATGTGTTTGCTGAGTCTTTTCTTCACCAAATCTTATTTTCACTGCAGAAGGGCTTATTTGAAAAAGACATCTGCTACAGTACCAAAGCCAAAAGACCCATTTCGTGAACACTCTCCAATGGACTTCCAGGTATGTTTTCTTTCCATTTGCCTGAAATGTAAAAATTTAGTCTCAAAGGTATGACCTAATTATCAAAAATATGCACACAAGCAAGAATCAACTTTCTTTCTTTTTCTTGTTCTTGGGATATGGACAAAGAAAGTCCATATGCAAATAATTTGTCTTTTTTACTTTTCCATTATGAAATAATTGTCATCAGTCTCCCTGGAACATTGGAAAAAATACTGTTTCACCTTGCTCTACTTATAAACCATATGCTATCACTAAAATAATGCTGAGCATAAGTTTCTCAGCACAATAATAATGCAAAATCAGGCAGGGAGAGAAAGGACAAAGAAATCTTCAGTCATTTTGCTATGCTAGCATTTGACAATGATGCCAAAGGAGGTAAAATTCCTAGGGTATGGTAAGCAAAAAAGTAGAGCAGAATGTTGAGATGTGCTAACTTATGTGGAACTCTGAAATGACTGGTGAGAAGGAGCAAACAGACCAACATTGCAGGCACTGCCCTTCTAGAGAGCATGTTGCAGCTACAATTTGCAAAGTCTTTAGCTTGGCTGCAGGCAGGTCTGGAAGACAAAATTTATCTGCAGGGACACACTGAATTACTGATGAGCCTTTTTAAATCCTTTCACTTTCTCTTCCTTCATCACGCTAACTTTTCTATGTTTTAAAAGACAATTTTTCCAGCTTTTAAGCTGAAAAGTCTCTGTTCTTCTTTGAGGAAGAGGGAAGATCTAGATATACCTCCTTTGGTCTTCTAATTGGCAGAGTCTTGCTACAGGTTATGCAATAAATAACAAATCTGAATGACAGGAGATTCATAAATCAGGACCTTGTGTCTAATTTCATGCATGAAACACTAACAAAATGTTATATTCTTCCTTTAATAGACAGAATATATGAATCTATTAAAAAACCAAGGAACTGAAGAAATAATAAATATTGAAGAAGTGATGGAATGCAAGTGAAATGAGCAACTTGATTTTTTTCCAAGCATATAGATCTTGTTGGCAAAAATTAACAGGTTTTTCATATTCTCTCACTCCTGGAAGCTGGGAGAAGAGCATTGACTGTAGAGACAGTTTCCTAAGATCTTATCTCTAAAAGCCCCTTTGTATTTGGTTGCATTTTCTATGAACAGCTAAGTTTGGACTATTTCTGGTTTTTATCATGGTGAATATCACAATATTTCAGAAAAAAAAATCAGTATTGCTTTGGAAGTTATTATACTGTTCTTCAACACCATGGAAATGAATAAGTAAGAACAATCAAACTTAAGGAGTTTATTCAGGGTCTCCATTGGTTTAGCGTCTTGAAAAAGGTACTGAGATTGTGATCAGGAATAAAATTTGACATCGGTATGAAAGCTCACTGTGTGAAGACCAGCCAAGATCTAACTTCTTAAGAAAGATCACTTGCTCGTACAAAGTGAGTACCATTAAAGATTTCAGGATATGATTTTCCCATAAGTCTATTTGTTGCTTCTCATTTTTCATCCCTTCCTATCTGTGTTAGATGAGAAAATGACTTAATATATGATTGCTAACAGGTAGCAGATGTACACATGTATATGTATTGAGTAGGACATCTTGGAAATTGAGCGTTTGAACTCTCAAGCAGAAGCCTGTCACTTCCTAACTGCAAATGGCACAGGCCAGCTGTATGTTTTTATGACACCTGGATGAAGAAGAAGCATAACAGCCTGGATCCTCCAATTAATGAGGAGGTAGGAGAGAAAACCCTAAGTTTGGAGGCTAATCACATATTTTGACCTTCCATTTGCATGAAATTGATTATGAGTCAGTCTTACACTGGCAGCCAGGAGAGCCAACCCCATCCTGGGCTGCATCAGGCACAACATCTCCAGCCGGGCAAGGGAGGGGATTGTTCCACTCTATTCTGCAGTGAGAAAGGCCTCACCTCAAATCCTGGGGGCAATTTTGGGTGCCACAACATAATGAAGATATAAAGCCATTAGAGAGTGTCCAAAGAACAGCTACAAAGATGGTGAAGGACCATAAGGAGAAGCTGTATGAGAATCAGCTGAGGGCGCTTGGTCTGTTCAGCCTGGAGGAATCCGAGGGGTGCCCTCACTGCAGTTACAACTTCCTCATGAGGCAAAGCAGAGGGGCAGGCACTGATCTTTGCTCTCTGGTGACCAGTGCCAGGAGACAAGGGATTGGCCTGAAGGTGTGTCGTGAGAGGCTTATGTTGGGTATTAGGAAAATGTTCCTCACCCAGAGGGTGGTTGGTCACTGGAATGGGCTCCCCAGGGCAGTGGTCACAGCACCAGCCTGACTGAGTTGAAGAAGCATTTGGGCAATACTCCCGGGCACATGATGTGACTTTGGGGCTGTCCTGAGCAGGGCCAAGTGTTGGACTCAATGACCCTTGTGGGTCATTTCCAACTCAGCATTCTATGATTCCATAATTCCATTAAGTCTTAAGATGGTTAAAATTATCTCAAGTAGCTGAAATCCTATCATGGAAAATGAAGTCCTCTCAGTGATAAAATTCCTCTAGACCAAGTTACTCTCAAAAGACCATCTTTGGAACTAAATTTTTCTATGTTTCTTTGTTTTTAAAAGAATTTTCAATAAAAAATTATTTTTAATGTCTTTTTAAAACAGAAACAGAGAAAAGTCCTTCTACTTAAGCTATAATTGCAAAAGGATAAAAGCACCTACATTAAATGGGAAAACCAAAACCGAAACTCACTGTAATCTAAAGACAATTAAACAGATACAATCTACTGGATCCTCTCCATCTTGCTTCACATAGAGTTGATCATGGCCATTGGTGAACTCCTTACATCCCCATTGCTTTCACTGTGAAAGCTGCTGAGACAGAAAAGTCATTAAGAAAACTTGTTCACTTCCAGTGCACTAATGAGAAAACCATAAATCATATCCATGAAACAGTGGAGGTAGTAGTAGGTGTGAGACACTTTCCTATCCCTGGGCAAAGACCCCAAAATCAGTGGGAAAGGATAGTCAAGTTTTAGAATCCTTTAACTAAGTGCCTTGGAAGAAGTCCTTTATTCTGGTCTCCTATGGCTATTCCTCTGTTCTATGCTAAAAACAAGAAAGTTCTTACTGCAAGGGAAAAATCAAGAGTCTTGTCTACCATTTGTATTTTTATGACATAAACAAAAGGTACAACAGTACAACAAAACACCAGACATTTCTTACGAACACTCCTGTTTCTGTTGGAGCAACGAATTATTCTTCAAGCTTTTGTGACTTTTAAGAAACATTGGGTTTGATACTGTTTCAGCAATGACTTCATTCCCTGTAAACAGTCCTAGTGTCTCTGTCTGGGTTTCTCTTCTCCTTTATTCTTTTTTCTCTTTCTCTTCCTCTTTCCTTTTCTCTTCTTCTCATTTTGCTTCCAACTCTCAGGTCATAGCAAGCCCACTCAAGTTTTCTGGTCTCTGAAAGGTGACAGACTTCGGTAGTATCCTCAGTTGCACCCTGTTTGCTTGGGAATTTTTAAAATGCATTTAGTTTGTTTGCATTTTTGAAAGCCTTAGGTAAGAAGTTGCCCTAAATATAGGCAAGAAAAGAAATCCCCTGGGCAGAGCACTTCCCTTTTCTGCAAAATCAGTGCTGTCCTTCTGAGCTATTTGGATTATTCTGCTGTAGTAATTCCATTTAAAAACAAAGTAGCCAATCCCAAAACCTCAAAGGCCACTCTTCCTCATTGTATTTCAGAGATACATAACCTGAGAGAGCACA
This sequence comes from Thryothorus ludovicianus, assembly GCA_013397245.1. Lineage (NCBI taxonomy): Eukaryota > Metazoa > Chordata > Aves > Passeriformes > Certhiidae > Thryothorus > Thryothorus ludovicianus. The sequence continues at coordinate 1,128,955 of VZTB01009788.1, read as the reverse complement.
CAAAAACACACTTCTTCCCTGTTGCCTTCTCTGCAGGCTCATGAGATCTTCAGAGTGGGAGCATGGAAAAGCAGGCAAACAAAAATTCTGACTTCCTTCATTTCTAGAGTCCCATTTGACTCTCAGTGACATTTCTTATTGTTCTGATTTTATTACTTGGGTACTTGTCACTACCTTTCTCCATGAAATGCAGTATGTTGCCACCACAAAATTGAGTACTTTCTTCCAAAGATGAGCACATAATAAACTGTGGGGTCTTACATTCTTTGGGATCAGAAGTCCTTTTCTCTGTCTTTACAACACAGTCAGTGTTCAAGAAAATACATACATGGTTATGTATGGAATTTATTTAATTTGGAAATACAGTAAAACTTCTGAAAATGGACTGCTTTTACCTCTGAATAACTATCATGGGGTCAGACCTGATGTCCAAGCTTTTATTTGCCATGGCTGTTGACATCCATAATGAGTTTGGGTAGTCACAGTGATTCTTACCAAAATGAGTTGCTTATTTGACTAAGTCTGCTTTTTAATAGAATATCTACCTATGCATATGTGCTTGTCATTCCCACTCTTTGTCTCATGTATATGCTTCAGAAAAACTTTGTCACATTATTATTCTCTATGAGCATATGAAGAGTGAATGAATTGGTCCTTACAGAGCCAACATATCTTTAGACATCTACCTCTGAAATCACAAAAGACTAGGCAAGGCTCTGTTGATTCTTTCATGGTTCTTGATTCTACAGATGACTGAAGTTTTTGAAGTTCTGGGTGCTCAAAGTGAGTTGTTCATCTCCTCAGTTCACACTGAGTTATTAACAGATGTGACTAAATGCATGAACACAGCTATAGAGTGTCACTTAATACATTGGCTCTTTTTTCACGTCTTGCTCTATGCTTTTAGTACTGCATGTGAGCAGAAGTGAGGTAGATTATTTTTCTTTTTTTTTCTTTTTTTTTTTGATGGTAGAAAATAATTTTGCAGTCAAAAATTTTCCAATATGTTGAGTAGACTTGCTTCACTTCACCTGTTCTCTTTATACTACATGAGTTGAGGGGAAGAATGCATGTCAAATATCCTCTTTGTGGTGCTGGCTGGCCTCAGCAATGACTCAGTACAACTAATATTTACAATCAACACGAGATAATGAACGCAGAAAATGACTGTCCACTCCTAGATCATCAGTCATCAATCTCACACTCCAGCCAGACGCAGGAAGCAAAAATACTCATGAGCCCAAGCCTTTCTGGGTCTCTAGAAGGTAAGGCCTCTTTGTCTCCAAGGAAAGACAGCACCTCACTACCTTCGGCTTCCTCTCTTGGACATAACTATATCCTAATTATGTACAAATAGCTGATATATAATATACTGCTGATACAGTTAAATCATTCCAAATATGTCAATAAAGAACCTATAGTAGTGGAATGACCTCAGGGTTTTGATAAAGGCAATCCCGTGAACATCCTGGAAGAGACTGCTGGGCAGCAGGTGATTTTTTCCAAATATAGTAGCCAAGAAATGGGAGTGTTAGAGAAGTACATGGTCTGTTCTTTTTCCTACAAGTTTTTAACTCCAAGCAGAAAGAATCTGTGTGTTTTTAACAGGAAAATGTTGACATAACTTGGTGTTTGAAAAACATCATATTTCCAGTGATGCTTCAATTTCAATGTGAAGAAATGAAATTACTTTACATGGATTTAAATCTCCATATGAAGCAAATTACATTGTCTTCTGTGAAACAAAGTCTTTCAGGGTATAAAGGAGCTTTTGATGTTTTACACTGTTTATAATAACCGTCTTCTTAAAAAAATGCACAGCTGTGACCCAAGAACGTAACAAACGCTTAAAAGCAGGGCCTGGAGTGGTTATTTGCAGTTGAATGCGTATTACCTGCATTTTTTTTTCTGTTTTAGTGGCAGTTCATAGTTTGGCTGTTTTCACACTGAGAGAAATGGATTGAGGACAAACTCACATCACACTTTTTAATAGTGATATATCTTACCGGAAGACATGACACCCAAGATTTGAAATCCCCTTTTTCCATCTGCTTGAAGAACACTTACAGATTACATTGTCATGTCCCTGAGAACCCCCACAGACCTGGTTATCCCTGCCCTGGAGCTTCCCTCACCCTTCCCAGAGCCCAGGACCCCACACCAGCCCCCTGGATCCACCAGCCCCTGCCCAGGGATTACACAGCAGGGTGAGTCTCCAGGTGCCCACAGCCCTGCCAAACTGGGCTCACCCTCAGGCCCATGACCCACCCCAGTCCCCAAGGAGGTGCCTGTTGGTCAGGGTGGGAGCTACCCTGGGTCCACAGCCACCCTGATCTGGGCTAGAAGTGGGCTGGGACAGACAGATCTCACCCTAATGCCCTCCGTGGAGAACCCCCATTTACATCCCCCAGGGATGGATCGTATGGAGAGATGCTTTGTTCTTCTCGGTATTGTTTAGAGCTAAAGAGGAATACCTGTAACAGGAAGTATTTATATGCACTTTCTGGATTCCCAAACACCAGCATACTCTGGTGTGACAAAAGGGAACTTTTAACCATCTAAGGTCTTGTTCACTTTATAAGAAATCCTGAGTTGGGCAATTACAAAATTTGCTATGAATCAGGGGGGAAGTGATGAACATTTATTTTGCAACACTTCCTATGCTAAGATGGTTCCCCAAAACACAAGCAGCAAGGGAGACAGCCCTATTTATAGCTATCCAGCCTTTTAAAATATCGTCTTTCCATCTTCTCTGGACCTGAAGACTATAATAGAAAAATAAACAAGGTAAAGACGTTTTGAAATAAAAGGTAGGTCCATCTCTTTCTTTCCAACTATTTTATTTACAGAAATATATACTGAATCTCGAGGAAGTCCAGGACTGGACGGGTGACTGGATGTCCCAGACTAAATCTAAAAAAAACTGCCAGAAGAACATATGGAACTAAGTCGAATGAAGTTTTTTTACAAATAAAGTACCTGCTGCATGCTAAGAAAGATCCTAGACACAATTTTGATTTTTTACTGGGTTTGATACAGAATTTTTAGAAGTGAGACACTTCTCCTCAATCATAGAATCATATTCACATAATGATTTAGGTTTGAGGGAACTTAGAAGATGATTTAGTTCTAACCCCTCCAAGGGACATGTTCCAGTACATCTAGTTGATCAATGCCCCAACAAACCCGGCCTCAAATACTTCCAAGGATGATGCATCCAAGCTTCTCTGGGCAACATGTTCTGTTGCCTCACTGCCCTCACAGTAAATTTTTCTTTTTTCTTCCTTGTATCTGACCTACATCCTTGAAAGAACAAGAACAACCTCAGCAAATTTATTATATTCAACATTGGGTAACGTGAGGTGATAGATATTACTGTGACCTATTTTGGTATTTCCTGCTTGCAGCTATTTACCCACTTGTCCTTAACTTTTTATATAGCAGATAGGAAAACAATTTTTAGACCTTAAAATAGCAGCATACCCAACGTATGTCTATAAAATTTATGCAATGCTCCTGAGATCACCAGCTTTTTTTTTCACACAAATTGTTTTGTTGCAGCAATAATCATGTCTTTGGAGGATTTGTCCATAAAAAATACTTCATTAAATCTGTCAGGGCAAATACCTCTCAGTGTTAGTAAACAAAATGAAATAAGTCAGTCCTAAACCAAGCATCTGGAGTTCAACATATCTAAGTGTGTGCCATGATCCTCCAGCTTGGAAGAGTCACAGGATTTTTCCTCATCCTGGACATTCCTGTGTTTGCAGGCATGAATGGGTCAGCCATTGAAAACTTCTCCTGTGTGATTTATAACATCCTCCTCATGAACTGCACTTGGCAGGCAGGAAGGGATGCTCCAGCAGATACACAGTATTTTCTCTACTGGCAGAAGTCAAGGTAAGTAGGTCTTCTTGACCCAGGGAAGTGTGAATTCTCATTCAGCACATCACAGTGTCCATATTTAACTAAAATACTTTGCTGAATGCAGAAATGAAGAGGAGATGGAATGTGAGCTTTACATTAAAGATGAAAATTTCAGAAATACAGGATGCATCTTCCAAAATGTGAGCATAGGGATTGAGAAAGCTTACTTCCTGGTGAATGGGTCTAGCAAAGACTCCCTGATCCAGTTCTATGATGAGTACATTGACCTGTATAAAATTGGTAAGTAAATAATTTCTTTCATTTTTATATTAATTATTGTATGAAAACAGTAGGGCATTTATCCTTGAAAAGGAGCAAAGTACTCTTTCTCACCTAGAGTTGAGAGTAAGAGGCTGTGGCTTCCTCAAGAAAACCTATTCCCCAAGCAAAGGACAAAGAGGGGACTTAAACAGGAAAGCTCCACAGCTGCATTCTGTCTCAGATTCTTTAGCAATCTACCCTTATGAGTTTTAGGTTTTTCTCAAGCAAGGTCCACAAGACTTAAAAAAAAGTACTTTGCCCTGCTGCCCTTTCAGTGATGACCAAATACCTTTCAACAGAGGAGAGATGAGATCACCAGCTAGTTTATCTGAGTACTGATTTCTGCTTTCCACTGCCAATGTGGATGGCATACAGGACACAGTATCCCAGAGAAAGTACATTAAGACAGGTACAACATACCTTAGGCATGTGGTGCTGTCCTGGAAAGCATCCTGTGCAGTTATTGTTACTTCAGCAAAGTCTCTCTGGAAATGTCACACTGGTTTTGGTCTTCTGCTAAAACATTGAACAAAAAAGGCTTCGTTCTAGAAGAAGAAACTGATCTGTAATGTCAGTTATGGCAGATAAAACAAGATTGTTCTTTGACCAAGTAGCCCATCACAAACAGGCCAGGCCTGTCCCTAAAGACTGATGTAAAGCAGCATTCGAGCTGATATTAAGCTTTCCTCTATCAGCCTTCTGTCACTCTTCCTGCCATGAGCCTTTCGCTGTTCCAATAATCAAGTCATTGGCAATAATTAAAATATAAAGGTCCTCATACTTATGCTTATATCTGTAAAATTAGGGGAAATACACGAATAAATTGGCTAGGCTATTAAAATGGAATGTTTTATTTTCATGGCTCTTTCTTTGCAAGGAGAGAATAAACTGCATAGTTCACTGCAGATTGAAGGCAACACCATGTCACAGAAGCATAGCGAGGAGGCTCAGAGAAAAAAAAATTAAAGATCTTTGCATTTCTTGCTTTAGGGATAGCAGCAGCTAGTTCATCTTCAGTAATAAACATTGTCTTAAAAATAAGACAGTATTCTACCTCATTCTTCTAGAAAAGTAAATGGAGGGGATTGTTTCTTTGTATGTTCCTATATCATATTTCCTGTCTTAGTCCCTTTTTTTTTAAATTATCCTGTCTACACAATTTAGAAAACTTTGGTCTTTACACTATTTCTGATAGGTCCTAAGAAAAAGAGATACAAATGAGTATGTTTCTTCATAGAGATGTTACTTACAATTTCATTCTCTTTCATCAAATCAAAAAGAGATCAAATGATTTGAATTATTTGAATTCTTGGTTATATCGTTTCAGAAAAGCTCATGCCTCCATCAAATATCACAGTCAACTGTGATGAAATTAAAAATGATTGCATGATTCAATGGCAACGACCCCAAATAAGTCACTCTAACAAAGATATGTGTTTTAAATATGAAATTAACATAAAGTATAAGGTAAGAATATCTTCACTTACGCTTAACATTAATTCATATATTTGCACTTACCAATACCCATGAGTGAAAAGAAAAAAAGTCTCTCTTCGATGTAGATGTAGCCCTCCCCTTACACAGAACCTTATTCCGTTGTGACTGAAATTTTCAGCTCCATATCTAATCTTGCTATGCCATACTGCCCCATTTTTATTTATTTTTTAACCCCTGCCTCCTTGAGAAAGACACTGCTCGAGATCCACTGGATGCCTGGGACAGCCCCAGAGAAGAATGATTAATCAAGATTCAAACATATCACAGCATTGTCTGCGACAGCAGTTAAAAAAGGCACTCCTTTCAATAAAACTTGTTGGAGTTGCCCTGGATTGGAGTCTTTCCAGTGTAAACTGTATCTCTGTGGAAGGGCAGAGCTCGGCTTTAAAGACTGAAATGTGCATTCACTTAACAATTTTGAGTTAGTAGAAGTGAATGAAATTTCTCCAAGTATGAAATGCAAATAGCTCACCCAGATATATGCATCACACCTGTTGGTCGAAAAGTTGAAGAGCAATAATGATAAATAAAAGGAAAATAAATGTGAGAGAAAGCAGAAAGGCAGTGTGATTAAGGATGGGTTAGTGGAGGGGTGACCTTGACTTTACAAGTCCTTTGGCAGCGATAGGGAAGGAATGAGATTGCTGCATTCCTTTGCAAGAGCAGATGTAAACCACTGCAGCAGAATTGCATCAAAAGGCCACAGGGTGGCAGACAGAGACCGCAAAGGAAAAATCTTCAGCCCCACAACCGGATTCGGCCATCTACTTAGTGGCTGATTGAAGGCATTCCCTAGGTTTCTGAAATTCGGAATTTCTTAGTTTAGGCTGGGCTTACTATCTCACAAATGAGTCTTTTTGCAAGCCCGACTGTAATGAAATATCATTATTTCTCTGAATCACTTGGCTGTTGTAACAAAGAAACATTGAAAACTCTGACATTGTAATAAAAGTCTATTGCATACTTTTTAATAACTTTTAATATACGTAGTGTTTATTTTATAAAGAATACTCAATTCCCATCTTGTCTGAATTTTCTAGCTTTTTTTCATAATCATTAGCAATTTTCACCTAGCTGATAATGTCAAGGTAAGAAATTATTCCAACAATTGAGCAGTGTAGGCTCCTTTGACACTTACAAGATTGGCAGATTTATCCATAAAAATTTCTTCGGCCAAATTTATTGCCTAATAAGGCAATAAACAAGGCAACAGGTCTAAACTTGTGGGTTTTTACCAATACACTGTGACCAACAAATATTTTATTACAGTCAGACTCTAAACTTTACTTTTCACAATTGAAGTTTCTTGCATTGGGAATAAACAAAAAAAAAAATTTAAAAAAGGATAACACCATGACAAACATCATTTCAATCACATTTTTTCATGTTCGAAAAAATGGTTCTTCTTCAGTGATGTTTTTAGTTAAGGCTTTATAGATCAGGATATCTGAGAAAACCAAAGGTAAAATTTAACATTGAAAACTTAGCTAAAAAGTCACTCTACTACCCTTGTGTCCTATGTCACTAGGTTCACACTATTCAGTAAGCAACAGACCTGCTTTCTTCTTAACCTCTCTTGCTGTCAATGAACTCATCAAAACCTTTCTTGTCTTTGTCTCCCTCACCAGTCTTGACTCCAGCTAAGCTTTGTCTATCCTGACTCCATTCGCCTATGTGCAGATGACGTCTTTATATTCCTCCTAAATCCCTTCTTCTACCTTTTGTATAATTCCTTCTAGTCTCTGAGTTCAGTTCAATCTTTACATCCTGCCATGCTCACCTGGCACACTTACCTGATTTTCAGCACACCAGAATGGACCATTCCAGGTCCCTGGCATCTCAGCAAGGGTTCTCCCATAGTTTCCCGGGCGAAGTAAAGTGGCAAGTGAGGAGATCCCTGGCACTATGGAGCAGCAGCCCTTGGCAAAGGAAAATGGGCTTGAGTTTATGAGAAAGCACATGAGCACCAAATGTGATGCCTACATAAAAAACTTTGCAAGTTATCATGCAAAAATCACGCGGCTGATTAGGGTAGAATGCATAATACACAAGTTTTGGGAAAATCCAGCCAAAGGCAACATAACTAACAATATATGTATGATGTAGAGTAGTGATCTTAACAAAGCACAAAGGGTTTCATTATAAGCCATATGCGGATTATTGCTGAACCTCCATCACCTATCTCCTGACCATCCTTACACATTTAACTCTGTAATGTGGCACTTGCAGACATGGTTTAGTTGTGATTATGGCAGTGCTGGATTAATGGTTGTACTCAATGACCTTAGAGGTCTTTTCCAAGCTAGACAATTCTATGATTCTATGATTCCTGTGCTCTGAGGAGGTTCTCCCTGTAAATCAACCAGTAAATTGTCCCTTAAGGGTATTTTCCCTTGAGTATCAAGGCCTGTGACCATGAGGTTTCCTGTAGAGGTTCTCATTTGCTTTCTTGTCTTGCTCATGAGTTCTGGAACAAGCACCTACTACATTAACAACTCCGATGCCTACACACAAATTCTCTTACTGTTTTTTTATTTTTCCCAAGACAGAGCTCTGTGCATACAAGGCACTCCTTTATACACAGTAGAAGGCCCAGTTGCCCAAACCTGTTTGCAAAGATGTAATCCCTCCTTGGTGAGATGTATCCCATGCCTACCCACTAGCCCTTCTTTCTCAAAAAGGATCCCGAGGTCATTGAAGACAAAGCCCTGCCAGTCTCAGCAGTTATTCAGCCAGGTGTGGACCTGCTGGATGACTGCAATTCTGCTCAAGCCTTTCCCTCTCACTGGAAGGCCTGAGGAGACACCATCTGGACTTCCAGCCCTTCACCATCCCCCCAGTGCTCTGTAATCACCTTTGGAAACTTTCAGGTTACCCCTGCACCTATAAAGAAAAACAAAGGGTTCATTGGCCAGATGTTTTTCCTAGATTGACCCCTGTGCACAATTTATCTTGACTGCAGATACTAGAAGGTGTCCTAGACAGCAGCTTGCTTTGTAAAATCTTGGAATGGTTTGGGTTGGAAGTGACCTCAAAGACCACGGCAGGGACACCTTTCATTAGATGAAGTTACCCAGAGCCCCATCCAGCCTGCCCTTGAACTTTCCAGGGATATCCACAGCTTATCTGGACAGTCTGTCCCAGTGCCTCACCACCAGCACAGTAAAGAATTTCTTCCTAATATCGAATCTAAACTATTCTCCTTCATCTTAAGGCCATTCCTCATGTGCTATCAATACATACCCTGTGAAAAACACCTCTCCAGCCTTCCTATAGGACCTTTCTGGTGCTGGAAGGTGCTGTAGGCTCTCCCCAGATCCTTTTCTTCTCCAGGCTGAACAGATGGCACATGAGAATGCATGCAAATATTTGAAAAAAATCAGTCTGGTTTGGGTTTTGTTCTAAAGTGATGTATTGCAAAATATTACAAAAATAAATAATATAGTTGTCTAATGGAGCTGATATAGTCTGCAGTCATTAGTTGTGTGTGGTAGTTATTATGGCTATTCAAATAAGATGAGCAAATTTTATCCTATCTATCAAAAATGTAGTGGAGGGCAACCTAAAATATCTGTGAATCCGTGCCAGTCCCAAATATTTTCATCTAAAAGAAAACAAAATAATATTTACATTATATTTGCAATTACATACAGTGACATTTGTTGTAATATTAAAATATTAGATGTAAACAAAAAAGTATATTTCACAAATATTTTATCTTCTGTTTTGTGTTTTTTTTCTCCTGGTGTCTGTATGAATAAATTTATAGTTTTCATTTGGGTTTGGTTTGCTTTTGTTTTAATCTGAAATAAAATTTATATCTCAACTGTGATGACAAGGAAAACAAATATCTTTCCATAGTAGAATTAATTACTATATAAACTTGGTTTTGTAGATTAATTAAATATTAGATACTAAATGTTAGAAGAATCCCTAGTTCTTCTGAACCAACCAACCATGAAGAGCATAAGAAAGAGAATGCAGGAAAATGGGACAGTAGATAAAAAATAGTTATTATTGAAACATAAAACAAACAATGATAAAAATAAAGTTAGTTGTTTTTCTTTTTCTTTCAATTTACAGGATAATCCTAAAGGAAAACCCATATATACCTCCATACAAGTGAGTCTGTTTGTTCTATTAATCAGCAATATATGTTCATTTCATTGTCAACTGTGAAAAGTAAATGGTATGCAAATATCTTTAAATCACTATGTGCTCAGTGTCCTATGCTTTATGGGAACTTTTTTTATGGATTTCATGAATGTGTCAAACTTCTAAATAATCATGGCATATGCAATTTATTATACATTCAGGGGCAGAACTTTATTGCTTTTTTGTAAGTATTTTGAAAAATCTCCAATTTTTCTTTGTATTGTCCACACTCCTCAAACATTTGTAACAGACTTTTTACACATCACTGACAAGAGAGAAAAATATCTCCTAGGAATTCAATTTTGTCTATGAAAAACATAGACCACAAAATCCCTTTTGGGATGGAGGCTGTCATCCAGGTATGCTGCACCTCCATTTAATCAGTGCAGCACATCCCCCCTCTCTATGCAAAAGTCTCCAAGAGCAAGAGCATTGATGTAAATTCTGGTAACACTGAGTATTGCAGTCATCTACCTATTTTAATGGTTTGGCTGGAAAGTTAGGCTTTTTCTAAAAATTCATACTGCAGAGGCAGGAGCACAGACACCTTATTCTTCAAATCACTCATTCTAGCAGTACTAAAATGAGATGGTTCAAGATGCTTTTCTACCTCTCTATGTGCTTAGGGAAATTATTGATAAATCAAACCATATCATAAGAAATCAGAGGTTACACTTTTATAGTGTAAAAGATGAAATGCTTCTAAATGTAAAATTTTAATGAGTCTCATGTTATTTTTGAGACACTTATTTGTATATATACTATATAAATAATCTTTTTTTCTCTTCTTTAAGAGTCTAAAAGCAGTCTTCTTTAATAAGCAAAGCTTTCATAAGCCTCTTAAAAGCTTCACTGGTAAATGGCACATGCATATTGTGAATACAGGTATGGAACAAAGAAAAGCAATATAGTTTTTGTCTTTGTTTTTTTCTTTCTTTTTTTAGGAAGGGGGAAATAGTAACACGTTTCTAAGATCCAATGCAAGAAAGAAGTATGTCTTGAAAATGAGAGCAGCTGGCAGTGCCTGCCTCGTGAACCCAGCCTGGGGGGAATGGAGTGCACCTGTTGAGTTTGGTAAGAGCAAACCTAAACTCTTCCCACAGCCATGTCCTCACACATTGTCACACACCTACCTGGACCTACAGATGTACAAAGGATTGGAAAATGCTTTGCTTCACATCACACTTCTACAAAGAAGAGTAGGAAAAGACTGAATCGATGTCTCAACATTCTAACACTGGAAATAACATTAAAAATTACACCTTTGCAGCCATAGTGAGCTCCTGATTACTGCAGGAGCTTACAAATAGGATCAATGTTAATTTTTCCCATCAGATACTTCTGCTAAAGTGATAAATTGCAGAATTAATTTCTATACCAAGTGAAACCTTTCAGACTGACATTCACCACAGTCAGTCATCACAGCAGATGTTTGACACAGCATTTCAACAAGGCTGAGTGCAAGGTGCTGCACCTGGGTCAGAGCAACTGCTGGTACCAATACAGTATGGGGGGTGAAGGAATTGACAGTAGCTTTGCTGAGAAGGACTTGGGGGTGCTGATGGATGATAGGCTGGACATCACCCAGCCATGGGCACTCACAGCCCAAAACCCAAATGTGTCCTGGGCTGCATCCAAAGCAGTGTGGGCAGCAGGGGATGAAGGGGATTCTGCCCCTCCACTCTGCTCTGCTGGGACCTCACCTGGAACACTGCATCCAGCCCTGGGGTCCCCAGCACAGGAAGGACTTGGACCTGCTGAAGTGAGTCCAGAAGAGGGTCACAAGAAGAATCAGAGGGCTGGAGCACTCCTCACAGTCTGAGAAAGTTTGAGTGGGAAAAAGAAGGCTCCAGAAACACCCTGTTGCACTCATCCAGTACCTAAAAGAGAGCTGGAGAGGGATTTTGTGCAAGGACATGTAGTTATCGTTCAAGGGGAAGTGGCTTTAAACTGAAAGAGTGTAGATTAGGTTGTATTTTAGGAAGAAATTCTTCACTGTGAGAGTGGTGAGGCATTAGAATGGATTGCCCAGAGAGGTTGTGGATGCCCCATCCCTGAAAGTGTTCAAAGCCAGGCTGGGGCTCTAAGCAATCTGCTCTAGTGGAAGGCATCCCTGCCTATGGCAGAGTGGCTGGAATTAGATGATCTCTAAAGGTCACTTCCAACCCAAACTATTCTATGTTCTGTAATTCTATGATCTATTCCTCATACTACTGCTACAAGTAGTACTACTACTACCACTACTACTACTACTGCTACTGCTAATTTATGAAAGTTTCTCCTTCAGGAAATGAGGAAATTATATCTTCTTCAGTATGGATTTTACTTGGGTTAGCAGTTGCGACATTATTTACGGCAATCATCACAATATTTTTCTGCAAAAGGTAAACTTAATTTATGCATTTATTTTATTTTCTCTCTGTGTGCATAACACTTAAAGTTTTGTTAAAATATTTACCCCCATTTTTCACTGTTTGTAGTGACATAGCAGGAAAAACTTCTTTTTCTGTCATAGAAGGAAATTTACTATCAGTAAATCTTTAATCAAAAATGAATCTATTACTAATGTTTTCCTTACATATGTTCATTCTGTGTTGAGATTATGTATATCTTTTAGTTCTCTTCTAAGACTGGAGAGGAAGATAAGACCTGGTTCAAGGGTACAATGGTGTTGTCACATTATGGTTATTAAATTTTAATTTTGTATTCAATACATTTTGATTTCCAGGACTGGCTGTTGGAATGCAGCATTTCCACAGATCCCAGGACCAAAACCTGTTTTTTTTACACCAGCTGATACAAATCCAGAGGTATGTTCTCTTTATATTTTTATATTAAATATGTGGAATCCATACAAAACTCTACTGTCAGAATTTTTAAATTATAAGGAACTTATTACAGAGGATCACTCTTCTCTTTGCCATATTCTGTAGAAATATAAAAGAAAATCAGGATGCAAGTTTTTTAAGGGGAGTCAAAGGCAGTGCTCTTCCAGAACCATGGGGTTTCTCCCATTCCAGATGCACAGGAGGATGCTTCCATTGGTAGATCCAGGCAGCAGGAAGGGCTGTTCACTTTCCCAACACAAGGACATGGACAATGACACAACAGAGCACAGTGAGGCAGCCAGAAACAAAACCAGCATAGCTGCCTCTACCAGCACTTCATCAACACCAGCAGCAGTCTAAAATAGGGTCCCACATCACAGTCCTTCCACTACCCACTACTCTCCAGCTGAGCAGGGCTGAATTTGCCAATGAGATTAGTGTAGCTCCTCGCTCTCTTCATCTACGACCCCCATGAAGTTCCTGATCCCAGTGCCTGAGCCCTGTGCCCCCCAAATCCCCCCTCCCAGGTGCACAGCTTGGCAACTTACCCACTAGCAAGTTACACATGCAGGAAAGGAGAGAATGTGACACAGGAAATAGTTCAAAATAAGGTTTTGTAAGGAAACAGGATAGACTTTGTTGGTCACACAGAGTAAAAACAAGTGAAATACTCTCAGAATTGTGCAAAAGTAGAGGCTAACCTAGCATTTTGTATAACTGATGGAAGTTTTTATTTTCCTTTCAGCTGATGGAGAACAAAATTCAGTCAATAACATCTGAAAATGAAGAGATAGTATTTGTTGCTGACATTGTGAGATAACCAAGAAAAATGGATGACTGAAAGTGAATTTCTTAGATAACTATATATCCCTGTGGAAATTCTGGAATAATATGTAGACTCTCTTTACTTTCTTCTTCTTGTATAAAAGAGTGATGCAGCCAGGAGAGAATGATACCTCAAATGCAATCTTTTAAAATGCCATTGTATTTACTTTTAGTTTTGGCTAATTTTAACTGTTTGAGTATGTTGTCCTTATTGGATATCTTCTATTCTGTAAATATGATTGAAATATTTTATTCAACATGTTTTAGTTACATTTTAATCTTAAGGGGAAAAGTTGTTTTTCTGTCTCACATTAAAAAGATTCATAATAAATTTATTGAGATTAATACAACTTTTAAAATTCTGATGCCTGGATTCCATTGTTCTACTGTCAAAAATGAGTCAATTCATACTAGAAGTTTCTTTGAAGTTCTTCAAGTACACCTGGGCAACTAGAAAAAATGAGATTCATTCAGATCTTTATGCTAGACATTTAAACATTGCTATTTATTAGATTAATTTTATAATGATAAATAATTTATAATGTTTTATTATTAGACTAAACATTCCTGAAACTATTTTCTTGTATGGGGCCAATTTACATGTAAGAGTCAAGACACACTTTCTTTAACCCTAAATAAGGTGGATACATGCAAACTACCTTTAGAAATTAGCCCTGGCCTGAGCTAACCTCTGGACTATGTCCAGGAGCTGTTCAGGACATTACTTGTAAATCCTGGCCAAACTAATGCTGGGAACAGTTGTTCCTGGACATGCTCCAGTGCTGGGGATCCTTCCAGGACTGTACTTTCTCCAGCTTATGCCGTAGCTGAACACAAACAGCTCTTGGCACATCTCCTGCCTTTGACACAGTTAATGATTACCTTTTGGTCAAAGACTCACCTGGGAAGGTTTTTGCAGCAGATCAGAACAACAAAGTTTCTAAAAGAGGCTAAATTCATGCTGGACACACTTGTAAACCATCTTTTTTTTTTTTTCCCCAGTATGCAGCAGTGTTCAGGGTAGAAATGCTCACAATAACTTGGTAAAAGAGTGATGGGGTTGTAACAGGCTGCACTGGTTTATATAACCTTGCACAGTAACTCTCCTCTTGGGCAAAATTGCCAGAGTGAGGCATAGTTTGGCTCCAGTCCACAAAAATCTGGCCATGAACAACCATTCAGTGGCTCAACCTGAGGAGGGGAATAATGAAGTATAACAAACACAGTATGAAGATACTCAAGAAATGGCATGGAGGTCTTGTTAAGTAAAACCTAAACTCCTCATTTTATTTCTGTTTTCTCCCGGAAAGGGATAACATACTCAATTTGTTCAGGAAAGATGTTACAGACAGAACCCTGATGAAGCAGTCCAGGCTACAATGCAAAATCATTGAATCTCAGAATGATCAAGCTTGAAAAAGACCTCTAAGATCATAAAGTCCAGCCCTTGACCTAACACCACCACCTTTTCAACTAAGCCATGCAACTCAGTGCCACATCCAGTCATTTCTTGGACATTTTCAGGGATGCTGAGGCCATCCTTATACAGCTTACATTAAAATTAAAAGTAATTCAACCACTGTTTGGGCAGCCTTAAGGTACCTGTCAGGTGACACTTTTTACCACCTAACATTATCTAGAATATCACCAGGCATGTTGTGACAACAGCAGGCAAATCTCTTCATCAGAATTAGGGATTCCTTCATCACTGACATGCACTTTGCATCACAAATATGTGAGACATGAAAGGATGATGCTTCAGAAAAGTTACTCAAGGTGGCAGTGGTCACTGAGGTAGGTGGAGGTAACGAAGTAGAGCATGCTTGATGAATAGACAATTTCAGATCACACTGAACTGGGACTACACATGTACTGAATGTGTTTCTTTAGGGCTACATAGAATAAGTAAATTAAGTCCTTTAGTGAGTAGAAGATTTGAAGCATGCATGTGCTGTTCCCAAGGTAATGAAAAAGCTGACATGGACTGAACCAATGCCAGCAAATGGTTCTAGAGACAAAATTCTGCAGATGAGCCCTGCCTCACACATGCTGTGACTAAACTGTTACTCATTTCACTTGCCTAGATTTTTTCACCCAAGGATGGAAATGAAAAATATTAACATGTCCTTCTAGTGGGAATTACTGGGTAAAGGTGGGCAAGACTGAGCAGTGTGGAGTGAAAAGCAAAGATGTTTAAAATTTGAATTATTTGAAGTAGTTGCTATTGACAGATCTGAGCACATACATTAACCAAAAAAACTGAACCAACCAACTCTATAATGTTGGTTCAATGATAGCAATGTTAAGAATAGTTCTTCCTTTAACAGACTAACTACTGAGGAACCTCCCTCACTCCTTAGAAGCCTAGGGCATTCTTCACCTTCCTGCTACTGTGCCTGTGTTAGGAGTGGAAGGTAGGGGTTAACTGAAATCCTGCTTGTTGAAAGCATCCAAGAACAGCAGGAAATAAAAAAAAAAAAAAAATTACATGCAGATTACATAATTGCATGTCAGATGTCATGTAAAACAAATGGGGAAGTGACTAAGAGTCAGAGCCGCATCTGAAGTTGCTGGAAGTTAAAGCAAACAAAATGGATTATTGCCTCTCATATTTACATGACTGCAAAGATTTTTGCCAATGTGGCATTATGTTACTCAGTAAACACTTTGGACATATTCTTTTAATTTTTGCAGTCAGGCACTTTTTCACCTAACATGATATTGTAGCCTAAAACGAACCAAAACAAACAACCCATAGCTGGGTAGTGAGAAAGTTCAGAAGTTGGGGTCTGGTATTTTCCTTGGCATTTCTTTGCCTGCAAATATGCAAGAGAGAACTTTCTTGGCTATTTGTATATACCTGCTAGGGACTGATTTTTCTCAAAGAAGAACCTGGGCTATACCTGGTTCAGGGGCTATAACCATCATACACAGGCAGTCACTTTAAACATGGACTAGTCACACATACTGCTGTTATTTCCAGAATTAATCATGATTATTTATGAAAATCTGTTTATGTATAGAAGTGGTATTTCTATGAGCATGTTGATATACTGTGATTCTACTGAGTATTTATGTAATTTTGGGCAATGTGTTTGCATATTTTGATGGTTAATGCTTAGTTCATCTGACATAACAGGAAGGGTTAGCTGCATGACCTCTTCAAGTGAAGTTGTTAACATCTGCCAATCAGAAAAATTAGGAAGCTCAAAAGCAGTAAGGGAAATGATAAACTGACCAGCTTCCTAACTTGCAGCATTTGTTACTTAACACTGTCATGCAGTGAAACAAAACTAACTTGCAGAGCAAAACACAAATTTCTGAGTGTGACTACAGCTACACGTTAAAGCGTCCTTGTTGCTGTGAAGAAAATCGAGCAAGACAAATGAGGAGAGTTTTTCAAGAGGAGGTATGTCTTTCTATGTTGCATGTTGATTTTTTTGTGCCACAGATTTTTTGCAGGATACAAATATTTGCCAGGGATTAAATTAGGTACAGTCATATTTGCACATGCACAAAATCCAGATTAGTATCCTTCAAGTTTAAGGAATTCTAGAGACAATTTTGAGGATACTTTTGCCTATTTCATTAAAAGTAGAAATGCATATACACAAAATTTCTAAAGATTTCTGCAAGATCCAAGGAAGACTATGAAATGTCTATTGCACAATTTGACATTTTTTTATCTGACATCTCTTTCTCAATAACTGAAAGAAATGCTATTTTCTGTACCCTTTCTATAAATTACTCCAGCTAGAAATATGTATATTTCTGTTTCTTGGGGGGAAAAAAATGTAAATCACAAAATGAAGGGATGGTTGAGGTTGGAAGGCACTGCTGGGACTTGTCCTATCCCAAGCCTTGCTTAGAGCAGGGCCAGCTGCAGCAGGTTGCTCAGGGCATCTTCCAGCCAGTATCTCCAACACTGGAGACTTCAAAGCCTTCCTGGAAAACCTGTTCAAGTCGTTGACCACCTGACAGTATAAGGTGTTCTCTTGTGTTTGAATTGAATTTCCATTATTTCAGTTTTTGCCCATTGCTTCTTTTCCAGTCACTTGTCACCACTGAGCAGAGCCTGGCTCTTTCTCGTTCCTCACAGTTGGGTGTTTGTACACAGGGATAACATCCTGCTGAGCCTTCATCTCTTCAGGATGAACAACTCCAGATTTCCCAGCCTCTTCTCATATTTTGGAGCCCTTAATCATCTTCACTGGACTCCTTCCAGTAGCTCCATATCCTTCTCCTTCTGGGGTTCCCAGAACCAGACCTGGTGCCCCAGGAGCACCTCCCTTGACCTGCAGGCAGCACTCTGCCTCATGCAGCCCAGGGTGCCTTTGATCTTCTGCTCTGCAAGGGCACATTGTTGGCCTGTGGTCAGCCTGTGCTGTCTCTGCAAAACTGATTTCCAAGTGGATCTCAGCCTCTGCTGGTGCCAGGGGCTGTTCCTCCTCAAGCACAGGACTCAGCACCTTTCTTTGCTGAATTCCAAAAGATTCTTGTCATCCCATTTCTCCAGCTTCTCCAGGTCCCTCTGAAGCAAAATAGTCACATATAATCCACTTCTCTCAGTTTTGTATCATCCACAGGAATTAGAATACTGATATAAAAACTGAAATAGTTGTATTTAGGCAGCAATTTGATAGCAATATTTCATTGCTTGGTATGCATTGTAAGGTTTCTATTTCTATTCCTATTTCAATGCTTCCAGGAAGGCTTAGCCAGTGTATGATATTCTCCATATCTCAGCAATGTATAAGGATGAGTTTATCATCACATTACCCTATGAGTAAAATAAAAAGTTTCATTTCTGGAAGTGTGTCATGGGTAGGAGTAATTTTCCCAGAGATACAGAAGCAAATAAGTTACTGGTATCAGGTGGCATTTTCTGGTACCATTCTGCACTCATAGCCTAAAAGCAAAGACAATAGATTAAGAAAGTAAGAACTGATAGAGCTTGAGTCAGCATTTCATGCATGCTTTCTATAGAAACCACTACAGACTACCTGACTGTATTTTACTTCTGACACATTGATAAGGTGGATAGATTGGGTTTATAACAAACTCTCCTGGAGACAGATAGGGAATGAGCTAAGAGTTGAGGAGTCTGGAAACCAGACTTGAGTACCCCCTGGGACCCTCTCATATGTAGCAGGACAGACACACACTTCTGAGGCTGGCCAGGGGAGAAAGAGGAAAAGAGAAAGGCAGAAAAAATCATCCAGTTTGAGCATTTTCATCCTAATAAATTCTATTTTGATGAAATATGAGGAAATACTGCATACAACAGAATATATATGGTTCTTCTGCTCTCCAAATAATACTCACAATAATTTTGACATAAATGTTATTTCTGACACATTCAATACTGAGTTGTCTTCAGACCAGAGAGAGCTATACCATGCCTGTTTGAAGAAGACCAGTCTGGGAGAGGGTGGAGGTCCTAGAGACAGAAAATTCCTAAAAATATTATGCTGGAGTCACTTATTTGGCCACCTTACAGCAGGTCTATATTGCTCAGCTAAATGTTTAAGGGCTCACCACAGCTCCTAAATCTCTCAACCTGCCTGCAGGCAGAGAAAAAACAGAGGACTTGGCCATGTGTTGGGACATTCAGCTGTCATTTCTTGTGAGGAAAGTGAATGCTTACAGGCCCTGCTATTCCCACTGCATGTCCAATGAAACGTCCAGAGTGTGGAGACAATGATGCCAGTGAACACTTCTCTCAGCAGACAGGGCAGTGGATGATTCCTAGGGCATGAGCATTTTCCATGAGAAAGCATGAGTGGTACCTGCAATATGGGGCTGCAGACATGTGTAAGAAACCTGAGGGAGATTTTGAAAGCACAGGAGTAATCAGAACAGAGAAAGTGAGATCTCAAGAAAAATGAAACAAGGAAATAAGGGAAAGGTGAGCAGACAGTTGCCAAAAAAATAGGGAAATAAATGTCTAGAAAAGGAACATAAGAAGAGGAAAGGAAGGGGGAAATGTTGAGTGACTGAACAGAAGGGCCAAAATGGAGAAATATATGATTAAGAGTCTGACTAGAAGGACAATAGGTCTCAAAGTTCTCACATGCATTACTGGAGAAGTTTCTGAGAGCATGAGAAAGTGGAAACAACTACTGAGACCAATATCTCACAGAGCATTTTATGGCCAGTACTCCTGTTTATACTTGAGATTCTTCAGTATCACTTCCCAGCAGCCTTGGCCACATCCTTACTGTAGTATGATGATTTACAAATGTGGATGCTGCAGGAGATAAGCAGGTTACAGATAAGAGTCTGTCTCTGTTGCAAATCCAGCACAGTGTCTTGGCCTGGCTTGAATCCTGGGGGCCGTGATGGTTATGTCACATCAAGCCAATTTCCAGGAAATGTGACAATGCCTTCTGAAAATATTCAAGAGTACAGAATGACTTGGTTGAAACATGGGGGTGGGTTCTTACTTTCATCACAAGTAGGGTCAGTTTGAAATCAGCATTCTGAAATGACCATAAAAATTAATATAGAAAGGCTAACTAGTAACAATATATTACCATGTTTCTATTTTTCTTGAGTTTGTATAAAAATTAATTCAGTTTTAGAACTATCCTTAGTACTATCTGTAATCAAAAAAATTGATACTACTGAGTTGCACTACTAGATAATGTGAGAGCAAACAAAAATTTAACCAAAGATGCTTCTTCATGTTGGAAAAAAAAAAAAAACTGGGAATAGAGAAATCTTTTCTAAAGAGTTTTAACCTCCTTGGAGAAAAGGAAAATTGTACATAAGATGAGAAATGTTTGACAGGAGCTGATGCCAGTGTTTGACTGGCTTTGCTCAGTCCTCTATACCACATGAATGGAGTAACCCTTTGCAGGTACTCACCTTTTCTTAGTAATTTAAATTGCCTGGAACATCTGACTCCTTGGTTTCTGACACTGAAGCAAGGAAAAATTTGAATTAGACTATTCTGTTTGGATGCAAACCTCTAAGAACAGTGAGAGTTCCTTGGTTTCTGACACTGAAGCAAGGAAAAATTTGAATTAGACTATTCTGTTTGGATGCAAACCACTAAGAACAGTGAGAGTTATGTAGTTTGAAAAGTGGATACCCATTTGTGATAGCAAATGATAGCAAGTGAAAGCAAGCAGGAAAAAATACTGTGTTACCTGACATTTGCTGGCCACTAGCTGCCCACCAAGCTGGTCTCTCACTTGCCTTCTTCCTTATTCTCTACTTCCCCTCAGCAGACAAAATCCAGCCACTTCCTGGGACAGGGCACAGCAGTACACATAGCAATTTGTTTGGAAACCAAATGTCTGGACAGGAAATATTTCATCCCACCCAATCCTTCCTTCTCCCAGGTTTTACTGCTGAACATGAAGCCATATGATTTGGGATATCCCTATCAGCTGGGGTCAGCTGTTCTGGCCATGTTCTGTCCCAGCCTCTGGCTCACCCCTGTCCCGCTGGCCTCTGCAGAGTTGGTGGGATGGGGTTGGAGAGACAACCCTGATGCTGTGTCAGCACTACTCAGCCAAAACACCGGTGTGTTAGCAACACCATTCTAGCTACTAATACAAGGCACAGAATAGTGATGTTCACAGGATCAGAAAGCAAGAAAATCTGACTTTCTGATGGTATAGTTGGGATAGATATGCGGGAAAAAGTAATTCTATGTCAAGGTCTCTGCCCTGAATACAGTGAGTGTTTTTATCATCATGAGAGTCTGTGGCCCCTTTATCTCAAACTACTTTGTTATAGGCAGTATCATGGCTATTCAGTTCTTTCAAAGAAGTGCCTGTCAGACATCCTGAAGCACATCCTCTACTTGGCTTTTCTAAAGAATATTTTAAAAAATTTAAGATTTGCATAACCAAGATACACTTCACATGATTTTCCTTTCCTTTTTAATCTTTTTTCCCTTATACTTTCCTTTTTCTTTCTGAAGGTTTCATTACCTTTTTCCAGAGAAGGAAATATGTTTGATGCTCTTGGACTCATTTGTATGATTTGGTGGTATATGATGCTATTTCATCCCTTGCATGCTGACATCCAGTGTATGGAGTGTAAGTATGTCTTTGCAGATATAATCTGAGAAACACGGCTAACTCCTCATTTATCAGATATTTGCAATGAAACTGGCAATTGCTATCTTAAGACTGACAGATGCAATCCTCTGCATTCAACAAAATCAATAGTATATCCTTACTGAACTTATGCTGCTACACTTTTAGCAGATGCACAGGAATCTCCTATTACAAATGTGAATGTGGACTGGAGAAAAATGGAACTGTCCTGGGAGAGCAGCAGGAATTTCTCTGAGTACACATGTACCATCATGGACAGGGACGTGGAATATAGAGACATAGAGGTAAACTTGTTATTCATTGGGAAAAATTATCCTACCTGATATCAATTTCACTTTGAAAAAAATGAATGTTGCAGATAACATCTGACTTGTGGCTGTTTGCAGTCTCCAGATTGATCTCTTAGGGGCTGTTGAAAGCCATCAGCATGACAGGGTGCATTTGCTGTGAGATGAGCACCCAATGCTTACTAAAGAATTGAAATTCTGACACCAAAGTAGAAAGTGATAGCCTGAACTGCAGCTACATTGAGTCACGAGTAGCAATGTAGCTGGTGAAAAAAAGGGCTGTGAGATTAAGTGAGACTTCTAGAGGCTTTAAAGAGACAGAGCAAGAAATCCTCCCTCAAAGAAAAAAATCCCAGAAACACTGCCATGGACCATGGTTATCTTAAGTTCTTCACTTGTTTTCCAGTAAACTGGATCATGCCTGTAGCACTGGTTATGTTATAAGCCCACATTATCCAAAGAGAAAAGTAGGAAGCTCGACAGAGATTGAGATGGTTTATTTAACCTAGCAAAGCAGGTGCCTTAGAAATATATAGTATAAAACACATCACATCTTTTTGACGATTATATATATAACATCATAGAGACTTTTTAACTCTTGGGTAGGTCAGATGAGGACTTTCATTTTGCTTAATCCTTTGATTAAATTCCTCTGGGCTACTCTTAGTCTCAAAATTGTTGCACACTAGTGTAGTATCCAACTCTTGAGCTGCAAAGCTTTTTGTGTAGTTATGTTTTTGATCCTTCAATTCCATTCCATATCACCCTTGAGTGCTAAAGGAGAGAGATAGCTCTTGAGCCAAAAACATACATATACATGGAATTACATTTCTGAGTTGCACTTCCACAGCCAGCCTCATCTAACATCAAAAGAGGAAAAGCAGAGAAATAAAATATCAACCTGTTCTCTTTTCAGGTGGGTTGTTCAGTATGCAACATTCCAGTGGAATTACACATGCCTCTGCACAAAGGGGTATCCTTTGTCATTGAAGTGCCAAATACAAACGTCTCAAAACAGTGCACCTTTCTCCCTGGAGGTAATGTATAAGGTTCTATCAATTTGCAATCTATTAAAGGTAAACATTGCCTCAGAAATCAGTTACTTACACAATAGGTAATTGCTATATTTTCTATTAAAAAAACTGTATTTTTTTCAGATTTGTTAATGCTGTTTTCTCTGTAATAAATATTTCTATCATTCTGCAAGAGAAGTATTATCACAAATGTATCCATAATTGCATTATTCTCTTTTATACTAAGGCTTCAAAATACCAATAGATTCCAGTGTTTTAAGGGTGGATCAATAACCAGTGTTTTAAGGGTGGAGAATAACTCTTCTGGATGTTCCAAATTAAGATGTTAGTACTTATTTATTGAATGCTTTTCTTCTGGGCTGGATGAGTTTGTTGTGACCCATTATTCCCTTTCTTCTCAGCTCAGAGTACTCCATTAAAATTCCCCAGCCACCAATGCTGCAGAATCTGTGTGTAACTGGGGTATTTCAGACATGACAGAGGTGATGGGTTAGTAGTCTTCTCATGTCTGACCAGAGAAAATGCTCGTTGCTCTTTTCTTCCTGCAGACTTGACAGCAGAAACACTCATGGTGACCCTCAAAATACAAGCCAGAACACACAAAACTTTGGTGTTCCTCTCCAGTTGGCCCTATCTTCCAAATATGCAGCTTCTCCAGAGGATTCCCCTGTTCTTCCACAGGCTGCCCTCTTTATTGGACAGTGGAGAGGGCTGGAGTCAGTAGCAGGGACAGCTCCCATGCTTTGAATGAATTTAGGACATACCACAGGAAGAAGCAGGAAACTGGTTGAAGGAGAAGAGAGGAAGAGGCTGAGCATGCCTGCACTGCCCAGCCTTCAAAAGGTCCTGAGGGACCTTCAAAAGAAATGAAGTTCCCATTTCAATGTGCTCCAGAAAAGCAAAAGACCACGTCACTGTCACCCACATGAAGGAGGAAACATCTAAGGAGGAGCCTGCTTGATTGGAGAGTGGGAAAAAGTCCAGTCTTACATTTAAAAGTCTCAGCTTTTTAAATCCTCTTGTAAACAGGTCACGAGTGGATTCCTGGGCATTAATTGCAAAAGGAGAAATACTTCTCTCTGTAGCAGCATGGATGGTACTAAAAGGCAATGTGCCTTCCTTTACATGTGGAATGCTTCACTTACTGACAGGTTTCACAGTTCAGAGGCAGTGAAAGTGGAGTGAGAGTAGATTTTTCTCTCAGTTGTCATTCCTAACCCAAGCAATTACTACTTGGGCTTGCAGGTATCTAACACAGATCTAAGTGTGTGCTATGATCCTCCAGCTTGGAAGAGTCACAGGATTTTTCCTCATCCTGGACATTCCTGTGTTTGCAGGCATGAATGGGTCAGCCATTGAAAACTTCTCCTGTGTGATTTATAACATCCTCCTCATGAACTGCACTTGGCAGGCAGGAAGGGATGCTCCAGCAGATACACAGTATTTTCTCTACTGGCAGAAGTCAAGGTAAGTAGGTCTTCTTGACCCAGGGAAGTCTGAATTCTCATTCAGCACATCACAGTGTCCATGTTTAACTAAAATACTTTGCTGAATGCAGAAATGAAGAGGAGATGGAATGTGAGCTTTACATTAAAGATGAAAATTTCAGAAATATGGGATGTATATTCCAAAACGTGAGCATAGGGATTGAGAAAGCTTACTTCCTGGTGAATGGGTCTAGCAAAGACTCCCTGATCCAGTTCTATGATGAGTACATTGACCTGTATAAAATTGGTAAGTAAATGAACATTTTTTGTTTTATTACTGTTTTATAAAATAATTATTTCTCTGAAAAGCAGATTAAAACAAAGTCTCTAGCTGTTGCAGGATCCTGCACTGCAGGGCAGACTTTGTTTCCAACAGGTGACAGAATACAGCTCCAAAACTTGACTAAAACGAGCAAAGGCAGAGGCAGCCTGAAAAAACTGCTGAGAGAAGAGCTGTGGACATGGTCATGGATTCCAAGTCATGAAACACAATGGTTAGATTTTCAAGGCTGCCTTTCCTAAGGGCTTATTTTACTATCCCTAAATCTCACGCCTCTCTGAGAGCCACATCCTAAAATCAGAGTGAAGGTTCAGCTTCCAAATTAGGACTGCGTTAGTTAAATATGTGGGTACCCCTCTGAGTTAGGTGTTTAAGCTCCAAGAGAAATCAGGTCACTGAGTCAACTATATTGTAGGCACTCCAATTCCGACACCTTGAATGTAGCGTGAATAATACCACACATATAAAAACTTCCTTTTTCCTACGGAAACTTGCATTGTCAATGTGTGGTTGGAAAATAGATGTAGAAAAAAATGGCACACTACTGAATTAAACAAAATCTTTCTTACCTTTTCTTTACACAAGCTTCATTTACTTCAGATGTCCAAAAACTGCAGTGATATATTCTCAAGTTTTGGTAAGGTATTTTACTGTGTTTACCAGGTAACTTCACTTAGCACCAGCAGCACACAGCTGTACATCACCTGCCTCACCTTCACATGCTTTTTGCTGCAAAGACATGAGTTGTAGCTGTTTACTGACCATGCCTGTATTAATTATTAATTTTTTTCCTCAGAAATACTCACTGCTCCATTAAACGTCACTGCCCATTGTACCAGAGGTACTGCAGGTTGCATAATTACATGGCATCCACCCCTTACAAGTCATGTGGAAGAAGCAAAGTGTTTTCAGTATGAAATTAACATACAAGATAAGGTAAAACCTATTTCTTGGTTTGTCTTTGGTACTATATCTATGTTCATGCATATATACATTTCTGACTTCTTTATTTGTTAATTTTTCTCTCTTAAGCTGTGGTGTCCTCCTGCTATAGTTCTGCTGGTTTCACATCCCGCCTCTCATGAGCTTCTGCAGCTCAGTAGCTTACCATGGTAGCAATTGCTCAGCCACAAGAGGAAAGCTCAGCTAAGGGTTAAACATAAATATACTACTCCAATAAAGCAGCACATCATTAAATCTCATTTGTTTGTTAAAAACTAGGCCAATGACATGCAGGCTGTTTCGATTATCTGGATTTTTTTTATGTTTCATGCATTAGTATTATCTACCTTGGTACCTATTGGTACAAGGAGCAATTGCAGTACATGTAGCTTTCCAGCTGGTTGTTATAATTTGACAGCAAGACCTTGTGTGAAATACTTAGGAAGTTTTACATGAAGATATAGATCACAACATAGCAATATTGTCAAAACATTTATTTGAAAGAAAGACATGTTTACTCTTATTTCCTGTGCCAGTCAGAATGGGTGGGGCTCAGTGTAGATTTCTACACCTGGGTAGGAAATTGATCTCCTAGACTGAGACACCTTAATGCAGGTGTCTGCAGAGGAGCATGAATATCTCCTGAGGGTCAGGGGACTTTAGGGCTCCCTGCTGTGGAGCAGCCGTGCCACAGGGCCCTTGAGGTGCTGAAGGTACCAGAAGTAGGGACATGGAGAGGGCAGCCAGAACTCACCTTCCAGGAGGGGCCACCAAAGGTGACAGCTAAAGCAGCACCACACATCTAAAATCTAAGCAGCTCGTTTACACCCTGCTCATTTTTAGCATGGGCTGATCACTTCCATCATGTCCTAAACTGAAAGCACTCAGCTGACAATGCATGATAGGGAAATGCTAGCCTGCTTTAATGCATGCAAGACACACTGGGGGTCTGTTTCCTATAGTGAGACATTCCTTCCAGTCATGCCTTTCTGACTTTTCCATAATGCTGGCTATCCTGATATTACATACAATAGATGTTTCCAGGACCTCAACTTTTGAATGCTTTCTGAGATCATTGCTAAAAGTCACTGCTGTTGAGTTTGTTCACTCATTTTTGAACCTATCCTTTTCTTCAAAATTTTCAGGTTCTTTGATTCAGGTCAATGTTTGATTCCAGTTAATAAAATTTTGATTGCATAGGATGTGTAAGTAGCTCTTCATGGAAAGCCCCCGAGCATGGATAAGTCTAAAAGAGATTTTGACTGGAAGGAGGGTAAATTTGCTATTCACATCAATTTTCTGTCCCAGGTTATCAAACTATCGTGAAATCACAGCTTCCAGATCTGCCATGTTTGTAGGATGATGTGATTGCTTGCCTAATTTGGATATGGATGAGAACGCGTAGTGTGTATAAAAATACCCTTAGTGGCAAATACAGCTTCTCACATCTACTGATAAATAATTAATGTTTCCTTCCTTTTCTAAAAGGAAATGTAGGAAGACAGAACTCTGAATAAAATGCTGTTATTCTGGGACATTACTGGAGAATAATATCTGATAGATTGTTCAGTTTAAAATAACTTATGATCTTCAGAAGCAAGAAAATGAGAACAAAATAGAGAAATATTTGATTGATAAGAAAATAATAAAAATGAAGATTTTTTTCTTTGTTTTGCAGGATGAGCCCAAAGAAGAGAAAAATCTTCCTCATGTAAGTTTTCTTGTCACATACAAATTCATTATTTGTATGGTCTACTTAACCATACAAATACCACTACAGAAAATACACTTACTTCTAGAACTACAGGTTTTGTATCAATGTAGCAATGAAAACGCAGAAAAACATGTTCCTGTGATATCTTTAAATGTAAACTAAATGCATCCCTTCTGGATGGGGTAGGCAAAATTTTCCATGCATTTCACGGAACTTTATACATTCCATCTATTGCACAAATAGATTTTATTCCTGACGGATGTGATATTTTGTTTACTAAAAATCTGAAACATCCTCTCTCATTGGAATAATACCACTGATAGCTCAGGACAGCTAGGCAAAGGGAATACAACAGCCTTCAAAACCTGGGGAATTTGTTAAATACTGTCAGTCTTCCCTCGACAAATGAGTGGTCTTCTAAGCCTTGGAAGAGCTTGACAGATTCCAGACTTTGCATAAAAGTATCATGAGGCCCAATATTACATATCTGTTATTGTATTGTCTCAAGAACATTAAATCTTTTTAGCAATGGCAGACACCATCCACGCCTGCTTAATCTCCATGAAGGTTGCAAGGGGAGTTTACAGGGTACTTCTCCAATTTGTGCTTTGAGTCTTTCAGATTTCTTTAGGGTCCAAAAACCAGGATACACACACAAAAAAAAAAAAAAAAAGTGTCCATAAAGCATAATAAAAGAAATGAGAGACAAAATAAACTTAAAAAAAATTTAACCTGCAACAACCAGAGTGTTTTGCTGGCAAGATAGTACATACCTAAAA
The DNA here is from genome assembly GCA_013397245.1 of Thryothorus ludovicianus. Lineage (NCBI taxonomy): Eukaryota > Metazoa > Chordata > Aves > Passeriformes > Certhiidae > Thryothorus > Thryothorus ludovicianus. The sequence goes on along the minus strand of VZTB01009788.1, from coordinate 1,100,864 downwards.
AAAACCCATACAAATTATTTTTTTATAGAAACTGTATCAGGAAATGTATCCACAACTTTGTTAATATTTGCCTTTGAGGTGAAATGCAGAGTCTGATCGTTTTTCTTTTAGGTGAGGAATGACAGATATGAATTCCAAAATTACAATGAGAAAAAAAGATATACTCTGAAAATCAGAGCACGTGGGAAAAACTGTCTTGTAAGCTCAAACTGGGGGGAATGGAGTGAACCCATTGAGTTTGGTAAGATTATGATTTTTTTTTTTTTTCAGTATTACCTTGTTTGCTTCCTTGTCTTCCTCGCAGCCACAGAAATAAATAAAATCTTAATTTTTACCCAGTTACAGGGAAGGAACTGGGTGGATTTTATTAACATGGATGAGTAGCTCCAGTACCCTGGCAGCAGAGCTTTTGATTAGCTGGGATTGTGAAGGCAGCAGCCACTCAGATGCCAGGGCTACAGAAACAGACTGAGACAGACCTACCCTTGACTTTGGTCTGCTGTGATAAGGCTGCCTCTCACCTCTTAAGTTTTTAGCACAAATATCATCCCCTTCTTTCTGCATCTTTCTTTTCATCCTTTCCACTAATTTTGCCCTATTAATTGTTCTGTAACTCTTTATTTTTCTCTTTTTCCAGAATTAAAAAAAAAAAAAACAAACTATAAATTTTAATTCTCTACATTATAAATATTGTAAAAGGTTTAAAATATATCAAGTCCATCTGCATTTTTGGACAAAAATCCTATAATGAAGTCAAGTCAAAGTCCTTTAGGACATTAAAAAAATGTAGTGAAATTCACATTCATTACATCATACAAAGTAACAAAGTAACAAAGGCAGATTTCTACCATGTTAAAATATTTCTCTCTCTTGGCTGTTTCAGGTCAAGGGAAAGATTACTTTATTTTTGTGATTTTATTTCTTATTGCACTTGGAACAATATCTATTACACTTCTCCTGTACTGTCTTTTCAAAAGGTAAATCAACTTTTTTTTCTGTAGACACTACTGAAAAGAGTTTTATCTATATGAAACACATTTCTCCAACCTCCTACTTTGCTACCTGCAAATTTAAATAATCTGATTATCAATGTCATGAAGTATTATCATGCCCTCTGGCATGAAAAACCACTAAGTGGAAAAGGGGGAAAGGATGTTGGAAGTTATTAAGTGATTGATTCTACCAGATCCTACAAAAGCTTTTTTGTTCTTACTTTTAAGCATTTAACATCCAGGTTGCTTTGAAGCCATTGGCTGTATACAGCACCAGATGAGAGGGAATCCAAATTAATATACTGTTATTTTGATAAAACATCTCACTTAGTGGGGAAAGTTATGTCATGTGATTTATTCAAAGTAATAATGTATTTACTGTGATTCTAATCACAAAATAAATTTTAATAACCCAAATGCTAAGTGTAATAAGTTACCCCACTGAAAATATTTTATTTTCTCAATTAACTTGTAGAGCAAAAGATATCCAATCTTGAAAGTAAAAAAAAAAGTCATTAAGTTACAATATAAAATGTTTAAGTTATATTAGCAGCATTTTCAATTTCTCCACAATCCCATTTTCTACCCAAAGGTACTGCAGTTTCAAGAACATATTTCCTCCTATCATACCACAACCGAGAGACAAAATCAATGCATTAACTGATGAAGATATCCAGGTATGATTTCTGCTCAATTCAGTCAAATATGTCAACTACAAACCACAATAGGCTAAAGACTAGAACTGACTTATAAAATAAAGTGTTAACATTTGGTCCAAAATTAGTTTCTGTCTTGTAAGCTATGCTTCTTTGAAACCTAAAATGCTCTATGCCAACACTAAAACAAGATTGTCCTGGAGTTATTTGCAGACATATTTTAAGACTAGAGTTTTCACTTTTACTGACACCTGTAATTTCTGTGTGTACCAGCTTTGTAAAGTTGCTGTTCATACTTTAAAAATAACCTAAGTGAGGATGCATTTTCCATTAGTATTTTCAAACATCAATGGTCATAATACAATGTAAATATATATTTCATAAGCCTGACCTACATCCATGTAAAAATCCTGTCATGCTTAGTGCAAATCAAGAGGGCTGGAAAGACTTAGCAGTTAAACTAATCTTCCTCTTGCTTCAGCACAGGATTTGCAATTTCAGTGTTTTGTGCAAATTGTGTTTGACCAATTTACCGTAGCACCCCTGCCCCTGTGCAGTCTATCCTGCGTGTTTATTTAGCTTTATTTTTTAAAAAGCCTTTTTAATAGCTTGGTTTAATGCACTCAAAATCCATTACTTTTTACCCTTATTCCTTTCCTGTTTATAGTATCTCACACACCTGCACAGAGTCTTTCTGCACACATCATGACAACCAGGCTCCAAACCTTTCATGCTTCTCAAATCCATCCATTTGAGCAGTGGTTTGTATGGTGACTGCAGTGAGGGGATGCCTTCTCTTAGCTGGCTAAAGCAAAGACATACTTGAAGTCAGTAAATCAGGTTAGTCATTACTTGCTTAAAATTCAGTGGGCAACACCACACATTCCAATGAGGATTCCAAAAGTGACACAAATTTTTCTTCAATCGTTTACAAAGAATCCCCAAATCCCTGACTTCGACAACTCTCTAGTTTTGGTAACTATACACCAGCTTGTTGCCCTGATTAATTTGTCTTTGTTCTACCTTTGGCTTTCAGAAAACAAGTAGGACTGTGACTCAAAGAGGTTTCTTCATACACCTTAAGTCATAAATACCTGGTATCTCACTTCCTACCAGACTGCCAGAGCTAAAGCTACAGACTTGCAGCAGTCCACAGTCCTTCACATTAAATAATAATAGCTAGGAAAGTAACGAGCAGTTTTTGGAAAATTGCATACTCATTGCTTGCTTTTCCTAAACCTGAGTCGCTTCCAAATTCCTGTGCATATGGTACCAAACACACTCAAATCACTCCACTACAACCCAGAGGCCTGTGGGGATGAGGTCTGTAAACTGTGGCACAGGGGGCAACGTGGCAGCTGCAGCTGCCAAAGTGAAGTCCTCAGGTCACCTCACACTTGCCAACCAGTGCTGTAAAGATAATTCATATGATTCTGACACGTTTAAGCAGCTTGATCTACTCTTAAAACCTAATTTTATTTTAGCGCTTCTCTCTGAACTCTCTACTTTTAACACTGATTGAATGTCATAATTCTTGAAAGTTATTAAAATAATAACAAAGTACAAAAAGTACATTTTCAAAAGCTCTCCTCCACTGAATACCAAAAACTCTCCCTGACATTTAGTGCTAATGGATTTTTGAGTTGTTTTGAAACCTGCAATACCCTTTGCTAATCTTACCTTTTTAAAGCTTGCATTTCTTCATTTTGCCTCTATTTACTCAACAACCTTTCACATTTTCTCAATCTTTCTCCTACTGTGCAATACTTTTCCCTAGATCGCTGTGAAACCTCATGATTTGAAAAACCTAACTTTCTGCACTGCATCCCACTCGAAGAACAGACAGTTTTATTTGCTTTAATCTTCTACCAACCAAATCATAAAGTGCATCAGACAACTTGCACTATTCTAATCCATTTTGTTTTACTCATCTTACTACAGACCAGTTTCTAGTCATTCTCTCCTCACATGCTTTCCTCACCACTTCTGATTTTTATCACCTCTTGCCTGGAGTTAAATATATTCCAAGAACTTGCAAGACACACTCTTTGTGCATTTTCCTTGGAGAACAGTAAAGCAGCCCAAAACACCACGACCACAAAGCCCTGCAGTGCTTTACCTATCCTTCAGCTTTCCTTGAAAAAAGTCCCCAGGACACCCTGGTTTTGATGTTCTGCAAATTTCCTCAGTATGACAGCAAGCTTGCTATTTTAACCTTTTCTAACTTTTTTCCCCTACCAGTACTATCCCTCCTTTTTTTTTTTTTTTTTATTATTTGTCTTCCCTCAAAACTTTAAACTAAGTGCCCTATGAGTACTACGATCTTACCTAGCAGCTTGCACTCTCTTAGAACCCCAAGCTCGCCAATGAAAAAATGTGTGATAGCAACCATATTTTATCTACATGTCATATGGAAAATTCAGGCAATACTGAATGAATAAATGCCTTCTATTGTCTCAGCTAAGGTTGTACAGTGTCTACATAAGCTTCTGTTTATCCTCCTGCTGACAGCTAGTACTGATCAGACATATTGAAACATTCCTTAATTATCCTTAAAACTGGTTTTTTTTTCTGCCTGGCAATCATTTAAGTATTAAAGGACCAAGACAGGATGCCTTTGGTAGTGCTGAAACTAATGTTCGGAATGATATCAACAACAGAATTTTCTCTTTTTAGACAGAATATGTAAATCTACCAACAAAAAGTCATACTGAGGAAATAACTACAATTGAAGAATGATCCAACTTTCCAAAAACACAACTGATTCCCCAGCATGAAAGAAAATTATGAATCCTGCTGACAAGTACTTCAAACCAGCCTGTAATACAATCACCCATAAAACTGCTTGTCTCTTCAATATCCACTTACAATGAAGCAATGAAAAAAAAGAGAAAAATCAGCAACATTTGTTCTTTTCCCTTTTCCCACAATGCTGGGCAACAAAGCTTTTCTGCAAGCACCTACTTTGAAGAAGTGCTTATACCTTGCTAAGAGGTTTTTCACAATGGGAGGAAAGTCCTCTTATCCAAAATGAAGCTGTTACTTCTTGTCATCATTGCTTCTTCCCTCTAATGATTTCCTGTAGGCTGACAGGCTTGCTGTGTAATGCCACTGTAATTTTACTGTAATTTATATATGCAGTTATTTTCTAAAGCACAAAGCAGCTATTTAGAATGTGTTTAAACTTGCTCTTTGATCTTCCAACCAGTAACACACTACCCCAATATATGCAATTAACCTTATGCAAGAATGGAAAATAAAATCGTCCTCATTAAATATAACTATTAATACTGGTCTGTCAGTCAGCCATTTCAGGAGCTCAGTACTGCCAACGTATAGACCTCTGTAACAGTGTGATCCTGTGCAGTTTTGGTATGTGCTTAATTCACACAAACAGCATCTAAAGCCTTCAAAAAAATCTAATCTAACAGCTGTGAGAAATCAAATATTCAATACCTAGATCTTAAACATAAAATTTCCTCACAAATATTTTAGTTTCTCCCTCCAAAGTGTGCAAATGCTATTTCCAATGCCTTTTAAAATAGACTTTAGATGCCAGTATTTTCTTTTAGAAATGCTGGATGTTTTCCTGGTCATACTTTTCAAAATAAACAAATTTCAGAGTGTTTCAATAAGACAGAAAACAAATGGTTTTTTTTTTAAAAGTCTCATTTATTGTTTGCCTCTTACATCCCTAAACTGCATCACACATTGGAAATTGCTGCTGCATGACTAAGGGAAGCTGTATATAAAAAAAAATAAAAACCTGAACACCACAAATTAGTTCATATTGAATGTACAGCATAGGGAAATTGCAGTTCCACACCTACATTTGTATTTGTTTCTTTTCCTATTTCTTTTGGTTAAACCTTGTTCTGAAGGGGAGATTGGGTGTAAAAGTCCTGTCCCTGTCAGGGGCTGCTGAAGTAACTACATTTGGTTTCCCTCTCAAAGCTTGAACCACTGCACACTCACAGGGAGGTATCCTATCATTATCTCTACCCTTGCAAGGCACTGATACAGAAAGAAACCTGATTAATGTGTTTATATAGACAAAATGTCTTCCCCCGCTCCCCAGAAAATTGATTTAGCAGGGTTAACACCAAACAACCTGCCTGCACCACAGGGAGCTGCCACTGCCACACAGGGTGTAAGAACCACTTGCAGTAGGTACATGAAGTTTGCCATTAGCCTGTGTACAAAGTAGCTGTGTAATGTCCTTACATTCACACACAGATGGTGAAAGCAGTGCTTATGCAACAGCAAAAGGAAAAAGGTAAGTATGCTCCAGAGGAAGGCAATAACCAGCCAAAGCCAAGCAGGTAATTTAAACACTTCATCTTGAACAGTAATCTCAGAAGGCACACAAAAGAAATCATGACAGCTCAGTCAGCCTTCAATGAGTCATTAAAATTACACTTTTCCTTTCTTAAGATATAGGGAGAGCTCTTAAAACATGAAAATTAACACCTTTTTTCCTCCACTGGTCCCTCTACCACATCTGCAGATTGCAAAGTACAAAAGATTATATACATGTGAAGAATGGCACATAGGTATTACATTATCTCAAAGAGCAGTTATGAGAAATTACTCAATCTGGTCTTCCGGCCATCCCTAAACATCAATCTGTTAATACTGAAGGCTGACCTACTCTGATCTATTACTTTACAGCTACATAGAAGCACACACATTCCCTCCCCCATATCCCTTCAACTTCCCCTATTAGACTGCAACTCATTTCAGATTAAATTCAACCTTCCAGAGCTACTGACCACTGCTACAGATGCGGCCAAACAGTATCTTGAATGGCACCATCAACATTTCCAACCAGCAGCAACAATACAGTATACAGATCACTCAGAAGTTGAAGACATTTACTGGGTTCCTGGGTTTTTGCATGAATGCCATGATGCTTTCCATACTGATTTAACAAAAAAAAATATTTTAGGCTGTTTTACCAAGGGCAAGAGAATTACTTTTTGACAGTCCTTGGTACTTTGGGTTTTCCTACCACTACAACCAAAAGCTCCTCCCAGTTTTAAATCACAGAAGTGTTAAATCAAATTCTAAGAATCATGCAAAAAGCCATTTGCAGCAGCCCATCATACACTATCAGGCACAAAGAATGGGAGAGATACCTATTAGTATAGCCCATGCTTCCCCACCCCTTCTTTCTAAAGAGCTCACATTTTTTTAAAAAAAGCTACTTTGTTACAGAATGCAGTGTAAGGGTATCAGAGGACCCATTAACTGAAACAAGTTTTCAAATACAAGAGGCTTTCCCAAAGCTTTTATGTAATAATTTCAACACAGACTGAGTAAGTATGTTTATTGTTTTACAGCAGAATGCCCCAATTTAAGAACAAAGTTGCTAGATGTTCAGCTGTGCAAAATGGTACATAGTGCTTCAGTACAAGTGGAAAAGAACATGATTTGTTAGCAAATGCTTTCAAATACAATTTTATGGTCCTAGAAGATAGGACTTGAAACTGAAGACTGATCCATAGGCAAATGATGTTTTTCTGCCTAAATTGGACCTAACAACTTTGGACCCAGAACCAATGCCACTCATTCCTTACTGCTGTAAAGAAAAATTGCGACACTGAACTGCCAGATTCAGTGTCTTCATGCATGTTACAGAGAAGTGGATCAGTCCTCTATGTCAGTTTCTAGCCCCATCTAGAAGTATCATCTGGCTCCGATAAATAAGACTCACAGGAATTTCTTGAAGGTCAATGGTCCATAATGGTAGTTATTCTACATGATCTGTTTAACTTGATTTCCAATTCTATTTAGGCTGTTTAAATTACTTTCTTGAATTCATCGTACAGCACAAGCACGAAAGCACCCCCCATGCCTCTGAGAACATTAGACCATGCACCCTTGAAGAAGGCCTTTCCTCCTTCATCCCGTGCGATCTTCCGCCAGCAGTCAATTGTTCCAGAGTACATGATATCAGCTGCAGGAAAAGAGCAAAGAGTTATTCTTAATTCCTATTTTACCTAGGATAATTTTAACTGCCCTGTTTCACTTAACTGCTTTGTGATGTCCCAAATCACCATTTAAGACTGTAACACAACAATTACTAAAAGTATTATGCCTTCATTTTAATACCTTTGTTTAATCTGAGATTGCAAAGAGGCAGCCCATTTTTTTTAATTTCATGTTCCATAATGAAAAGCCCTCAGCATAAATCCTGACAATCTCAAGTTGAGTCTCACTCCATTTCCTCATTTGAGTACAAGGTAACAAATCAGATTTATGGAGCAACTCTAACTCTTGAGGATGGCTATTAGCAAAAAAGAACTCCATTTTTAACAGCATTACAGCTCCATGGATTTACAGCCTACCTCCTTTGCGTCCTGACTGCATCATCATCCTACGCCGCACTGTATCAAAAGGATAGGAGACCACGCCAGCCACAGCAGTCACTGTCTGGGCAATCATCCAGCTGATAACAATGTGAGTATTTCTGGGATCTGGGAGCATGCCTGCAACAATATAAAAAAGACAATTAGCTTTTTACCTTGCACATCCTCCTCTGGTTCACTCTCTGCATGACACCTATTTTACGAGATGCATTATTATGAAACACTTGTAGACCCTACTCTAAATAAAATTGCAGCAAAACACTTCACAAATTTTAACATACTCAAGTCATACCTAGAAGATTTCCTCTTCAGTAATCAAAATAGGTTACCATTTAAGCACAAGCGTTCTTTTTAGACTGACATGAGAAGATTTACTATTCCCTACACTTTTAGTAAAGAAAAGCCACTAAATTAAGTCATTGCCCCTGTGAAGAACATTACCCTACAAACTAGCATCAATGGCTTATTTGCCCAAATGTAGAGCTTAAAAATTACTTTGGAAAAGCACTCCTCAATCCTATTCTGCTAAATACAATTGGACTGGTCCAGTGTAACTTCAGTATGCACTGAACAAGAAAGAAATTTTTTAAATTTTGTCTGGTCACCAATATACTCTCCTGGCCTTAGAAGCAACTACTTAAAGTGCAAATCCAGTACTTACAGTAGATGCTTTCACTAACACATGCTCAAGTTTTCCCTTGAATAGAGCAGTGTCATGGATGGGGCACTGATATCCCCTTTCACATATCCAAAACCAGACAATACAATTCTAAAAGAAGGTTTTTCAGATCCCCCCTGAAATATTACCTTTTGCTGTATCATAGATCCCAAAGTAGGCAGCTCTATAGATGATGATGCCTTGGACAGAGACATTGAACCCTTGGTACAAGCCACGCACACCATCAGACTTGGTGATTTTGACTAGACAGTCCCCGAGACCAGAGAATTCTCTGTCTGCGCCAGCTTTTCCAACATCAGCAGCCAAACGGGTTCTTGCAAAATCCAAGGGGTAGACAAAGCAGAGGGAAGTGGCTCCAGCTGCACCACCAGATGCCAGGTTACCAGCAAAATACCTCCAGAACTGAGTGTGCTTGTCTACACCTCCCAAAAACACCTGCTTATACTTATCCTTGAAGGCAAAATTAAGAGCTTGAGTTGGGAAGTATCTGATGACATTTGCCAAGTTTCCTCGCCAGAAAGACAACACTCCTTGTTCCCTTGGAATACGCACTACACAATCGATGATACCCTTGTACTGCTTATCAGCAGCAATCTGTTTACTCGCATGTTGCACCTGTAAATAAAAATACAAATATTGAGCACTTGCCTCAACGAGTCTATGCTGCACTTTAATCTGCTTCTACTATAAAGTTGCTAATTCTGAATGGCCGACGTTGGTATTATTAAGAAAAAGGCTTAAAATTGCTTCCAAGCTTTCTCAGAAATCAAGACTTGCAAAAACGAGGACAGCTATGAGCAACTCCTCCACAACTACCTGAAGGGAGACTGTAGTAAGGTGGGGAGCAGCCTGTTCTCCCAGGCAACTAGCGACAGGACAAGAGAACACAGCCTCGAGCAGTGCCAAGGAAGATCGAGGGAGAATTAGGGGAGGAATTTCTTTAGAAAAGTGTTTAAACGCTGGAATGGATTGCCCAGGGAGATGCTGAAGCATTCGTTCCCAGACATGTTTAAGAGTGGACGTGGCACTTAGCCCAGTTTAAATGGTAGCGTTAGATTGGGCTTCATGATTTCTCTAAGATTGCCTACCTAACTGACTCTGTGAGGTACGAGGGCAAGTATAAGACAAATGCATCGGGCCTACACAGAGGTGAGAATCTTTACTGACAGAGACGGGCCTGCGGGCAGGAGTCACCTGAGAGAGCCGCGCCAGGCCGACGTAGCTGCCAGGCAGAGGGGCAGGGGCCGCGGGAGGAGCCGCGGCGAAGGTCACTCGAGTCACCTT
>VZTB01009788.1:1062332-1090285 GCA_013397245.1 Thryothorus ludovicianus | reverse complement strand
GTCAGCCCGCTGCTCACACCGTTTTCCCCACTACAGTCGTTCTCCGCGATCGCTTTCTGCCGCTGCCAGTAGCGCTCACAGCAGCCTGCACGGCCGAGCGGGTGCCCGCATCGCCCGGCACGCAGGCTCTGCAGAGGCATCTGGACGGGCTGGATCGATGTGCGCTAGTTGTATGAGGTTCAACTAGACCAAATGCCAAATGCACTTGGGTGGCAACAACCCCATGCAGCGCTACAGGCTGGTGGCAGGCTGGCTGGAAAACTACCCCGTGCAGAAGGGACAGGCGGTGCTGGTGGCAGCATAGGAAAATGAGCCAGCGTGTGCCCAGGTGGGCCGGAAAGCCAATGGCTCCAAGAGGAGCAGGGCAGTAATCCTGACCCTGCACTCAGCACTGCTGAGGCCACTCCTCAAGTACTCTGCCCAGTTCCGGGCCCTTTAATCCAGGAAGGACATTGAGGTGTTGGAGTGGATCCAGATTAAGGGCAATGGAGGGTCTGAAACACAAGTGAGGAGAGGCTGAGGGAGCTGGGGGATGGTTAGCCTGCAGAAAAGGAGGTTTGGGATTAACCTTATCTCTCTGTACAACCACCTGAAGAGAGGCTGTAACCAGGCAGGGGTTGGCCTCTTCTCCCAGGCCACCAGTGCCAGGACAAGAGGAAATGGCCTAAAGGTGTGCCAGGGGAGGTTTAGGTTGAACATTAGAAGGAATTTTTTCACAGAAGGGGTGGTGAGACGTTGGAATGGACTGTCCAGGGAAGTGATGGAGTCAATGTCCCTCGGTGTGTGTAAGGAAAGAGTGGATGTGGCACTTAGTGCCACGATCTGCTGATGTGGTTTAGGGTCAGGAGTTGCACTTGATGATCTGAGATTTCTTTTCCTACATAACTGATTCTGTGATTCTGATTCTGTGAAGCTGGGTGTGAGCTGGTGGAGCACTGGCTTTGGAGTGCAGGTCTGTGGGCCCAGGCAGTAGTCAATGAGCAGCACAAGCAAGTGAACTGGGAGACTCCTTCTGTGGCAACTGCTAGAAGCCAGTCTAGGAGGGAGACACAGCTTTCTGGGGTCCCCACGGGGCAGCAGCAGCTGTCAGGCGGAGGGGAGGTCTCAGGCACTGTCCAAGCACCAGTTGGTTTTGCTCCATGCTCACCACCCTCTGGGTAATGCTGATCCATGGCATGTCCTTTCTCCTAAGTTCTGGTCTCACCTTCAGCACTGCCAGTGCCAAGGGTCACATCATGGGGATTTTCTGTTTGTCACTGAACTGATCCAAGATGATGGAATGCCAAAGGACTGTGCTGCAGTTTCCTGTGGGACAATAGTGGTACAATAGGACAGGGTGGTTGCATCTTCACTCGATACTGTGAAAACCTCCTCTGCAGGCTGGCAGAGCAAGCACTCGTGGCAGGGACTCAGGCCCTAGCAGGACAGGTCTGGTTTCCATCAGTAACTTTGCTAATTTTACTGTATGCTAGAATTGATACTTTGAACCTAACTCTCAAATTTCTGTCTGAAATTATAGCTATTCTTTCTAAAAGTATTGAAATTGTTCCAGCTGGAGGGCATTCATTTATATCACCTGCTTTCACTTTTAATGGATGTTTCCAACCAAAGTAAGTAGGGCAAACCTTTTTTTTTTTAAAACAGATGACTGGTGAACCACAAAGCTGCAGGGGCTGAGGTGCCAGAAACCACTGCTTACACATGTATGTACTTTGTAGGATTTCAAAATCAGAGCATGCCTCTCAAGAGGGCATGTTGTGAGAAGAAAATGTGCCAGGCATAGCCTTTGTCTCTGCTCTAGTACTACGTATGTCACTATACTTTTTTGCACACCAGAAGATTGAAAGTAAACCGTGTGCTCTTTTAAATCATGATACAGATAGACTGAAGTGACTCCTATGATCACAGAGGGTTATGTACATAGGGTGTTACAAGACTGTATTTTGAACATAATTTATGAAATGCTGTTGTACATTCATTTTAGGAGGCACAGTGTGGTATTTTTAAAAAAGCTCAAAAGCTCATAACTGAGTGTTAATACTCTCTTAGTACAGTACCTTGTCTGCAAGACTGAGATTTTTTTTCACCATAAGATTTTCCATTGATTTAAAAAGAACTTTATATTCTAAGACTCTTGAGTATCATCACTGTGAAAAATGAAGGTAAAAGGCACATAATGTGTAATGGGAAATTGTTCAGTCTGTAGTTGTCATGTTTGTTCACCTTGGGAGCTCACCTGCATATGACTAGGGGAAATCCTTTTTTCTTTATCCCCATGCTTTTTCTTCTATTTCTGCACTTTTTTTTTCTCCTTATCTCACATTCTGCTATCCACTTTTATAAGAGCTCACAAATTAAGCAGAGCTAAAAAGGCACAGGATGATCTTGAAACAAACTTGGTGCCCTCACATTTAATCTCAACTTACAATCACAGAGGAAATTTGAGCTTTTATATAACTGCCTTTTTTCCGAAGCCTCTATCAAAGCAGAGCAGTCTGTCTTGACTCTCTCAGGAAGCTGCTGCTCCAGTTCTTGTTTCCAATCTTACACCATTGCAGTGGCAGTTTCCAGACTTGATTAGAGAGTGTTTATTTACAGTAGAGGGTGTAACATAAAATGGTATTAAAATGGATAGCGATGGAGCTTTAAAATGATAAAACATTAACCTCCTGGAAAAGGGGCAAAGCAATGTGTACTGGTCTAAAAACTCTACTTTCTAATTGCTCCAAGTATGAAGAAACAGTGATTTCTCAGCAGTGTCAATACTGCCATTGGGCAGATGACACCGTTTGTGTCCTACACGTGTTGTGCAGCCACAGAACTTCCTGGCATCATTCTACTGAAGTCTAAAATAAATGTAATCAATCTTTCCCACATTTTAAAAGTAACACCACAAAGCTGACATTTCTTGTTACATTTCTTGTTTATGGTATTGATGGGAAGCTGAGAATGTATTTGGATAATTACAAAACATCAAACACAAGTATAAGACATCCAGACTACTACTTAATACATTTTTTCTAGGTCTTAACACAGAGGATGACGTCTAAGAAATTTCCTGTTATTCTGATTTTGACATTTGTGAATCCATGTTGTTCCAGCAAGGCTTGATATTCAGAGCCACTTCTCTCCTTTCCCTCTGTCTGTACAAGCATGTTCAAAGACTGCAGCAGAGCTGAGCTCCTTTTCTTCTTTTCATCATCCAACACCATTTCAGCCAGCAAAATTGCACAGCCTAATTTAAAAACAAACACATGTAACAGTTCTAACCCACTATCAGGAAAGAAAATTTCTGCTACCGTATAGAGGGGTGCAAACTACAAGACCTAAGTGATTTCCTTTATTGTTTATAGATTTGCTCTGCTATTAAATGACTTATCCACTATTAAATAAATAATCCACTCCTCTTACAAACTCCAGGAAACTCCCTTTCACAGTATGGAATGATCAAACACTCACAAGTCAAGTCACATCTCTGTTTTCAGGGGAAAAGGGAATGACTTCTGTGGACTTGGCATAAGGACTATAGAAAACAGTAAGACAGGAATAGAGTTGCATCTCTTACTGCTTCACACTGCTGCTTCACATTCATATTGAAATTATGCCAAGCAGAGAAAAAAAGTGGATGGTAAGCATTACAGAAGCAGAGGAGAGTCAATGTTTCTGTTCAATACATTCTGTACATTATTTCTGTTGGACCCGAATTCTTTGTGGTGAGACTGACCTAAGGATGAAAGCAGAACTTAAATGATCTGATTTACAGTCTTCTTCACATTCAGACCTGTGAGGGGAAAGGGAAGCCAAGAGAGGGCTACTGACAAAAGTGTTGCTATACATACTTGCCTTTTGGCCTTACAGCAATTCAGATCAAAACAGCAGCAGTTCATAGTGATTATATTATAAAGTGCAGCATAACATTCATAACCTTTCTGACCTTTAAGATTTAAAACCATTCCAACTAGTACAGCTCAGACATTCAATAATTGTCAAAAAGTTTTAAAACTTAGCCGCCCTCATTCTACATGTCAGGAAAATTTTCCTCAGTTATGCATATTGCTTAGAAAATCTTTTCAGTGTTGGACTATTAAATTTCCTTCTACCAGTCAGCAAAATTATTCAGAGCAACTGAATTTCTGCACTTGTGTATTAGTAAGATGAGCTTATAGTTCCTCAGGTGACCAGGCTGCATCAAATGCTTGTAGAACAGTTGAGCCTGAAACAGACCACAGGAGATTTCTTGTCCAGCCTCCCACTCAGAGCAGGGCAATCAGCTCTGCAATCAGCTCAGCTTCTTCAGGGCTGGCTTCACACATGGAAGCCTCCAAGGACAGAGATTCCACAACCTCCCTGGACCACCTCCTCCAACACTTAATTATCCTGAGAGTGCAAAGTGTGATGCATAACCATAGACACCATGCCACCTGCTCTGGACAAAAAACCCAAAAGAGCACCTGGAGCACCAGAAAATAAATTAATGCCAAACCAGGACAATGCCCAAGGGAATAATGCTTAGTGTTGTGCCTTAATCACAGAGTAGGTGAAGGCTGGGTGGTAGCCAAACACATTGAATTTAAAATTTACAGTCAGAGACATAGTACTTAGGGGCACAGTTTTAAAGTCCGTGACAGCTACAGGTGCACCAACTTTAGGATTTGATTGTTTCTGACTCCAACAGCTTAGAGCAGCTTAAAGAACAGCATTATGAACTTCATGAATAACTATGAGATGAGACACATCTGACTGCCAGAGTCTCTCTCAACATACAAACCTGTTAAGCTAAGAGCAAGATTCATGTCAATGTGGAAAAAAAATATTTAGAATTTATTCATTTGTTGGATATTTGGCCTTATCTATTTTAAACGTCTGTACAGATGAGATCAGTCAAAATTCCATCCATAGAAACCTTCTGCTAAGAACTAAAAACCCCAATGTGGTATAGAGTCTAATATTTCCCTGATTTTGCACATTTGAAAGGCTCTGTGGGAAGCCTGTGTCTCCTGATGAGTTAAGTCACTGTGGCACTTTACCCACTGGTCAAGGAGCAAAGTAACTCCTGATTAAGGAACATCCAGGCAGATGTAACTCTTAACCTTTCTCACTACATCTCTCTAATTTGCTGAGGTTGGTGATTCAGGCACAGGCTCTTGCACACTGGTTTATTGGGACTATTGCTGTACAAGTGACAGCAAGAAACTCACAACTGATAAGAGAAGAAAGCTAGTTTGAAAATGTAACTTTAATCTCCAGGGAGGCTTCCACTACCCTTCAAAAAGAAAAAAATATCTATCAATGAATTATCAGGAAAGAAATGAACATTAGGAGAGGTAACTAGTGACAAATTACTTGAAGAGATTGGATACAGCATGGACTTCTCCAATTAAAGACCAAAACATGAAGAAAGTTTTATTTTTTAATCTTCATACAAGGTTTTATACATAAATCCTACAACGCCTCTCAATTAATGAGACAGAAAGCATACATGGCCATTCAACCATATTCAGAAAACCCCTGAAGTGACAGTAAGCAATATGAACAGCTCTCAGCTGCAGCCTGTGCAAGTACATACTGCAGCTGGAGCCAGAGGTTGCTGAAGTTCCTGTGTGATGCTTCAGCTGTTGTAGGAATATGTTTGAGGTTTGTTCTGTTTTCACTTTTGCTTGTAGAAAAAGTGCTTAAAAAGACTATATATGGGATGTTTTTGAGTAAAGTCTCACATAACAGTGAAAAAGAAGATGCTTATCCCCAAAATTCAGGTAGATGGTACAATATTTTTAATTTCTGATAAAAATTAGTAGCAACCACTGAATACACTGCAGAGGGAGAATTCTCTTTAATTTTAAGTTCCAAGAAAACTAAGGTATTAGTGTAGCTCAGTACAAGCTTGCAATTTTAATTTGACATGCTATACACAGCTATGCCAAGTCTAAGCTTAATACAGTCTGCAGAAGAACTGGACATTAAGGTATTTCACACACAGGAGTTTCAGCCTGCCCCAGACACTTTTTAAAATATACAGAATTCACTCTGGCAGAAGCTTCACTCCAACTTGTATCCAAGGCCTGTAACAACTACACTTCACATAAAGGGCCAAAATGGTCCTCAACTGCCAACACGAGCTGGTTGATGACAGGTATATTGCACAAGGGGGTGAAAATCCAGCATCCCAGATGCTTCTGGGCACACTACAGTGACAGACTCTTCTTGAAGCACAGAACAGCATCCAGTAAGTTCCCTGTGATCTTAATTTGTACATCTGTGAATCCATATTTCTCCAGTAGCTGTTTATATTCTGAGCCACTTCTCTGCTTGCCTTCAGTCATACTGAGGGATTGTAGCACAGCTACAGAAGGGTGTGTCTTCTGTTCATCAAGCACAGTTTCTGCCACTAGCAAGGCACTTCCTGCATTTCCAAAACAACCAGAAGTGGTTCCTTGTAAGTAATTTTAGCTTTGACTTAAAAGTGTTTTTTCAGAGATAGTTACAGAGGTCCCCTCAGACTGATTTTTTTAATGGTCTTCAGTGGAAATCAGTGAAAGAAGTTTATGTTCAGTGATCTCTTCCTGGAAGCAACCATTTAATTGTTAAAAAGAAGGGAGAGTTTAGAGCACAGTCTCCAGAAGTTCAAATCACATTCTGTCTATGCTCTTAAACTCAGCCTTGCTTTTATTTGAACCAAACAACTCCTGTAAGCATCTGTCATAAACCAAACTTTTCCTAAGATTAAGACAATAACCCAAAATTTTCTTTTGTAATTTATAATCAGGATTATAGTTTATGGGCTAGGTCTTATTTTGCATCCTCCCCTCTGAAGCAGACTTCAGACCGACAGATGCATTAAGGAATCAGATGATCTTAGTGGTCAGGCTTTTCTGCTTTTAGTCTTCTTTGATCTTTAATACTGCCTGAATATGAGTCAGCAGTGTGCCCTGGCAGCCCAAAGGGACAACTGTGTTCTGGGGTGCATCAAGCACAGGATAATAAATCACTACACAGGTGATTGTCTCACTCTACTCCGTGCTGGAACAGCCTTGCCTTGAGTACAGTGTGCAGTTTCAGGCACCACAATATATAAAAATATATATATATTAGGCTATTAGAGACCATCCAAAGGAGGGCCACAAAGCTGATGAAGGGTCTCGAGGGGAAGCCTTATAAGGAGAAGCTGAAGTCACTTGGTTTGTTCAGCCTGGAGGAGACTCAGGGAAGACCTCACTGTGGTCCTCAACATCCTCACGAGGGATAACAGAGGTACAAGAACTGATCTCTTCACTCTTGTGACCAGTGACAGGACTGAAGGAAAAAGCATGAAGCCAGGTCAGAGGGGATTTAGTTTGGGTATCAGGAAGTGAAGGAAAATACCACCAGAGGGTGGCTGGGCACTGGAACAGGCTCCCCAGGGAAATGATCACAGCACCAAGACTGTCTGAGTTCGAGGGGTGTTTGGACAATGTTCTCAGGAACATGGTGTGACCCTTGGGGCATCCTGCATAGGGCTGGAGGTTGGACTTGAGGATGCTGATGGATCCCTTTTAACTCAGCAAATTCTTTGAAGGGCCATGAGGGCAAGATTCATGAGGCGCAGCTGAGGTCCCCAGATCTGTTCAGACTGGGGAACTGAAGGCTGAGTGTGACTTCATCACCACATACAACTTCCTCAAATTGATCTCCAGTCTCTGGTGGACCAGTGACAGGCAAAGGGAAATGGAATGAAGCATCAGGGAAAGTTCAGTCTGGACATTTGGAAAAGGTTCTTCACCCAGAGGGTCACAGGCACTGGAACAGGCTCCCCAGGGAAGTGGTCATAGCACCAAACCTGCCAGAGCTCAAGGACCATCTGGATGACATTTTTAGTCATACGAACTAGTTTTAATCCTTCAAGAAGCAAGTTCAGCTTGATGATCCCTATGGGTTACTTCCAACTTGAGATATTCTGATTCTATGACTCAAAAGTAGTAGGAAGTCAAAGAGGCTGCATATTTCTTATGGTAGTACTGAACTTCAGCCAGTTTACCATATTCTGGACTTGAATGAGATAGCAAAACAATAGCAAAACAAACTACTACTTCTTGATTAACCCAAAGGAATTTTAGTTAGGCCAATTTTATGTACAGAAATAAGCACAAGCTTAATTGATTATACAGGGCTTAGAAAGAAAGACTGAGCATGACAGAGACTGGGGATATGATACTGTTGTATGTGAAGCCTGCAACTATAGCAAAAGCTTATTATATATAGTTTTATTTGCAGCTTTGTTTCCTTCTTTTTCTTAGTAGGTATTATCATAATGCAAGCTCAGATATTTGAGCAAAGGCTACTATGATTGAACAAAAAATATAAGTTCGTACTAGAAAAGCATTAGTCAGTACTTATCAAAGGTACATTAACATGCACTTTAAGCTCACAAGGGGAAAAAAACATACCTGGTCTGCAAACAGCTGATATCTTGCCTAACAGTACATGTATCTTTTCATCAGACCAGTCATGAAGAATGCGTGAAAGGATGTAAAGATCTGCTTCTGGAAGATTATCCTTGAAGAAATCACCTGTTGGAAAATAGAGTTAGTACATTCCTACAGAAACCACAGAGTACACACTACAAAAACAAGGCACTTCAGCAGAGTACCAAAGTAACAAGAATGAACAGGTACAGGTAAGCCCTGATTTGCAGATAAGGAAAGTGTAGTTAAAGAGCAGCTCATAGGCAAGAATTCTCTAATAAACAAAATGGAGAGCAAACCTAAAGCAAGGAAGGAGAAAAAGTTCTTTGTAGTCACCATGTTGATCTTGTCTAGAAATTAAATACCTCAGACAAGCACATGCAGCCTCAGCTTCCAGTGTTACTAATTCATTCCTGTTTAGCCACATTCTCCGACCATTTTTTATCCCTGCAGTCTTGAAAAATACAATGTTCTCATTTAGCATGGGTGAACTACACTGCCTTGTACGAAGATATGTTTGGGGTTGGAGCAGCAGCAAAAGAGCCTGTTCTGTACTCAAGGATAACAGAAATCAGACAAAAGATCATGTGTAACATTTACCTGACACAAACGTCACTGGAGCAGTGTGCTGTCCTGAAGGCTGAAAGTAAGAGGTGTTTGCAATGACTTCTGGAAGGTCAAATACTGTGACCTTGAGATTTGGGTATACTTGTACTAATTCATGAGCCAGAGCTCCAGTGCAACCTGTTAAAAGTTTAAAGTAGTTAAATCAAGTATTTTCTCCCAGAATTTGCAGACATTTTTAAAGACAAGGCTGTCTATAACATTAAAATAGAGACATCCAATCAGAACTAGAGGTAGACAGCTCAACAATTAATGTGAGCAACAGGACTTCCTGGTTGATAGAGCAAGGTATTAAAGCTTGTGCAGGCATGACTCCTTACTGACACAGAATTGCAAACGTGACCTTTGGTATCAGTACCTCAGGGTTTTTTTGGGGAGTATCAAAATGTAATTGAAAAGGCAAAGACTTCTATTTGTTGAAGAACATCTTCTAAGTGCTTAGCATTTACAAAGCACTGATACATGAAATTTGAGAAACCCTCTCTGGCACAGTAAATATTGTGAAGTTTTGGAGACTGCACAAGTGGCAACAGTTGTACTAGTATTGGGTTAATTCCTTTGAGATGCTTTCCACCTCCCCAGGCACTAAATAAAATATTCTTCCTTCAGTGGATCTTTCCCTATGTAACAACACTTCCTCTGTGCAGCTTCAAGCACAGGATAAAAAAGAAGGAATGCTAAAAAGCAGAGTTTCTTCATTGGTCTTCAACATTTTGGTGGACATCTTAGAAGTGAATAACTACGACAATACACAAAACAGACCCATTAGAAAAGAAGCAAAACTTTTGTTTTAGCAGTGCAGTGCTTCAAGTTTGACACTCCAGTAGCAGTGGTTCACTACTTTCATTACTTTTGAAAATCTTGGACGTGCCTAAGGAGAGCACTGCTGAAAACAACAGTACTGAATATGGCACTCCCAGCCCAATGCTGTATCACCTGAGCCATTATCTTCTTTTCTGCCTTGAATTGTGTAACTGATTGAGAGGAACATGCACTTATGTAAAACTATTCATATACCGTTTAGGTAACTCTGCTTTCAATTAGCTGCACTGTTCTTTTATCCTGACATTGCAATACCAGAACAATAACAGTAGATAATGTTACTGCAGTTCCAGTAAAAAATGTACATATCTTTTAAGTAATAAAATGCATAACTGAAATCAAGCTTTTCCCTTTAATTTTTATACAAGTTCAGTTACAAGCAATACCTCCTAAATCACAAGCAGATTTAAACTGTGAAAGATCAAATGCTGTAGCCACATCTCTTGCTGTCAGGTGAGCAATGCTGTGCATGGCAGCCATAAAACGTTGCTTTACCTCCTGGCTGTGGTAATAGTCCTAAAAAGGAGGAAAAGCAGCATAATTAAAGTGTATTTTCATTAGTTAAGTAAAACTATGTACAACCAAGGCAGTAGCTGAACATGGTGAACATGAGAATTCCCAAAATGAAAAGGTCCATTAAAAGTGCCATTGACTATTTGCTCATCCAAATCCTTTGCTGTAGTGATAAGTAGATTTTGCATCCCCTCAAGAATTCTGATCACACATATATCTTGAAAGGACAGATTTAGGAGACTGACAGAAAGATTGTAGTGCTCTTTCTTGATATCCTCACCAATTGCTTTCATTTCACTCAAATATTTATTCTCACATGATGGGAAAATAACTAGATAATTGGACCATACCGTAAATGAGAAATGTTAAAGATCATTCTGCTTTGATTAGGGAAGAAGCAAGCATTCAGTAGCAGAACCTCATGCCTTTACTTTCAAGGACACATACACACAAATCCCTTTACATTTCACTTTTACCCAGATTTTAGCAGTTATAGCTGGCTTTGCAACTGCCATGAAGTGGTGTGCACTCCAGGCTGTGGTGTCCATAGATTCTGCTCAGACATAACATCCTGTACACAAATGAAGCCCAGGTCCAAACTGGACATGTAAGCAAAGCTGATAATCCAGGTGTTTAATAAAGGATGAGCTCCAGTTCACATACATTAAAACACTTAATTTGTATATAAATTTAGGCATCACTGCAACAGCTACCCTAAAGCAAAGTATCTTAACTCCCTTTAAACACCCTTTGAATGATTTCCAATGGCATTTCTGGCCTCCAGTTATTTAAATGCTAACATGAGGCTAGCAGAGCTTTTAAGGCTCCAGAAGTCCTTATTTTGTTCCATTGACTATACTAGAGGGATATAGACATCTCCTTCAGGTGACTGCCTTCATCACCATCTTGAAGTTTAATACAAATTAAGGACCTCAGGATGTAGTTTGAAGTACAATTTAGGCCAGCAGTGCTGTCAAAGGTATATTCTTCTCCTCACATTACCAGTTCTCTGCTTACACAGGCACAAATATTTATGCTTCTCAACTCACTTCACCAGATGGGTAATTGAAAAGTTAGGCTAGTTACAACCCTAAGTGATTCTCCAGTCTGATCACATCCACCTGGGCTAGCATTGGGAAAGGAATGCCACAGATTGAAACAGATGGCAGAAGGATTACAATTTTATCAGTAATAGGCATCAGTTTGAAGCTTATAAAAAACTACAAAACTTCATAAAGGAGATGTCTTGTCCAGTGCATTAACACAAACCAGCTTTGACTACACAGCACAGCTTAAACTGGATGCAAATCAGTATCAACTGACTGGCATCCAATATGGAAGGAGTACATGTGTGGTACATACATGTATCTGGTGTTAAAAAAGGACACAAACATAAATTAAACAGGCCTAGAGGTTGTTCTGAGAGTGTGTCAGTGAGATGGGCAACACTTCATCTCGAGAATTTTTGTCAGCACTCAAATTTCCCAATATATTCTGTGATTGCTCCACTACTTCACAGCCTAAAGCTGAAGGGAACAGAAGGCAGAGACTGGTGTGTTGCATGGTGTTTCCACCATTTCTGAGACTGAAAAACTTTCTTCAGACAGCTCTCCATTTGCCCCTAGATCAGTTCTGGGCTCCTCACAGCTGGTTTTGATACTAGTAAGAGTTTATATTACCTTAAATAGATCATCTGCTTTCTTTCCAAAGGCTCGATGACTCTGCCTGCTCCCTTCTTTGACAGCAGACTCCAGGTTTGTGAAGAGAGGCCAAAGGTGATCATTAGAATGGATAATGTAGCCATGAAGGGAATATTTGCCATCTGAGGTCAGGTAGGTATTGGCTGAGTCTGTATTACTGTAACCTTATGGGAAGAACACAGTTGTAACCAGCTTTGTTTCAGTACTTTGTAACTGTTGTTTAAAATCTGAAGGAATGTTTCCTTGCATAATTAACTAGTAAATCCTGATCTTATGATCTATTACTAAAAATTTTGCACAAAAAGTAATCAACTTTGAAAAGTCTTGTCATTCTTAAAGGAGCAAGTACTTAGTTTCAAAAAAGAATTTAGATGCTGGAAAATATAGATACACACTGATTTTTATTTTTTTATTTTAAATCAGAGTACCTCAGTTCAATACCTAATATTTAAGGAACAGTATTGAAGTTCCTCATTCTTGAATGTATTTTTGTTTGGATTATGGCTGCTTCTTTCCTGAACTCAAGCTTTCTCCATTACATTTTGTCTTTAGGTCTTTTTCATTTGTTGTGTCCTCTAACAGAGTTAAAGACTTCTTTATTTTCTTCACACCTAACCATTTTAAGTAAATGATGCACACAGAAACCTAGAACTACACCGTGTGGACTGAAAAAGTTATCCTAATATGCCTCCCTCATTTACATTTACCTTCAAGGACTGTTCCAGTTAGGAGCACTAAAATTTAAGTTGTCCACAAAGAGGGACACACTGCAGAACTCTCTCTATTAAAAGCCTGATCCTCTGCTGAAGACTGACAGCACTGCTGCAGCAGGAAATGGAATTTGACAATCATTTTAGATAGAATCACTTC
The DNA here is from genome assembly GCA_013397245.1 of Thryothorus ludovicianus. Classification (NCBI taxonomy): domain Eukaryota; kingdom Metazoa; phylum Chordata; class Aves; order Passeriformes; family Certhiidae; genus Thryothorus; species Thryothorus ludovicianus. Next base: position 1,077,318 of record VZTB01009788.1, on the reverse strand, counting down.
AATGGAAAAGCCTTCTAAGGTTATCAAGTACAACCTTTAACCCAGCACAGTTAAGTCCACCACTTAACCAGGTTCCCAAGTACCACATCTACACTCCTTTTAAATATCTCCAGAGATGGTGACTCAGCAAATTCCCTGGGCAGCCTACTCCAATGCCTGGCAATCTTTTCAGGGAAGACATTTTTCCTAATATTCAATATAAATCTCCCCTGGCATGCCTTGGGGCTGTTTCCTCTTATCCTGCTGTTTGTTACTTGTAAAAAGAGACCATCTCCCTCCTGGCTACAACATCCTTACATGTAGTTTTACAGAACAATAAGGTCTCTTTTGACCCTCCTTTTCCTCAGGTTTAACATCTCCAGCTCCCTCAGGCACTCCTCATCAGACCTGTGCTCCAGACCCTTCATCAGCTCCATTATCCTTCTTCAGACATGCTGTAGCACCTCAGTGTCTTTTCTTGTCATGAGTGGCTAAAACTGACCACAGGATTCAAGCTGTGGCCTCACCAGTGCTGAGTACAGGGGGACAATCCCTGCCCTGGTCCTGCTGGCCACACTACTGCTGATATAGGCCAGGATGCCACTGGCCTTCTTGGCCATCTGGGCACACATTGGCTCATGTTCAGCTGCTCTTGAACACCACCAGGTCCTTTTCCACTGGGCAGCTTTCCAGCCACTTTTCCCTCAGCTTGTAGCACTGCATGGGGGTTGTTGTGACATCTGAGCTATTACACTGTTCCCTGCGACTGTCCATGCAATCCTTTCTTAGAAATTTGGTCAGTATTATTTCCAGAGAATAAAGTTTCCATAAAGGAGACTTGAACGTGTTCTTTACATAGAGCCTCCCCCACATGAAACAATTCCAGCTACTAATGAAAGCAAAGGAATAACAATCCATTACCCTCTGCCCCAAATCTAAGTTACCCACAATATCAAGTCAGAACCTGTGATCCTAAAAGCATCTCTTCCAGGTCTGCCTGTCTTTCAGTACCATATGCAGTGCAGGGGGGATAAATTAATCACCTTGTGGTGTTTTCTCCAGTAATCCAAGAGAAGCACATGCATCGAGGAGTCTTTCAGTTCCACATACAGAGGTTCCAACATCATTTGCAATATCCACAGCCTTCACTGGACCTTTATCTTTCAGATGATCAAATATCTTCAGCTTAGAGGCTACAAACAGAGCCTATGTGTAGGTAAGAAATTGTTATCATGCTGTTTAAAAGACTGCAGTCAAAAAACAAAAGAATGATAGTGTTTGCCTAGAATTATATTACACAACTTACGTTAAACTACTGCAATGCAATTTAACAAACCTCCTAAAAATTGCTCCCTTCTTTCTCAGAGGGTTTCAGCGTCTTGGCCAAGTAACAGAACTTTTAACAATGGTGTTTGGGAGAGAAGGGAACTCACAGTATTCTGGAATGCAGCCTACAAGTTATGTATGAAGACCCACATCTTTATGGAGATATTTAGCACTTCCCCATCCATGACTGTTTGACTTTATGGAATATTCCTAAGCATATGAACCAATACAAAAAGATCAAATTAAATTTGATATACCCAAAGCATAAGGAACTCAAAACTCTCCACTAAGATAGACAATAGTGTAACAGCTTCAGTTGCTAAAATACAGGTCTTTGTTTTATTACAGTTAAGGAAAAACCCCCAAAAGATTAAGAACAAAAAGAATAAAACTTCATAGGACAGCTGTACTATAGGCACACCTTAACAGCATGTGTACACATGGAATGGGGACCAGAGAACAGCTAGTGCCTGATGGTGAAGAAAAGCTCATGTGCAATGGCTGCCTGAAACTGAAAACCTTAGCTGAACTTATTTTTAAGATAAGCTAACCCAACTAGAGAGTAAAGTTAATGAGATGTGGTAATATATACCTCTCCATTCAAAATTAATTTGCAATCCTACAGTTTCTGTATTCTGAAGCATGTAAAAAACCTAAAACCAAGGAACTTATGGAGAGCACAACAGTGGAGGCTAATGCAGCAATCACAGAATCCATTTTTTTACAATGGCAAGCAACTATAATGAAATCTAACTCTAAAGGTAATCAAGGAAAGAAGGGCCTTGACATTCTGCTCAATAAAAATCAAAGGGAGAAAAAGAGATTAACTTTGAGAGGTAGGTCTGCTACTATGTCTATATATTCTACCATCTTCACCTCTTTTTACAGTTTGTTATTCTAATATGAACATATAGCTGGGATTTATTATAATTCAGGCTTTCACAATACTGAGCCAATTATATCTAGTTTACAACCAAATGGCTTCTGAGATCTACCCAGTCTTTGGACTGATACCAGCTGGAAACTATTAGAACAGGAAAAAGAAGGTGAGAATATAAGGCAGAAAACTTGGCTGACCTACCCATTCAGTAATTCCCAGTTAAAAAAAAAATTAAAGAAGAAAAAACGTCAAAGATCCGAGTACAGATCAGACTATGTAAATTTGGAACATAGAAAACTTCAAAGTTTTTTAACTTGCAAGTATTTAACCTTGATCCCCTCTAGTTCTGCAACAGAGCAGTTTAGAGAAAAATAGGCAGCAATATCTTCACTCTGCTTTATAAAATTCTTGAAGTGACACTCATGAATCAAAAGGAAAAAAAAAGTTGAGAGTTTTTGTGGAAATAAATGCTTTTGTGTACTTAAATCTATTCTGCAAATGGAAACATGATGAGTTTTGTCAGATCACAGTTCATCACTACTGGTAATTTTAAAAAGATCCACAAAGTGGGGAAAAAATCCCACTAGTTCAACATGTGATTCAGAATTTCATACTATGACTTTACACTGGAGTAGTGGGAAAGTAAAGCTCTTCCTTTTATTTCCAGCCTCCACTCTCTTTCACTGCACAAAACTCTTCAGCATTGTATCACTGTGAACAGTGTAAATAATGTACAAACACATGCCGATGATTCTCCGTGTTTATTTTTACTCAAATTGAAGAAATGCTAAGCATCATCTCACCCATTCAAATATGTTACTCCCTATGGATACTTAAGAAGTTCACAAATGTAGCCACCTCAAAGCCACTTTATTCCAAACGTCTCAGGACAGCTTTGCATGCCTGCAAGCAGCACGCCCACAGACCCACACCACATGATCACACTACAGTCTTCAGAGCTGAGCACAACTCTCCACTGTTTCAGCAAAACTATTGTTCACTGTCTGGTGTGCCTCCTTCCATTCACCTCAAAGTTGCTGGATTTTTAGCTTCAAGTTTGCATTTCACTGCCACTTTAGTTCTTTCCCCACCTCTTCCTAAAACACAAATAACTTGATGGAGACCAGTGATCTATTAGAATGATCACTGTTCATTTCTTCTTACCCTTTTTCACTATTGTCTTTGCTACACTGGAACTAAGTAGAAAATCTGGGAGTACTTAAAATGTCCAGCTATGCATTTCTCATCATGCCTAGCTGATACAGAGCATGTAATCTTGTTTGTGTGTGAGCTGTTATGAGTATGCCTCCATCAGATACAGCATGGATATTATCAGTTAAACACATCCAGAAAATGAAACAGGTTATTAAAAAATAGTATTCTGAAGAGGCAATAAAAAAATAAGATCTTCCACAGGACTGTAATGCAAAGCATTAAAAGTTACAAAGGAAATACAATATATACAATTTTAAGTCAGGTGAGTTAACCACACTAAATGCTTTCTTTGAAGTCTATAATTCCAGCTTGGTTGTGCTCTTCTGATCAGTTAAAAAAAACCTGCAAATTCTTTTCCCTCCCAACTCAAGAGATAAAATTATTCAATAGGTAACTGAAATTTCATAGAACACTTATAAACAAATACAAAAAGATAAACCCAGAAATGTTTGCACTGCACCAGAAGTTTCAGCTATCATAAGATTCTCCAGAACTTCAGTGGTCCTTTTTTTACTAATTATGAATACATTCCTTCCCCAACTAAGTATTTCACAATACCTGGTACATACTGGAGTCCAGTGTAACAAATATATCAGACAACAATGCAATGAAGTTTTATTTTTTCCCTTACCTTTGAAGCTCTAAAACCATCCAACAGCTCTAGAATTTTGGATGGAAGTTTTGATGCACTCTGTGACACTCCATTCTGATTTTCCAAAGGTACTGTAAAACCAGTTCTGACAGCAGCTCTCGAGGAATGCATCCCACTGCTGTCCAGCTTATTAGCAACTTTGTGCTCTGTGAAATTAGATTCACTTTCTCCATCACTTAGGTTCTCAAAAGTGTCCACAGAAGGGATAGAGTCATACTTTTTATGTTGTACATTATGTTTAGAGGGTGGATAGTATAATTCTGCAAGCTTTTTGCAGAAATGATTCAGAGGAAATCCCACCACATTCAAGAAGTCTCCATGGACATACTCAACTAACATTCCACCAAGGGCTTGGATACCATATCCACCAGCCTTGTCCCTGGGAAAGCAAAAACAACATAGATCTACTTAAGGTTAAGAGTAGAGGTATCACAGAACACTAATAATCCACCAGTAGTGCAGAAGCTGCAATAAAATATAGTGTACCTAAGAAGCAGATTAAATCTACTAGGTAGGCTCAACACTTCAATTTGTAAATCACAAGATAAATATATGGATCAGTACTTCTACTAAGGATGAGTAGCCAGAGGTGTTGTCGCTTCAGACAGTGCAAGTGCAACAATCATGTAAGCAGCAGGTGACTGCAGTCAGTGTGTTGGCACAGGTTACCAACTCATGGCTACCAAAAAGGTAACAGTGTCACCAGCACCAACACTGCCACTGGGTCACCAGATGCATACTGACCCTCACCCAATTCCACAAGAGGCTGAAAAGCCTTTAGGAATGTCAGGTCCCAAAGGTGCTCAGCAAAGATGACCTTTTGGAACTCAAATGATTATGGAATGTATCTTGCAGATCTCAGACATAGGAATAACTAAAATGAGGACTGGGAAGACAAGACTTTCTTGGGGAAGAGCAACCTATTCAAACAAGATCCACTATTCTATTTTGCCCTATCCATCCATCTCTTGTGCAACCATCTGAGATAGAACAGAGTTGTGGTTCACAACACTGCTGTTAAACGCCATGGTAACACTGGTAATTTGGCACAGGAATGTACACACACAGAAACTAACCTTGGAAATTTTATTTGTCTTTAGGCATAATTATGCAAATTCCACAGAGTGGAATGGAAATATATACAAGTCAGAAAAGCTGCACTAGACCCAACAATTTTACTGTTCTCACACAAGGCAGTTGAAAGTATGTTGCCTACATAACAGCAGAATCTGAAAGCCTACGTCAGCAAGCTTAGAAACCAAAGGTCAGGCAGTCTTGGATCTATTAACTTAAGGTAGCATGGAATTACACAAACTGCTTGAGAAAGAAGGTTACTACACAAAAAATTATTGCTAATTTTTTAATCTTAGATTTGATCAGAAACAGCTCTTTATTTTTGGTACTTACCTTTGGATTCCCTTTCTAATAACATGCTAAAACAAACAGAGGAATCAGTATACCAGCAAGTAGGATTTTCTGAATTGCTATAAATTGTGGAAGAGGAATTTTTCTTTAACCTTGCATTGCAAGCACTACCTTTTTCATTGCTTAAATTATTTCTTCTTTTATAACATTCTTATGATTTACCTCAACTAAATTAGGAATATTATAATGACTAAAATGTCTTCTTATTTTCCAATGAAGCTGTAGCCATTTTGGTATATGCCAACAGGTAGGCAAAAAACATTATAACCATAAAAAGCAGCCGTATCATAGTCCCAGCAAGAAAATTAACAGGACTGGCTATGTATTTATTTTCCTACAACACTTTATGTTCTGGGATTGGATCCTGAAAAGGATATTTATATTCTACATTTTATTCCTTCACAGTGAAGTGTGAAACTGTAGAGCTGCAGGCTCTGTCATCACCTCCTTTCCTGTAGGGACTGCAGTAAGGTCCTTTGGTTTCACTGCCATCAGAGGAGAGCTACTAAAACCACATAGCATTTTCAGGCTAGGAGTTGTAAGCAGAGACAGAGAAAGCTGTTCATAAGGGAAAGATTACAAAATAAAAAGCTGGGTCAAAGAGGCTGGCAGAAACTAAGTCTACTCATTATACAAGCCCAAAACAGTTAGGATTACTGTGGTACAGCCTTATTTCTACAGATAGAGAAGGAGAAAGAGACAGTCAAACCAGGACATGCCTGCAAGCAGAAAATCCTTGGTTAGAAAGAGGAACAGGAATAAAACAAAAAAAGCAAAACATCTTTCTGAAGCTAAAATTTGAGGGCTTTTATAACCTCATTACAGACTACCTTGAGACAGCAATTGCCTTTCCTTCCTTACCCACACTTTAGGTCAGCTGTGTATTTCTAGTATTACTCTCTGTCATTAGTAATTGACTTAAATACTGTATGCCAATTTTCTTCTTTAATCCTCAACAGAACTCATCATTTTTCTTTTATTTTTTCATGTGATTATCAAGACTTGTATTGTTTTAGAAAATTATCTTCCATGTAATTTTTTTTAAAAAAAATAAGGAATGGTCACTTTTTGTTTAGAAAAACGTGTATGCATAGAACTGTGTAACCTGTGTGAGTGGACACAGAGGAGGGAACAAAAATAACACAAAAAAAGTGCTGTGAGATACTTCTCCTTACTGTTTTGCAAAATATATAGGACATGTGTTTAGTAATTCCTTTGCAAAGTCAGAACAAAAGCTTCCTATCCTCAGGATTATATAAACAAAGAACAATTGGCTACTGCCTGAGAGAGTAATGAAATACATTCTCTAAACCTTTGGTCCCTGAGAAACCTTTGATGTCACATACCCTTTTTAGCAGAATGAAAGGAATAACCCAGCACTGCTCATGAGCCATTTTGCTGCAGCAAAGTACTACTAAAGCATATTTGCTTCCAGAGGAAACATTCAGAATATTCCAAAATAATTTTCAACCTCACATTCTTCCTAAAAATCCTAAAATTTGTCATTTCTCCTTCAAGCTGCAATTTTATGGCCCATTAAATCTAAACATCATATTAATTAGCACAGCAAACATCACCTCCCAAAAACCTACCTAGGAATTTGTTAAAAGCTGTAGTCTTGTTCAGTTCACATAATCCAATTTAACATCAGTCTATTCAATAAGCTGTGAACCTTACATGTTCACAAAGTATGCCTCATTTACACATAAGCATTGAAGTAGATCCAAATTCCAGACTGGTTTCTCTTTCCCCAGTTAAACATGGCTTTATTGTTTTATAGCACAAATGAATTTAAAAGCCACCACAATTTATATTCTTACATGGTCAGAACTGAAGCTACAGGGACAAAAGTTCACATCAGATCACCTGATATGCAGTCCATAGTGCTAACTGTGTCTCCAGGAGGCTCCAGCTAACACAAAGGAAAGACAACAAATCTCTTTCCCTTGTTGTCTCACAGTAAATACTTTTTTTTTAGCAATCTAGTTAACTTCATCTTAAGAGCAGTAATTGGGCATTCTGTTCTCATCCTAGTTCTTCATGGAATCACTGTTGTCTGATACATTGTCTGTGTAAATGTTGCCTATATTAGTCAGTAACTATATTACCAGCGTAGCAGAAACACACACAACCTGAAGGATAATTGTGGCATAGCAACACATAAACTTGTTTTAGCTTATCTCAAGGATAAGTAAAAATTAAGCTGGTGTTCCTTGCATCAGAGCAGTGATTTTGATAAACTAAATACGCTAAGTTCTAGCTTTCTCCCAATACAGGTCCATGATGCCCTGATTATCCAACACTAACTCCACCTGTTTGTAATGAACTATGCATTGTCTCAGGCACTGAAGATCCCTGAATGCCTCTGCTAACAGAAAGGTAATTGTACACTGCACAAGTGCTTGCTCTAATCCAGAGTATTTCAAGTCTTCACTTTTCAAATTCATTGGAGTTCTAAATTGGTAGCTCACTTTCACTGGAGAAATGACAGCTTTACACAAGAACGAAAGAGTAGTGACCCTGCATTACCTGTACTATCATTTATCACACACACAGAGCAAAATTTCACAGAACACAGAGCAATGTTTTACACTGGTTTAATAATGTACCCTAAGGCCTATTCTCAACTGCTGTGTGGTGGCATCAGGGTCTTACTTACATTGGCTCCCCACTGTGAATGTACTCCCATAAGAGCTCTTCAGACAGCTCAGAAAATTTTACTTTAGTCTCTTCATAGAAATCGGTGACTTCCATCTCTAGCTGATTGTCTACAGAAAGAAAAAGGCCTTATCAGAAACAGGAATTGTAGTTTAGAGAGCATAACACCTAGGTATTTCTTAATAATTTGACAATTTTTCTTGAGAAAAATAAAATATATTGCATAGATGTATGAAATGACTAATAATGTTCTTTAGGAACAGTGGACTCAACTTTCCCAAAACAGTAAGAGTTTGCATTTTCAACCTCTGCAGTCCGGTCTCAGGGTTCACAGACTGCTCTTCTTGTGTTAAATTAACAATGCTTACACAAAGCTATTTATGAATGCTGGCACACACATTCAGCACTGAGTACAAAGAAGCTACATCCACCCTTCCAACTTTATGACTGTTGTCAAAGAACTCTTAACAACATATCAAGAGTTCAACATGTAGCTGTCATAAACGTGGTTACATGCAGCTGCACCTGCACTTCAGACTTGGGTATCCAGCAGTCCTATCAAGAACCATTGCTGTCATTTTCCTATCATCTCTCAAGAGATAAGATTATTTGAGACTTCCGTAGGTGGAATTGGCTGAGGGAAGGTGCAATAAAGTACTGCACACCTGGGTATGGATCTTGTTGCATATAACCCTGCTGTCACTGCGTGCCGAGGCTTTTCAAAAATATGTTCAAAAGGCAACAACTTTGCACAAATGAGTGTGCACATTACAGATTACTCACTCCCTCTAGGCTTCTCTATGAACACCAAGGTCAGCATCTCCTGTTACCACAGTTTTGGTAGAAGTGGAAATGTTTGAGGAGGAGTAAGAAATATCTACAGTACAGACCAAGGGAAGAATGCTAGCCAATTTCTAATGTTGATTGTGTGAAGCTGAAATGAAATAAGAAAATTGATGCATATGAAGACAGATTACCATGTCTTTCAGTATTGATAAAAAAATTCTGATCAGCTCAAAATAAAAATTTCATCTTTAACAAGTTAAAAAACACATTGTAATTATAAACTGTAAATAATATATTTTACAAAACTGTTCTGTCAATTGCATCTCTTGGGGAATCTGCAGACTAAAGGTATATTTTTATTCATCTGACTGTGAAGCAGTTCAAATTTGTAAAATTCAAATGAGATGCGCTGTTATAGCCTCACAAATACATTTAGGCACACTTAACTTTCTTCCTAGAGTAAACAGTTAAAGTTGTTATTTACATTGCTACGTTGCTCACAGGAACTCCCTGGTAACATGATTTAGCTCTTTTGCAGCAGCTCTCCCTCTATTGTACGAGCATATTAGCAGTACTGCATCACTAACTTTAATTCTATTTTACAAGAGTTAAGAGCAACCATTCCAGAAAAGATTAAAAACTTAATTTGTGTACAGAAAGACTATGTCTAGTGAAATGTCTGCAAAAGCTCTACTAAAAGACCATTGGTACAATTATCAGACTGCCCTTCAAACACTCCTTATATTATATTATTATATATATAATATATAATATATATATTATATTAGTGGTACAGTTTCCATAAAAACCACTCACTTTATCTATAAATGATGTGATAAAGAATATTGGTGTATTGCTCCCTACAACTTCTTGACAGCCTGAGGCATTAAGTCTCAACCAGTATAAGCACAACCCAGAATGAAGTTGATATGCATCTCATTCAGCTCAGTCTCACAGTTTGTAGCACCTTACTTGAATTGAATTCAGAATACTCCATAACTTACACTGGCGTTTTTATTACTCTCATAGCTTTCAGTATTTCTAAACTCCACTGTGTCTTGTAACTTTCTTTTATGTGTGAAAATTGAATACAGAAAGAAGGTCGGCTTCTGTAAGGAGACTTTAATTTATATTTTGATAAGGTAGTTCATGAGTAGAAAACCAATTCAGACTGTATATGAAACATTTTCATCCTGTGTCTTTACTTGTGCAAGCTATCATGAGAGTAATTTTTATTACAAATATTGAGTCATAACAAAATGATGTGTACCTTTTCTGCGGCAGTGTATAATAGCCACTCCTGTGAAAACACTGTGCTCTTTCCCATTCAACCTGTCAGGGAAAGAAATGTCCATTAAGCAACAGTCTTATGAAATGTTCTACATGACTATATTGCTCCAGCCTGAGAAGCAGACCATTGTATTAATATATCACTCAACGGATCTGACATGCATTCTAAACAAATTTTATTTCAGTATCAATGAAAAGACATTGGCAAAACAAACAAAAAAACAGCCACATAAAAAACACTGCCAAAAGCTGCAGTCATTTCTAGTCTCCAAAATATCACTTTTAGACAAGTAGTTCATGGTATCAGCTCATTCACTTTACATCAGGAAGCTGACTATTCCAAATGTATTAGAAAAGGCCAGCTGGCATAAACACTACTGTTACAGCCATCTTCACTGAAAGTTGGCAATAAAGAGCTAGGAGATGCAACTCAGACTAAACATGTAATAGAGAACTAGAGCACATGTTCTCATTTCATCCAGACTGGCCCCCAGAGATCCCCTGGCAAGCCAGAGTGCCGAGGAAGAGCCCAGATTCCCTTACCCCGTCTCTCTCTTGTAGTGGCTCCAGAGTGCCACGCTGTGGCCCATTAGTTCTGAGGACTTTATTATCTGCTGTGTAAACAAGATGTATACTACTAGCAAGGGACCGAGAGTCTTTGAAGAGATTATTTAAAGAATAGTCTCATAAAGATTAGCCAGGATATTTTTGGACATGATCAGAAGCATCTCACATGCTCTGTCCCCCACAAGATTCCACACCGATTTTGTAAGATGAAACAGTGAGTGAAAACTTCCATTTGATGCCTCAGATATATGCAAAGATGCATCATCTTTTCTGCCCTTTTCCCTAGAGTTCTAAAAAGATAAATATTAATTGAATTTCATATTCCTAATTAAGAAATTGACCAACTAAACTTAGAGCAAACAAAACAAAACCCAAAAAAAATTGCATGTATCCCTTCTGTGGAACACTTTAGAGAATCTAAATGATGGAGAAATTGCATCTTCAAATTTTGTATCTTACTTAAAAACTACAGACCTTGATAGCATCCTGTAGGCATCCTGCTTATCAACTGGTTTCTCCAGGATCTGCTCATCCACAGACTAAAATAGAAAGACAGAGTGAGTGTGCTGCTGTTTCACTTTTCAGAAATTGAGGTCAGAAACCATGTTTAAATCATGGTTTCAGCCAGGGCTTCAAACCTGAGTCTATTAAATAGAGCAAGGAGCACAGATACTTTGGCAGATCAGGTAATTTAGTGTCAAGAACATGAATGCCACACTCTACCCTCCAATGGCTGCACCTCTCAAACAAAAGGATAATTCAGCTTCCTCTATCCTTAACAGTTCACTGTCCCTGTGAAGATGCTAGGTAAAAAGTGACCTCCTCCTACAAGGCACAACATTGAACAGTTCACATGATCTTGACTTCTTGACAGGCAAGTCACTGAGAACAGATTTTCCATTCCATATTATAGGATCCAAGGCAATACTTATGGCAGTATTAGTGTCCCCAAAACCAGCAGCAAGACTTCTAGCTCTCAATATTTCAAAAATTACTTTGTTGGGAAAAAAACCTAAAAGCCATATCCACAAACCCCAAAAGACACACCATAATGCAGACATAACTTCACAGTGAAGGCAGCTTTCAAACTTTAAACCTAAAGATACATGTATTTTCTACACTTGTCATAAATTAAAATAAGCTAAATCACTGAACACTTCTTACCACAATAGTGTCTGCTCCTATGACAACATCAGGTGTTCTCTGGTGCTTCTGCAGAGGCATAAAGAAAAAGGCATTTGTCAGAAGATGCAAAGACAACAAAACCTTTTAAGACTTAAGGTAAGAAAATAGCAGTTTACTAGTTTAGAAGTAGGGCTCTACACTGACCTGAAAACAAGACACTGTTTCTCCTTTTGCACTGTTTGCAAAATAGTAATCATTTATATCACCATAAAAGTGAGGCTGGAGCACACCATTCTGAAGACACAAATTCACCCAAATATTGATGAATAAATGCATCCAGGAAATAAAGTGCATTCTCAAAAGTCAATCTGGTCTTCAAGGTAGCAAACAATTCCATTAAAGGAAGTGTCTAGTATTTGGGAGCCAGAGAACACAGCCCTCTAGGATCATTTTTCCAAGCAAAATTTTACTGAAAAATAACCCCTTTTTTTTTTAGCTACACTTCGTGTTTTTCTCTCATAAAGGAACACAGTCTATTTTTTTTTAATATGAGAGGTAGTGATATATAAAAATTCCTTGTAAAATTTTCTTGACTTTAAACTGTACCTGTCCTTATAGATAAGTTTTGATTTACCTGCATAAGGTACATAACTGTTACTTGTATCACAACATGACATGAAACCTGTCTGTAAGGGTGACCATTCTAATAAAACATTTATAGGGAGGCAATTCTTCTAAACAAAGACTTGATGTACTCTAAATTGAGTATAATATCTAGGATTAGTTCCACTAATTACTGTACGAAGAAGTGTTTTGAAATGCACTGAACTAGCATTACCACCAGCACAGCGTTTTGCAATGAAAGCCCAAAGTAAGTAATTTAGTGAGACTGGGTTTTAAAATCCACTCTCCTACATTGTACCATCTTCTGAAAGGTAGTTGACAGAATCCTGGGTAACGATTTACACTGGAGATCATGCAATATTTGCTTTGAAGAATAGTGACATCTGGCAACACTGTTCATTTAAAGTGTTCAACATTCCTTTGCTGCTGCTAGAATAGGATCCACAAACACCCTTCTCTTTCAGAGCTCTATTAGTAAGAAATTATAACAGTCCATTTTGTGAGATTTAATCAGCTAGATTTTTAAATAGGTTCTGGTAGCAAAGAGCCTTGTGTGTTTAAACAGTGATCACAGCCAAGGGCATAAGTCAAACACCACTACTGATAATGTAAGTTGCATCACTGGCTTTTATAAAATTTAGGATATAAAATGGATGCCTTATCTAACAGAACCTGATATTATGTCAGCTTCTCCCTTCTTAAAACTAAACAAAACTAGACAAATTCTGTTTTAAAACATTCTGGGCAAAGAAACAGTAATTTTTTTTCTGCTTTCCTCCAGTACCTCTATACTCACAATTTCTGAGCTATTCTTGTCACTTCTTCAGTGAAAGCTATAGCAAACCACTGGAATCACATCAGTGCTTTTCCATGGAGTTTGTCTCCACAATCAACAAATACGTGGAATAAAGTCAGCCATACACCTGACTGTTCAAAGGAACTATGGAATATATATCCTGCACAAGAGTAGGCATGATGCCGACAAAACACATGGGCCATTGCAGTTTGTGGAAAGCCTGAACTGCAGGCATGAGACTTTTGATTAGGCAATTTCAAGATACCATCTTTCACAAAAGACAGGAAAACATCCATCAGCCTTCAGTGGAGAAAAAGGACTCAGGGACAACTTAAACAGTGCAAGCAAATTAAGTCACAGTAACATGCACCACCTAAAGACAAAAAGCTAACTGCTGTAATAGTAACTTACTACATGCATTCTGTTTGCTACTTCAAGAGCTTTCTGTTTTGCTGTTTCCACAGCATACTCATAAGGGGCTGTAAAAGATGACTTTTCTAGTGTCTCCTTAAACCAGGATGGAACCACCTCAAACCGCAGGCCCTGTAACACAGGAAAGTGACACAGTCAATCTGACTTCATTATTAAACATTGCTCCTGAGGCATATTAAACGAGTAGCAAATTTGGCATCTGCTTTTTCCACTTTAACATATCTCACCACCAAATAAAGGAAAGAAAAACAACCCCAGTGCTTCTAGCAGTGTATACACATCCTTTGCAAGAAATCTAAAACAAAATAATCAGAACTTTGCTGTGTTTATTTGATTTTACCCTTATTAGAACCTAATCACATAAGTAATTGTTGTATAAAAACTAATAGTATAAACTTACACACTTCATAAACAAAAGGTTATACTACTCTATTTTTTTAATGACTCCATCTATAGCACTTATGCAAGGGCAGTGCATATTCTTACAGGAGCTTTACTGCACTTTATGTATCCTTATACACATGATAAACAGAAAACAAAACTAGATAGTTTCTGATTGGTTTGTAAAAAAATGCCCAAGTATTCTTCCGACTTTTTGCCTCTTGTACACATACATTTACTACACTCAGTGAGCATGCTATATTTCTAATTACTTAGTGCATGACTGAACCTTGGTGCTTCTCCACACATCCGTATTTTGAAGTTATTTCTTTCACTTAAGTTGACTTTATCGGCTGAATTATTACTAACGGTAGTACTAAGCACCCTAAGTCGGACAGGTAATACCCAAGCGCTACTCAAAAGCCTCCCGCAGCCCGCCCAGCGAGGCCCGCCCGTTCCTCCGCAGGCGCTGAACGGTGTGAATGACAGGTTACAGCCTCCTTTGCTCTGCACCAGCGCATTTCAGAAGGGAATTTCTCCTTCATTCCCCCGCTCCCCTCCCACGGTCTCACGGAGCGGGCGGGCCGGCAGGCGAGAGCCCCGCAGGCCCGGGCCGGCGCTGCCCGCGGCCCCCGCCCGTGCGAGGCGAGCGGCCGCACTCACCACGTTGGTGAGGATCTCCTGCCGGCGCGGCGAGGCGCTGGCCAGCACCACCCGCTTGCTGACCAGCTTCCCCAGCACCGGGTTCAACACCATGGCGGCGGCGGCCGGCCCTCGGCCTCAGCTCCGCGCCGGTCGGGGGCGGGCAGGCGGCGGCGGCGGCCTTATGTGGCGGCGGGGCGGAGCCGGG
>VZTB01009788.1:944441-1062201 GCA_013397245.1 Thryothorus ludovicianus | reverse complement strand
CGGCGGTGCCGGCCATGCCCTGCGCACCAGCTGACGGCAGGCTTGGAACACAGAACCAGTCAGATTGGAAAAGACCTCCGAGATCGAGTCCAACTTATGACTGAACACCACCATGTCAATAGACCACTGAGTGCCACGTCCAGCTTTTCCTTAAACACCTCAAGGGATGGTGACTACACCACCTCCGTGGGGCATTCCATTCCAATATCCAATCACCCTGTCTGGGAGGAAGTTATTTCCCAGTCCAACCTAAACCCTCCCTGGTACTGCTTGAGGCCATTTGCGCTTGTCCTGTCGCTGGCTGCCTGGGAGAAGAGGCTGATCCCCAACTGGCCACAGCCTCCTGTCAGGGTATTCTAGGGAGTTATAAGGTCACCCCTGAGCATCCTCCAGGCTGAACAGCCCCAGCTCCCTCAGCTGCTCTTAGGATTTGTGCTTCAGACTCTTCATTGCCCTTATTTAGATCGTCTCCAACACCTCAATGTCCTTCCTGAATGGAAGGGCCCAGAACTGGGCACAGTACTCGAGGCATGGCTTCACGAGTACAGGACACACATCATGTTTAATATCCCATCCCTTCTGCTCCACTAGTGCTGGCATGAAGTATTTGGAGAAGAGGTATTATGATTTTTCCTATCTTAGAAAGAACCCCAATGTAAGAAAGACATGAAAGTGTTGGAGCAAGTCCAGAGGAGGCCATGAAGTTGATCAAAGGGCTGGAGCATCTCTGCTGTGAAGGTGGGCTGGGAAAGTTGGGGCTGTTCTGCCTGGAGAAGGGAAGGTTACATTGAGACCTCATACCAACCTTTCTGTACCTGAAGGGCAAAACCAGGGAAGTCAGAGAGGAACTTTTCACAAGGGCGTATAGTGACAGAATGAGAAATAAGGGGTACAAACTGAAAGAGGGGAAATCTCTGAGGTCCCTTCCAACCCATACTAGTCTACGATTTTGTGACTCTATTGTCATCATCACCTATTGCAGTTTCATCAAACTTTAAATATCCCCTATTTGGCCTTTAAGTGAAAAAGTAGAAAAAGAGCATAAATCTCAGATTGCTTTCAAATAGTGTGATGCTGCAGGCTTTCTCATTTGGTTTGGAAAAAAGTGAAATATATCCCCCAGCATTAAAAATATGTTCAGTCATTAAAACAGCAGTTTGCATTGCATATTTAGATCATTTGACACCTATCTCATGGACCATGTGTCTCATTGGTGAAGCCAGGCTCTTCTCCATGGTACCAAGCAATAGACAAGAGGCAAACAGGCAGAAACTGATGCTCGGGAATTTTCACCCAAGTATGAGGAAGCAGTTTAAAGCATGGTTGACCATGCACTGGCACAGGCTACCTGGAGAGATTGTAGTGTCTCCCACACTGGAGATATTCAAGAACCAACTGGACACAATCCAGTGCAATGTGCTCTAGGATGGCTCTGCTTGAGCAAGGAAGTTGGACCAGATGATCCCTTCCAACCTTTCCCATTCTATGATTCCATGGCTTTGTGTTAGGGATTGCCAAATCTGACAGCCCAGTAGAGGTGAGGCTGCCACGGCCCCCTGTCCCAGGGCAGGGCTGAGCCTGTATTCCAGTGCCAGCAGGCAGACATGCACACACTGTACAGCATGTGTACTTGGAGACATGGAATACCACACGGAGCAGCACGCACAGGGACACTCACAGGGACACTAAGCACTCACACAGGCACAAAACAGCATCAGGAGTCTCTTTGTTCCCCTTTGACTGATCAGGATGAAAAACCTTTTTGTATGCTCACACATCCCCCTACCTGCCTATCGTATTTGTGGATCCCCCAGTAGCATAACTTGAACAGGGCTCCTGTGGCACCTGGAGGGGCTGGGACAGGGCACTCTGTTGGCTTCATGGGGCTGCTGGGGCTCCCCTCAGGCTTGGGCCTCCTGTTCCTGTCATGGTGCACGGGGATCAGCCATTTGTCACCATAACCTGACAGGTTGTACATCATCCTAAGTACCAGGATTTAAGGTTTGAACTTTGATTTTTTTTTAATAAGTAGTGATGATGACTTGAGGACAGAATTGAAAATTTAAAAGCATATTTTCTCAAGTTATTACAAAATACAGAGAACCTAGGGAAATTATGCTGAGTTGAAAACAGAAATAAAAGCCTTAGGTTAAATACAACTGTGAATGTAGGCAGCTGTGCTCTGCAAATCCATAATACTGAATTTAGTTCTGGGATATCTGGAGAGCCAGCAAGGAAAATAGGGCCTGTGTGAGAAAGGAATAGTCAATGCTTGTCCTAGAGCTTGTCAGAAAAAATTCACTGTTCCTTTCTCAGGGCTGTGAAGTGTGACACTGCTCCTTCCAAATGACAGGTCTGAAAGATATTGCAGAAATAAAAACTATAGTATCTTTCTTATGATGCCAATAATTTTTGATGGAATAAAAGGACAAAGATCTTATCAAGTAACAAAAGCTTATGTTTCTGGCACACTCTGGAAAAGATGTGGAGTTATTCCTCTGGGAAAAAAATATTACAACTCTGCAAGTTTAACATAAATGTACATCCTAATATATGTCCATCTTCAATGTGACTGCATTATTAACCAAAGAAAGGGAAGTTGCAATTGTTCCTAAATCTGGGACACATTTCTTATCCAGAGTCATCTTTCTATACTCTGCCTTGCTTTGTGCTGAACGTAAGCAAGCATGATAAATTAAAATCACACACTCCAAAGAAGTAAGATGATAATGCAGAGGTTTACATATCAAACCAACAAGCCAGATTTTCTTCTTTTCCTCATTTTATTCAGTCTTCCAATATAGTTTGGCTTGCATAGCAACAGAGCAATGAAGCTGTGACTCCATCCCAATCTGTGTGTATGCATAAAGGAAAGACTTGAGATGAAAGAACACCTGGTCCTGACAGCTTGTTTTGAGAGAGAGGAACAAAGACAAATCTGTCTCTAGACACCTGTAGAGCCTTTAGAGGTGCACCCAACATAACCCCTCTTTCTCAGATGTGGCATCCCATTTACTGAAGGGTAAAACAAGCCTAATTTATTTCCCTTAACTGAATTCTGCTTTACACAGCAGACTTTTTGAAACTGAAACAAATAAATGGGAAATATGTGGAATTTCTGTATATTTTCCATGAAAGTTAAGACAATGCCCTAAACCAGAGACCACCAAAATAATTTTTTGCTTGAAGAAAATAAAATGTGGCTCTTGGATTATTATTTTTAAGGACTGGTAATTACTAAATTTGTTACTCTGTTAAACTTGCATGGCAAATGGTGATTTTGTTTATTTAAAAGACAAAACCAAAAGCCTGCTGAAACACACATTTTCATTTTACCGCCTTTTATGTTATTTCTTCTGGTCTAAATGTCAAACTAAAGAACCCTGTGAGAAAAGCTAAACCACATCATGTAAGCTGCCGTGTCTGGGAGAGGTCTGACAGAGAGCTGTTTGCTGCTCCGTGGCGGCCTCACAAGCCAGGCACAGCAAGGTGAGGCTGCAGCGAGCTGACCGAGGGGAAGATCAATGACACCAGCAGTTATCAGGAAAGTTTGTGTCATGGCTTGACTGTGCTAGTCAAAGATTAGCTTGTCCAAGGTTGGTTATGAAACTGTTGACTTTTTCAAATATCCAAGGTATTGTGAACAGAAGCAAAACAGCAGCTAAAGCTCTGAACTGCAGAGACCTCGATATTTTTGTTCTGGAATTCTCTGCTTCTCTGTCTATGTGTTTACTCGGTGGCATTCACAGTAACACCTTCAAGCATATAAAGAACTCCATCAAGTTCTTGTGCCTACTTTTGTGTGTTATGATGAGTGTATGTATTTCAACCCAGATGTATTATTTGCCTGAGTCACCTGTGCAAGCACAGGATCATCTTGTTTGAGGAACAATGCATTTCCATTCTGAGGAAATCAGTGAAACCTAGGGGCTTAGCTATAAAGTTAATATAAAGGGAATGAGCATTTCAGCTTTCACAGGGCAGTTTGACTTTTCTGGGATAACCTGATCACTTCAAAGAGCTCACACTTATGTTTTTCAAAGAACCTTTTTCTGCACACCTGTTCCTTGCCATAGTCTAATGTGTCTGCCTAATTCATGAAGTAATTAATATCTCTTGTTTCTGTTACTCTAGAAAAAAGGATCTTTAGTTGTTTGCAGATTGATTCTATTTCATCAGCTAATCATCAGTAACTGTTTAAAATCATGGTGTCATTTAATATACCCTGTCCTGTGTTTTATTTTTATCTTTTTATATACAGCTTGTATTTAGCTAGCAGCCTTCTCAGCAGAGTTGCCTGCTTCACATAGCACTCCATCTCCTTGATATTTTAAGATTGCTTTACATGTTCCACTAGATTTGTAGTTTATGAAGGGATATTCTAGACTTTTCCAGACTCAGAGACTGCTTTCAGAGCAGATACCCTAGATTTCTTTCAGTCTTATTGCTTAGTTCTGTGTTCTCATAGGCCATTTTTAAGAATCCCTATCAATTTGTCAGCTCAAGTCCAAATTCTCCTTCCTCCTCTTCTGTCTAGCTTGGAAGGGCTGTAATGTCTCAGTGTCTCTAGGTGCCTGCTTCCTAGAATTTTCTTTCTATTTTAAGTAGAGTAGTACTGTAGTCATATAGAGACATTTTGTGGAGACTACAGGAAGACAGATTAAATTTTAAATACACAGGCTATGGGATACAGGCTGTAAATGTTTTTACGTATACTTAATTTGAAGGTCTTTGTCTTCATAGCATGGTTATCAAAAGACATCATACCTTGGGAAGAAACTTCACAACTGCTGAGGGTGTGCAGTATAACCAGTACCAGAAGAATACAACCCGTTTGTCAGGCAGCTCCATTCCCATCTCCTGGGGCAAGCAAAGCAGCTACATCAAACTTGGATGTAGCAATGCCCAGGAAGAGGACACGGCCATTCACAAAGCAACCTTTAACAATACTGAAATCATTATCCAAGCCCCAAAGAGTCATCCTTGGCCAGCACATTGAAATAGTATAAAAAGTGTCCTTCCAAGAAAAATTGGAGAAAAAATGTCAGGAATTTAAACTAACTACTTTGCTTTTGGCCTCTGCCACAGAAAAGATATTGCAAATTGGAGAAGCCTAGAGCCTTGAAAAAAATTTCAGTGCAGACAGAGCTATGTCCTAGTAAGAGGAGCCCAGAATGACAGATTTTGGGCCTGTGCTGGCCAAGAGGATGAGCTGCTAGGTCCACAGCAGCAACACAAGATCGAAGAAAGAGAAGAATGCTTCCCTCGTGCTAGTTTCTACCTGATATCAAATATGTGCTATATCTTCCTCCAGTTTGGAGTGCTGTAAGTGCATCCCAATTTACATGACATAGAAACAGCATTACAGTTACACACTGCCAGTGCTGATTTTCCCAGCTGTTGCCACAGCCAACAAGCCAACAAGCCAACAAGCCAACAAGCCAACAAACAGCCTCAGAAGGGAGAGTGGGCCAAGTCTAATAACCCTGTAGTCTCTGGGACAGCAGGATAAGTGTTTGCTGACAGCATCCCTAGATATGTGTGTGTTTGTGTGTTTGACAGCCAGTGGATTATATTGAATCCATGAGCCTCTCTTGAAGTTGTGTCTGGTTCATGCTGCACGTGCAGGTTTGACCTCTAATCTCAGCATTGCCCCAGTCACACTTCATTTGACACTTACAAAGTCTCTAGACAAGAGGAGGCTATCTATCAGACTATAAAAAACACCAGTTCTATGTTATTTAAATTTGAAAAATGCGTAAACAAGTATGTAAAATATTTTTGGGAAAATGTGCATATACATAATATACGTATTATACATTATATATGCAGCATGCACATATTATCTATGTGTGTGTGCTTATAAAAAATATATCTACACATATGTGATGTAAAATACGAATTTATAGTTGCCTAAGTCTGGAAAATAAGCCTTCCTTCTTTTTGTACAGTATAATGATAGCTGCAAAGACAACGGCATGAAGTTAGGGAAAATTAAAATAAAGTGCAGAGAAGAGAATATTAACTGTCTCAGCTGTAATTCCAGCTTTTCCGGGGCCCCATGGTCAAAAGCGTCTGTGGAGCTCTTACATTTATTATCTGAATCTCCACCGGAGGGCAGTGTGTCCCGTCTTTTCCTACGTATTTGCTCATGAGCCTTAACTTTTCGAGTACCTCTAAAATGCTGTAACTTCTCAGAACTAAAGACCACATACCCCAAACGCTCACATTCCTAGTTTTAATTTTGAGGATTACCTGACAGAACAGCTTCGGGCCATTCCCTCGGGTCCTGTCACTGGTGACCACAGAGAAGATGTCAGTGCCTTCCCCCTCCTCTTGCCCTCGAGAGGAAGCTGTGAACCGCCGGGAGGTCTCCTCTCCTCTCAGCATCTTCTCCAGGCTGAGCGGTGGAAGCACATGTGGGCGCACGAATGTGTGTTTTTAGGGACGGTCAGAGCTGATGGGGATGGCAGTATGTCTAGCTTGAAAGAGATGCATTGAGATTGGAGTGATAGAAACACCATAAGCACACTAATGAGTGCTAAGATATGATTTCCACAGATCTTAGGGCTCCTACAGCAAATTTTCATGGTTATAAGAACAGGAATAATTCTACCCTGTGAAACAAATACTTGTTTTGAATATGGAAATAAACACTGTCAGATTTGTCTTCTATCATCTCAATTTTATCAAATGTATCAGCTGAAGAAAAATGAAGTATTGCATTTTAACTTATTTTTGTACTCATTTAGAGACTTAAAAAGCTCAAACATATGGACACTATATGTGAAAGTGTAAAGAGAAATTTGCATTACTCATCAAAACAGGATGGAGTACCAATGCATTCTGCATACACTATGGAATGCAAGATGAAATAGGGAAAGGAAAAAAAAGTCTGCATGTTCACAATAATAAGGAATTAAAGAAACCAAGTCAAAGGTTTTCTGAGGGTGAAAAAGGCATTGCACTCCACAGACAGTTTCTAACTGAGAAAGTGGACAGACTCTTTTTATAGAGTGATAATGGGAAGAGGCTTTAACTTATACATTAATTTATATATTTTCCTTTATTTTCTGAAGCTGTGTGAGTTCAGGGAGGTAAGAAAGACCCACAGCCTATTTAAGTGCTTCCTGGAATCCTCAGGAACATTATTGTATCTGCTGTTAAAAGCATGAAGATGGCAAAATTCAAACAGCTGCCAAGATGAAATAGTAACAGTTGTGGGATACCAACATTTCTTTTGTAGTGTGTGTCTATGATAACACAGAGATCTAGTGACATCTGGATGTCTTAATGTAATCAAAAACCAAAGCAGGTACTGTTTAGGAAATGAAGGAGACAGTCATCAGTCATCATGACTGCTGCCAAGCAGTAAATGCTGAGGGCAACACTTGATCAGGTAAATTACACCTTTTGTGCACACAAACCCACATTTCCAGAGGTGTGAGTCACTCTGTGAGATGTTTGTTCTGTATCTCGATAGTGTTTATTTGTCTGTTAATCACATTCCTTTCCTTACAGCAGAGATACGGGGATTTTCTGCTGCTTCCAGCTTTTCTGCTGAAAAGGCGCCATGTTTCTGAAATGAAAGTGGCTGTTTATGAAGAAAATTATTTGCAGACATTGTCTAACTGCAGATAGCCTACTGCAGAAACTAACTTCCTGTGTCTCTCTGCAGTCACTTAAAGTATTTCTCTGCCCAGCTGCCACAGAAATTAGTTTAATCTCTCTCTCATCTCTAGCTTGAATCTGTTTATACTTCATATAAATCTGTTGTCCTTTCTCCTTTGATCAAACTGCTCAGGTACACAGCAGAGGAGAAACACCTTTAGACTTCCTTAGATTTAAGGTGCTCAACAAAACACTTCTCCATTTTCCTGGTACTTCACCATATCCAACAACAGCAGTTAAGATTGTGGAACATACAAGGAAAAGCTTCAAAGGACAGTTAGCCTGGATGGTTCTTAGTAGGACAACGGGCACTTTTCTTTCTGCAAATTGGGGCGTGCCAGAGCCAGGTCATGTGGGCAGTGGTGCAGAAACTGGGCAAAGAAAACCATCAGTGTCCCTGTGCTGCAAGGCATCATCATAAGCTAAGACAGTCAAGAAGGGAGTTAAGGTATTTATTTACTCCAAAAGCTAGAAAGGTATTCTGTCTGGCAGCTCTGAATGTCATGTTTTATAATTAAAGAGGCTTGGGAGTCTCCTCATTTGATAACATATTCCAACTGTTTAGATTTTAAGGAAAAATACTAGAAGACTTGCAACTAAGCCATGAAAGACCAGGAGTTCAGTGTCAGTCCAGGCTTCAGTTATGAAGGGTTGGAGTTTTTTTGTCAAAAAAAGAAGAAAGCTTTAGAAAAGAAATTTCAACTATTATGCGGTACTCTATTATGTACTCCGTAATTACACTTTATAGATTCAAGAAGAAAACACTTGCAAAAACTTAATCCAGAATGAAATTAATCCAAATATATCAAAATAGTATGACTGAAATTTTGCTCTCAGTAAGTCCTTTTGAGACTATGAACTGTGGCATAAATGAGGAAAGCACATTTATTCCTATAAAAGATTCCTTTCTTATTCAGGATAGATTTAATTGCTAAGGGCAATAACCAAGGCTTATATCCTACTCAGTCTTGTGAGAGTTATTTTATGATAGAATTTTTGTTTGGGGCACTTAAAAGAACTGTGACTTTAGTTACATCTAAAAATTTTACCAATAAAACTGATTATTTTAATGGACTTTGCCAGGTAACAGCATCTTAAATTAGCTTTTTTAGAGGAACTTGTCAGGTCATTGAAAAAGATTTTGTTACCTTTTTTTTTTGCAGAAAAGGTAAGCTAGAGTGTATTTGCCAATGCATTTGTAATATTTCATGGCAGAGAATTATAGTCTTCACTATTGCAGCTGTGAGCTTTAATGAGTAGACTAGACTGCTGCCTGAGAAGCTAAAAAAAAAACAAAACAAGCCAGCAACAGTGAATTTCCCTGCCTCAAGAGGACCAGAAGCTCTGCTGCTAGTCAGCTCCAACAGCCTTCACGAGAGATAGGTGATGGAAAAAATGAGACTGGAGGTGAGAAAATATGTCGGAAATTGAATTAAGAATGATGTGTTTTGAAACAAAAGTGTTACAAGCACCTGGAAAGACTTGTTGAAGGGCAAGACACAAGTTCATCTTTACCTGATGATGAGAGATCGCTTGGTTGGGGGGGGTTGGACATGGTGACCTCCAGAGGTCTCTTCCAGCCTCAGCCATCCTGTGATTCTGTGACCTATCAAAAGGGTGAAGTGACAGATGATCAAGCTTGTGCCTTAGGCTCCCCTGACTGTGGAATAGCCTCTTCCAAGTTGGCAGCAGGCTGAACGCCAGCACCCCAGCAGGCAGGGTGGAAGAGGCCAGGCTCCAAGGTGGTTCTGGCAGGCCTTCACTAGGAGTGTGGGATGCACCAGAATGGAGCCAAGGGGCTGTCTTGCTTATGGTGTCCTGCCTCAAACTCTGGCATTTCAAGAGAAAAGAGAACAGGGCAATCACATACTCTGACTTCCTCTTAGTACTCCTCCAGCCTTTGACAATTTAATCCTCAGGGTCTTCCTGGGCCTGTGGTGGTTTGCCTGTTAAGTAACCTACAGTGGATTTCTTTCCCATGTTCTTTTCCAGTTTCTCTGGACCAGTGTACTATGTGCATCCACAACATTCTTGGCAAATTGTATTCTAATTATGGATTGTAAGAAGAGATACAAACTGTATCTGGTTTTAAGCCTAGATCTCATTATCTTAGTATGTTGCTCACCAATTATTTGGCAAAGGCAGTGTAAGTAATCCAAATCAGTTTTTGAACTTCATTGAGGATTTTGTGGGCCTCTTTCCTACCTATCTTATGTTATCTCTTTTCTGAGATGAGCAGTCCTAAACTATTTAACTTCTAAGATTTTAAATTAATTTCTTAGAGCATACCATATGCTCTTACCTTAATCTTTTCTAGTCCTTGCTTATTCTGTCTGTGACAGAGGCCAGAAGTGCAGAGAGTAAACTAGGCATGAGTGAACCATGGATTTCTATGATGCTGAGCTGTTGAATGGAATTATAGATTATGATTCACAGTAGTCGTTGACCAGCAACATCATTTTCTACACAAAGCTGTGATTGGATTTCCCTGTGGGCATTACTTCACACTTACCAACACTGAATTTCCCACACAAACATTTGTGCTATCCCTCCTATCTTTGGGTAGCGTATACCCTAACCATCACCTCAGAGAAATAGCACTCCAGTGGGTATCAATGTAAACCTCAGGTTATTTTAAGCACTTTGAACTGGAAAAAAATAACAAAAACTGACAAGCTGACTTCAGGATAATCTCTGGCCCTCTCATGTATCAGCATATATGTAGCCAAACAGACAATGAACCCAAAATTGAATATAATCAGTCTGGGGAACATTTATGAAAGCACAGCATCATGAGCTGATTGAGCGAGGTGATTGTACTGTTGTCCTCTGGGCTGGTGTGGCCTTACCTTGCATCCTGAGTGCCACAGTATAAGACAGACATGAACTTCTTAGGGAACATCCAAAAGAGGGCTGCAGAGATAGTGAAGTGTTTAGAGGGGAAGCCACATGAGGAGCAGCTGAGGGTCTGTTCAGCCTGGAGGAGACTGAGGGGAGCCCTCACCATGGTCCACAGCTCCCTGATGAGGGGAAGCAAAGGGGCAGGCACTGATCTCTTCTCTCTGGTGACCAGTGACAGGAGCCAAGGGATTTGCCTGAAACTGTGTCAGGGAAGATTTAGGTTGGATATTAGGAAAGAGGGTGGTCAGGCACAGTGTGACTCTTGGAGATGGTCCTGCGCAGGGCCAGGAGCTGGACTCAATGGTCCTTGTGGATCCCTTCCAACTTGATATATTCTGTGATTCTATGATTCCATGACTACTGACCATGACTTCCCATTTCCAGTTTCCTCCAATGCTGCTTCCTTCCTGCTCCAGGATGGGGGTGGGACAGGCTCTGACTGCTAGGGTCCTTCAGAAATGCATAGAAATTAAAAAAATGTACGTATCAGTGCATCTATTGGGCAAGGAGAAGGATTCAAGTTAGCCAACATCTCAGTAAAGTACTGATACTTTTAAAATTTGTGTGAAGGGTCTATGACAATGCCAATTTCTAATATATATATCTTATAATATATATAACTTGTTTTCCCTGCCCTCTTCTATTTTTCATGCATGGAAAGAAAAAACACAGGAATGAATCTTAAATCACGTGCTTTTTATTTTTTTTTAAATTATTATCATTATATATACAAAAAAGTTCAATCACATTCATAGGTAAAATTTCTATAAAAAAAAACAAAACTAAACACAAACTCCCCTCCCAACCCCGAAAACAAAGAGAAGCCTTATAATGTAAAATTACATTAATTACATAGTAATGCTTACAAGTAAGCAAGATGTTCAGGGCCCATATTCCCCAAACTGAATGTAATATGGACATGAACTTCTCAATAACCTCACAAATGACAATGTACATTTATATGTATATATTTGTATGTATATATGTTTATAGATGTCAACTTACTCTCACTGATCAAGGAGGGTAGAATCTGTTATTCTTGTGATGCTCCAAAAGGACATATTTCCAGGATCAAAGAAAAGCATGATGAACCTCTTTTAATAATAATTTATTCTCTTCCTCTCTAATGAAAACTCTCCAAGACTTCACAGTATATGCTATCAGACTCGAAGAATCGCTGTTGATGGGTTCATTTTCATATTCTTTTCTCAAGGAACCACCCCACTGACCCCAACAGGAATCTGAGCGGACTAGAGGCTACTTAGTGAAGTGGCATGAAGTGCACTCAAATGAGGCATCCTTCCTGTTCCATTCTAAACATTTTCAGAAGAGAGATGAAGGGTAATGAAGAGTTGCATGGGACCAGAGAGAACATTTGCAGTTAGTTGTGACCATCTTTTCTCACTTGAAAAAGGAGCAATTCACTATTTTTCAAAATACAGCAGTTGATAGTCCAAAGTGCAAGGTTTTTACCCTTTTGGCTCTATTTTGTGTCAGTTTTAGTTCTTTGCAGCATATTTTAGGAGGGACTATGCACTTGAGGACTATGTTCAAGATAAAACAGTCAATGTCTGCAATAATTGTAGGAGAAGTAAAGGCTTTCAATGTAAAAATATTTCCATGTTAAAAAAAATAAAAAGGAGAGAGATTTCAGTATAAACATAAAAAAATTTGGTGCCACAACAAAATGCAGAAAACAGTTAAACAATTATGGTATGAGAAAGTTGGAATCATGTGAAAGTGAATAGTGAAGGGTAGCTTCCAGGCAAATTGATGGGAGGGTTTAGGTGAGTTTCATATCACTAAGGTTGGCCTTTCTCCTGGTTTAGACCAAATTTGGAAAAAAAAACAAACCTCTGGATGGAGTCCCTCTAGAAAACGAATCCAAACCGCTCCTCCCCCCAGCTGGTTTGGGACAGGAAAAATTTCCTTGGAGGAAAGTGGAAAAAAATTGTTTGTTTAACAGTCAAAGCACTCCCCAGTACAACCAGCAAAGGAACAACACTGAAGAACAAAACCTCTCTGTGCCCCGCAGAGATGCCAAATTCAGAAAGTCTCTCCCGTGGCTGGAGCTCGGCTCAGTTGCTGTCGGTCCCTCAGGGCTGGGAAAGGCCAGGCCCAGGCCAGGCCCAGTGGGACACAGGTGGGAGCTCCTGGGGCCCTTTGGGTGTTTAGTCCAGAGCAGGTTCACACAGTTCCAAGGAAAAAAAGGAAAGGGAAAAAAAAAAACACAGTCCAGAGACCTTCTCTGCCTCAGCTAGCCAAAAAAAACTAACGAAAAGCAAAGGAGAGCTCTCTCTCGCTGTCTGCACTGCAGACAACACAGGCCGTGTGTGAAGGAAAGCTGAAAACTCTGATCTTTATGTTTAGAAAACAACCACCTCAGATATTTCACCGCGTCTCCTTCACTCTCAGATCCAGTTTTTAAAGGTACAACACTTATTTCTGAGCTAAACAGACGAATGGGGACACAATTTTAGCATCAACCCAGGACAGTCTTGTACACAGAAAATGTGCAGATCAATTAAAACTCACACTGTGGAATGCCACAAAGCATTGAACATTCACATTGTCTTGCAAACGGTATTGCTAGGTCCATTCACATTTATTCTGCTCCAAAAACTGACAGTACTTTAGCAGAAGATAGGACATTCAAATATCTCACTGTGCTTGATGATTAGTGGTGGAAAATTGTATTTTAATTATGAGATACCTAAATAAAAATGGCAAATTTTAAGGGCCTTGGGTGTTGCCTATTACTGAGGCACAGGAGCCCAGGAATCAGTGCAGCATGAGATGTCTGAACCAACTATCCATAATGCTGCAGACAGCTTCCTCCTCAGTGTAGGATGGAGTTGCAGTGTAGCAAAAGGATATGGTGTAGCTTTGTCTTGCTTGTAAGGGGGACTTGTCTGGTCTTTTCAGGTGGTTTGTGTCTCTCTGTCAATGAGGGTCAAATGAAGGTAAAAAGCTGCAGGAAAAACTTTTCTTTTGTCTGTTCCCAGTCCATGTTCTGTAGCAGTCTTTCCAAGCACACAGGCAGTTGTTGAGATGTGAAAAGAATTAAATATGGCATGGAATATACAAACAAGCTGTAGAAAGATATTTCAGAGGAGGGCTCCAAAGACTGAACTGCTCAACTCACCTGCCATAACTTATTTTCAGGATGTTTGTTACAGCTCCCATTCTCAAGCACTCTTCTCCTTTTTCTTTTCTTCTTTCTTCTTGCCTGCCTGAAAGAAGTCTGTTTCTGACATTTGACCATCAGGAAAAGTTTTCAGCTGGTTTCTGCTGGCACAGAATAACTCCCCAGTCTGTGGTTGAATTTTCATTTATTCAGCTGAAAATCTGGTTTATAATCAACACTATCTCTGTAAGAAAGAAAAACTCACTCCTCAGGCTATGTAAAGCTAAATTTTTCTGAGTGGGATGGTTCTTCTATGTGTAGCCTGTAGTGAATTGGTGAAAATGAGCAGTTGATACTAACCACATACAAGCAGCATCCGTACTGTAAGAGGTTAATGTGGGAAAGTCTCTTTCCTTAAATAAACAGCTCCCCACAGTCCTTAGAAATTAATAACTTCAAGAAATGCAGAAGTATTTGCAAATGTTGTTAGCTTTCTTTCATTATATGAGATGTTTTGCTGTATAAAATTGAAATAAATAATATGAGTCAGCCTAACCTTTTCAAGTGTCAGTGTGGTTTGACTGTGATAAGCAGTAGGATGAGTGTTGTGGTGATTTCACAGTGGCTGTGCATTATGCATTAATGATAAAATGCCATACTACTTTTATTCTTTCTTTTATAAAAATACAACAAAAGAGAAATAAATGTAATTTAAAAAAAAAACAACAAAAACAACAAAGCTTAGCACACTGTTTAGAAAAACAACTCCCTAACTCCCAAGCCAGCATTGGTGTATGCTCTAATTCATGTACAGTAATACTTCACATTCACTGAGAATCACAAGTCTTTGGTTAACTATGATACAACCTGAGAGTAACTGTTCTAAACCTATCCCTCAGTCTTGTGCAGCAAGGCTATTTCCAGGCTAACTCTGTTTGATTTGCTTCAGTGCCTTCTTGAATAAATTCAGTTCCTTTAGCACTTCCATTTCTGACCAGAAAATGATGAAATGCAATTTAAGTATAGCTTGAGTTCTGTCACTGGAGCAAGGTATTTTGAACGTGGCCATTCAAAAAGGAATGTTTTTTGTGTCTACTTATGAGTTTCACAGGTGTCTTTCTTCAGGGAATATCTAAAGCTAAAAAACACTTTCCTGCCTTTGCAAATTGACCCTTACTCCCTCTAACCCATCCATAGGTCCGCTTGACATGGATCTGACTGACATGGTCCTTCCAGAGAATAAACTTTCCCTTCTGTTTTCCAAGCTGTCACTGAGCAGTACCTTAGAGCGAAACATTTGCATGAATTTCTGGTAAAATTCTTTTGATGCAAAATAATAAATGAAGGGATCTATGCAGTTGTTGAAGCAACTGAGGCACAAGGTGAGCTTATAGGCAGGATACAAACTGCTGCTGTAAAATAGGCGGCTGATCATATGTGCAAGGAGGATAAAGTTATTGGGGGCAAAGCAAGTGATGAAGGACAGAAGGACAGTTGTCGCCAGGTATATGGATCTAGTCTTTTGCCTATTACCATATCTGCTTGATGTCTGAATTAGCTTCCTAATGATACCAATGTAGCATCCAACTGTTATAATAAAAGGGATCAGGAACAGCACAACAAATAAAGTGAGGAGAAAGGCTACCCAAGCTGCAAAGTTGGGCAGCATGTCCCATTTTAGGACATCAAAACAGGTTATAATCCCTAATTCTTTCACTTCATAGGTCAGATCTGAAGTTTCTAGTGGGTAAAAGGCTAGTAGCAATAAAAGCCACATAACTAGGCAGGCAGCAAAGGCGTATCTTTTTCTTCTCCACTTGATCAACTTCAAGGGGTGTACAACACCCATATACCGCTCCATGCTGATAAAGGTCATGGTCAGTATGGAAGAATACATGTTGGAGTAGAACATTACTGTCACAAGGCTGCAAAGAGTCTCGCCAAATCTCCAGTGATTGCTTTGGAGGTGATAAGAAATCTGGAAAGGGAAACAGCTGGCCAGCATAAGGTCCGTGATGCTTAAGTTGATCATGAAGATAACAGAAGGTGTTTTGGGTTTGATATGCCACAGAAGCACCCAAAGGGAGAACAAGTTGCCAGGGATACTGATGAGAGCCACCACTGTGTACACAATTGGGAGGGTGATGGAGACTGTTTTATTCTGGAGCATTGCCAGTGTCAAAGCATCCAGGTGGGATCCGTTTTTAACCATTATTCACAAGTGGGTTGTTGATCCTTGTAAGCCAGCTGGATCATGTCATGAACACTTGGCTTGAAAATCTAGAGGAGAAATGTCAAGTGAGAGAAAAAATATGTCAAAACAGAGGTTAAGGACATAAATCCTATATGAATCATCTAAAAAATTTCTTTAATTTGACACATTTTCCTGGAATGCACTGAATCCATTAAAATTGCTTTCTGAAAAGTCTTGCCTCCCTCCAAATCATCACAATGTTTTACCAGTCTGACTTTTTCCTATCTTGGAACATTTACCTTTTCCCTGGTGGATGGTTTTCTGATACTTAGAATCATAGAATCATTAAGTTTGGAAAAGACCTCCAAGATCATGGACTCTTTGAACAAACAACACCATGTTAATTAAATCATAGCACTGATTGTTGTTAACCAGCACCCCCAGGTTCTTTTCCTCTGGGCAGTTCCCAGCCACTCTGCCCCAAGCCTGTAGTGCTGCACGGGGTTCTTGTGACCCAAGAGAGCAGGACTTGGCATTTCGGCTGATGGAACCTCTCACCATTGACCTTGGCCCATCAACCCCTCCTGACCAGATTGCTCTGTAGTCTATTCATTATCACATCTCCTATGTTACTGTAACATAAAAAAACACACTATCACAAGTTGAAATTCAATTGATGTCTGTGTGAGAACATTAGTCCATGGATTATCCATGAGCTAAATCCATTGTATCTACGCTAGATGTCATGACCTTGATTTCTGTAGTGCACATTATCTTCTGACCTTTTCTCTCCCCCCTAACTAAACTGTGATCCATTTCAAGTAAGGGCTGGACTTTAAATTTTTTTCTTATTTTTTTCCAGCTTAGGGAAAGGAGAACATACATTCAATGACTCTTGCTATATTTATTATATAAACAGAATATAAGGAAAGAAACATGACAAGCAGAGACAGATTGCAATTGTTTGGACTGGTTTACAAGCTGGAGAAGCCTTCTTATACCAAGAAGAAAAATCTATTGAACTTCAGTTTTTGCAAAATGTAAGTTATTTTAAAACGTTCTGTTTGCAGCTGTCTTATTTTCATCATCTGTAATTCTGCAAAATTAGTTTCAGTTTTGCAGTCTGCAAAGCAGACCCATGTTTTCACTGTCTGGTTTACATAGATCTTTTTTGGCAGATGCAATAGCTCGTGGTTTAGCCTATTTGTTTTAAGCAGGGTAGTAGCATTCAGCAGCTGCAGGAAAGAACTCATATCTCAATGTGTATGCTTGCTTTTGTTACGCTGCAAATGTGATTCACAAAAGTACAGCATTGAAAGTGAAGAAATGACAGCAAATGCCCAGAAAGGCAGAGGATAGATCTACAGTAGGTTCTGTAAAATGTTACAGTAAGGGCTGAAGAGATGTCAGGCCAAACCAGCTGATAACTGTGGGCACATTTCTACTGTTTAATAACAGGCAGAGAGTGGGTTCAGGCACACTCCTGCTTGTGGACTCTCCTCACCTGCACGGTTTGTTCCAAGCATCTTGTTGCAAGACAGCCCTGCTGTAGGAGATTAGATTAAAAAACATAGGTGCCAATTGGTGTCACTTAACCTCATATCTTGTTAAAAAAGAGCTTTAATTTGTGTGGTTATACACTATGAGCAGTGTAACCAGTCAGTCCCACAAAGAGTCCAGCCCATGGTGCTGGAAAACTCTATAGCTGGAAATAATCATTCTGACAAAAACTCTGCTTTCTGAACCATTGATGATTCCTGAGACTTGGCAAATGTGAAGTTTCT
Source organism: Thryothorus ludovicianus (assembly GCA_013397245.1). Taxonomy (NCBI): domain Eukaryota; kingdom Metazoa; phylum Chordata; class Aves; order Passeriformes; family Certhiidae; genus Thryothorus; species Thryothorus ludovicianus. Next base: position 1,044,524 of record VZTB01009788.1, on the reverse strand, counting down.
ACTGGAGGCTGCAGTGCAGTAAAGAGATAATCAACTCAGAAAAACTGGAGTGGAGGTCCAGAAAAAGTACAGCTACAACAGCAAGCAGCTCAGCAGGGGCTTATTGAGGTTCTTTCTTGATCTGACCTATTTGACAAAGTGCTTCAAATGTCAGCTAAAATTTTCAGAAGTGGTGAGAGTCAGTATCAAGAGACTTATATTGATTAATTTTGCTTCCAGCTGAATTGTCGGAATCCTAGATAAAGGAACATGAAAATAGGAATTGTAAAGAAGTCAGCGTTGTACATATATCATGCATGTGGCACAGAGCAAGCATGTTTCACATAGTGAAGTGATCATTAGATGGGCACAATTGCAAAAAGCTCTTTGAGACAAACCTGTTGCAAATGAAATTCAGTTCTTGTCGGGAGAGTTCTATCAAGAATGAAACTAATTCTTCATTTTTCAGGCTAACTTGAGAAAGCACTCACTAGCATATAACTCTTAGGTAAAAAACCCTTAATGCTCTCTATTTCAACTCATCTGTCTGTGACTTACCATAGCAAATATTTATTCAAGAAACCTGTTGCCTCAAAAATCTTGCTCAAGTAGCATCTCTTTGTGCCTAATAACTCTGTACTTCTCAAAACAAACAGAAAATAGTTGTCCATGTCAGAGTTACTACAGAGCTCTAATAATATACCTTTGCAAATGAAAGATATTTGCCATCACGGGCCCCTAGATGCTATTCCTATAGAAATTACAGGTACTTTGGAAGATGAGAATATAGGTGAAAATTTCTGTTAGATCTGTCACACTGGTCATAAAGCTATCTAATATGTCTCACTTTTTGGTTTGTGTTAGAGTTAAGTTCAAACATATTTTCTTCTGTACTTGCTTTTTCTGAGAGAACATTTTGGTAAGAAGGAGATAAAAAATTCATGCATAGATGCTGCCGAATGCAAACCAGTGTCAGCATTCACAGCCTGACTAAAGGCTAATTTTATGCACTCATGGAATACTGTCAGTAAAACATAAGTGCCTCCAAATGTAGGCACCTCTTGAATTGAAATTGAAAGATACCAAACTTACTAATTACGTGCCTACAAGAGCTCTCCAAAAAGGGTAGACCTCTTTGACATCGTTTTCAGTACTGAAGATGTCCATCACAACGAGCAGAAGAAGAATGATGGGTGATTTTCTTTAGTCTTATGTAGGGGAGAAGGGGGCTTGCAAAGCACACAAGGCTGTTGTTGCATGTCGTTCTTGAGGGCAAATAGCCTCTTGAGGAAATGTGTAGTACAGAAAAATCCTCCTTTCAATTTCATCTTTCCTTCTACCAGATTCTCTCATGGTCTTATCCTGAATTCATTGTCAGGAAAGCCTGGACTAGAAAAAATTCCTGCTCTGATTCACCCTTACTTGTAATGATTTGCTTTTTGAATGCCCACGTGTGTGGGGTTTGGCTGGGATAGTGTTAGTTTTCGTCACAGTGGCTAGTATGAGACTAGTTTTTTGGATTTGTGCTAAACACGGTGTTGACAATAAAGAGATGTTTTTGTTATTGCTGAGCAGGGCTTACACAGAGCACCCGCACTGCTTTTTGTAGTGCCATGATGGCAAGGAAGTTGGAGAGACTGGGAAGAGACAGAGTCAGGCAGCCTAAACTGACCAAAGGGATATTCCATACTATACAACATCATTACCAGTATATAAAGCAGAGGGAAATAGGAAGGGGGGACCATTTGGAGTGATGGTGTTTGTCTTCCCAAGTAACCCCTTCATGTGATGGGGACCTGCTTTCCTGGAGATGGCTGAACACCTGTCAGTGCATGGGAAACAGAAAATTAATTCCTTGTTTTGTTTTGCTTGTGTGCATGGCTTTTTCTTTCTTTATTGAATTATCTTTGTCTCAACCCACAACTTTTCTGCCTTTTACCCTTTCAAATCTCTCCCCAGTACTGCCTAGTGGGGGAGGTGAGCAGGTGACTGTGTGGGGCTTGGCTGCTGGCTAGGGTTGGAACCATGACACCAGGTTAAGCTGCTGAAACCACAGTGTACCATTTCAGTACACTCCCATTGCTGTGTCTGTTGGGGTTTAGTTAATGCTGTGTTTACGTTTTCCTCTTGTTCAAGGTAACTGTATGTTTCCACACAGCACTCAAAGTCTCTGTCTCTTGTGGTTTAATTTGAAAATGTAATACATCAAGAGAGAAAAGAATCTCTTTTTAGAGGTTTAGAATTAGACTCCTCTTACATTTTATCAGTTTTTTCCATTCAATTTCAGATTTCAAACAGAAATCTCCAAATAATTGGAGCTTGCATGGATTTTAAAACACCCACCGTAAGCTATGATTTCATATGCATAATTTTTAAAAATATAGTTCTATATACATACATTTCCCTGTTAGAAATACATGGTTTTGCTTTAAGTTTGGGAGATCTATATTTAACGTATGACAGACCAATGGACATACAGAGAGACTGAAACAAATGCTCAATAAGGATTCTTCAAGTGACATGATCCAGTCTTACTGACATTTACATCAATCCTCAACCTTGTGACATGGAAGGAGAAATGTTAAGCTTTCTTGCTTGCCTGATTTCTGAAGCATTTAGTTGATGGATGTATATTAGTCTCATATTAAGTACTAAGCCTCTGCAGTAATACTCACTAAATCCATGTAGGTTTTTTTTTTGCTACTCTTTGTATTTGTAGTCACTGGCTGCTGACACTCTGCACAGAAAACTCACTTGGAAATTCAGTGGCATCAGGTTTTCATTCCAAGCTGCAGCCATAAGCTAAGGTGACAGCTGCTTAATTCTTTTCTGACAAGAGTAGGGATTTCTCCTCCTTTAATTGACAAAAGATGATAAATAAAACATTAAAGGGTGTACTGAAAACCAAACAGTACAAAATCACAAGATATCTGTGTTATTCCTTTGCTGTGGAAGAGTAACAGTAGAGATGTCTCTAGTTTTAGAGAACTGCTAAATTAAGCTGATGTGATTTCTCTCTTACATCTACTGTCTTCCTGTTGTCAGTTTCACACCCGTGAAAAAGACTCAAAAGCCTGTGAGCAAAGTCAAAACGGGAATTGCCAATTTATTAAAAATTTGAGATTTGCTTTGTGTTTGAGGTGGAAAGACAACTCTCAAAATATATCATGCAGCAGAAAGCCTTTCAAAACCTATTGTGTTTCATTATTTTGTCTGTGTGGCTGTCAAAGCACTATTGCATAGGGAAAAATGTTCTCTTTACATAAATTCTTTGATATTGTTACACTTTTAGAAAGACACCCTTCTAGCTGAAGAATATAGGATGGCATGTTTTAGATTACAGGAAAACCAAGCTGAAATGCAATTTCAACTTAATTGCAAATAGATTTAGAATGAAACAAAGTAAAGGCACAGATTTTATTGTAAGCTCTTAGAAAAATTCTATTAATCGTTTTTTCTTCAATGCAAGTGAAACTGAAGAATTTATTTAGACTGCTTTTAGTATATTTTTATTGTACTTACTCAGTTTGGTTACAAAGCAGTAATGAGACCTGAAGGGTTAGGATGGTTTATGTCTGCCTAACAGTAGATGAAACTAGATAAAACTTACAGTTTTCTAAGCACAGAGTGTTTACCACAGAGTGAATAAAAGCACATAAAACAAATGTTTAATTTCTATTGTAGACTGAGTTTAAGGAGAAGCAGGAGTCGGGAAGGTAAAGAGTCAAGAGTCAGTGACCTTGAGCAGTGGGATAATTGACAAACACTTTATATTTAAATAAAGTAAGGGGTTTTAATATGAAGAACAAGAAGAAAAACTGCCTTTTTGTAACACATCTCAAGTACGGTTCCTAAAGCATCATTCATGTGATTCAGAGAAGCACTTCTGCAAATGTTCAAGTTCACCAAACTGAGGAATGTAAATGAGACTATCTCTGTCTGAATGTTTCCTAAACTGAACATGGGCCTTACCAAAAGAGGCTGCAGGTTTTGTCTTGATGGCTCTTTCTCACCCTTGCAATAAACCTTCATGCAAATTTTAGTTTGCAGTGTTACATCTCTACATCTCTAAAATCCAAGAGTTTGTTTCATTCAGCGAAGATATGAGCCCAAGTCTTCTAAGAATTTTCTTTGAATTTGGGCTTCCTTGTTCTTTTAGCTGATTTTTTTTCCTATTGTTTTGTTCTGAGTGTCATTATTACAAAGGTTAGAAACTGTTGCCAAGCCTGTAGTTGTGTTATCACAAAGGCATTATTTGATGTTTTAGCTTACCTTCTTTTAAGAAGAAATACATTTGGGAAATGACACTTTTACCCTCTGTGCACTTGTCTGTGCAAGTATTACTGAGCAAAGAAAAAAACCTGAAAGCATCTAACTAGCTATGATATTCATGGCCTTCCATGCCATTTAGCTTTAAAAAAATAAAACTGTTCTTTATTTCTTATTTTTCACCAAAGATTCCTCGGACAAAGGACATAAGTAAACCACATGTATACCTTCACTGCAAAAGATGGCATATTTTTTACAATGAAAAAGTTAAGTTATACTCCTTATATTAATCAAAAACTATTTCAGAGACAAATGTCAATCTTTATCTTAGTACACACAGTCAAAGTAAACTCTCTGGTGGTTATAGCTCTGACCTCAAACCATCAGGGCAAGGTAAAACAAGAATGTCTTCTCTCCACTAGGATTTCACATTGAGAGGTAAAAAACCCTCTGTTTGGTTAGCAAGAAAATATAGAAACATTACCAACTTTCATGTAGTCGAGGGGTGCACACCTCCACTTATTAGAGCTTGTTAGCTGTGTCAATCTAGAGAAAAACCACTTCGTTCAAAAGTGAAGAAAAATAATGCAGTCATTTCTGCCTACTAGGGAGTGCTTCTGTTCTCCAGTCTGACAAAGTAGAAGCAGGCACTTTCCAAGACTGAACCAAAAAATTCTTACTTTGAAATTTAGAGATGAGAGAAAAAGAAACTCCACATGCAAACACTGCACCAAATCTTCAGAACTAGCTGAGTAGTAAAATTAAATGTACATATCTACTTTCAAATTTCCCGTGTCAGTCCTGGGCTATGCAGTTTTGCTGATAGTTGAATTTTAGTTCACTTGAACCTTCACCTTTTCTAAGTATAAGTCAGCAAAGTCAGGATTCTCTGCTGGTGTTAGCAGCATTCACTTAATTTAGGTAAGATTTGCATAAACACAGCCACTGTCATCTGTGTCAATGAGCCAGTCAGAATAAAACTCATCAGTGTGGTCTTTGATACTTTCAAAAGGTTCATTTCTGTAGTAGTCAGGTTCTTGGAAATAGTAAGTCTATAGGACAGTATTGAAAAAACTTTTCAGCATCTGAAGTATGATTTTACAGTTCAGGTGCTACTTAGATTACAAAATAAAGAAGTTTGCAGTTTTCTTTATCAGTGCGCAAGTCAGCTTATAAAAATGTCATGCACAAAACCTTAGATCAGTTGAAGCCCAAGTTGTGTAACTCCACTGATAAGTTTTGTAGGCTGGTTTAAATACCAGTCAGAGTAAGCATCCTAAACTGGATTTGAAGTTCCAATTTGGGGGCTAATAGCTAGAATATTATATATATGTTGATCTTTCCTACATAAGCAGACTTTGTAAGCCTAATTTTTTGAAGACTGATATTAGAAAAAAAGATTAGCAAAGCTAAGGCAACAGAAGAGTTCAACATATCATCTCAGGAATACATTCTATAGGACTTAGAGTCCTCTGTGATCACTGCACATCCGTATTTCCCAACAGCACAAGGTAACTTTCCTCTGTGTGAAACCCTGCTGTCTTGCACAGGGAGGAAGAGTCATGCAAGCAGTTCCTGAAATTGCTGATTCCTGACAGGGAACCTTCACTTAAATGGACCACAGTATTTGTCAGATGGTGCAGGGCCTTGAACAATCAGCTTGTAAACCTCCCTGTAACTCCTCTGGCAGACATCCTGCATAGTGTGGAGTTATCCTGTGCCAGAGGGCCCTTCTGCAAGTGCCTTGGCCTTGACTTATGGTAAGAGGAAGTCACAAGATTTTATAGATCTTTGATGAAATTGCCTGATCTAGTTGAAATTTAAATAGCACATGAACTGATTTCCTTCATAACTTTGAGTTTTTAAATATTGTCTGTATCCAGGATTGACAGACAAAGGCTTCTGGTCATCAACTACTTCCCTCTTCAAGTAATTGCCTCACGTAGCTGTTGTGAGAGTCAGAGGAAAAAGGGCCATCAATCATTTCCTTTCTGACCTCAAATTCCTGGAAAATAATTTAGCAGTTTATTGGCACAAGGCATTTGTGGTAGACAATATGACAGATTCCTAACAGAGAATCCCTCAATCTTCAGAAACTTGGTGTTCTTACACTGAATCTTTGAGCTCCAACTGGCATTTTATAGCAAACAAATAAATATGAATATACGCACATATAAGCATATGTGTATATATATATATATACATATATATTCTGTTTGAAATTTCTACTTTCTATCTTTTCATCTGTTTTCTGTGAAGCTCTCTTCAAGTGTTTCCTCTCCTGATCAGTCCACAAAGGAATTGAGGTAGAGTTTCTGCGTGCTCTTGAAGATTATCTTTAGAGATAAAAATTAAAAAAAAAAAAAACCAAAAAAAACCTNAAAGGCTTCTGGTCATCAACTACTTCCCTCTTCAAGTAATTGCCTCACGTAGCTGTTGTGAGAGTCAGAGGAAAAAGGGCCATCAATCATTTCCTTTCTGACCTCAAATTCCTGGAAAATAATTTAGCAGTTTATTGGCACAAGGCATTTGTGGTAGACAATATGACAGAGAATCCCTCAATCTTCAGAAACTTGGTGTTCTTACACTGAGTCTTTGAGCTCCAACTGGCATTTTACAGCAAACATATATATATGAATATACGCATATATAAGCATATGTATATATATATATATACATATATATTCTGTTTGAAATTTCTACTTTCTATCTTTTCATCTGTTTTCTGTGAAGCTCTCTTCAAGTGTTTCCTCTCCTGATCAGTCCACAAAGGAATTGAGGTAGAGTTTCTGTGTGCTCTTGAAGATTATCTTTAGAGATAAAAATTTAAAAAAAAAACGAAAAAAACCCTCAGATGATGTTTTTTCTCATTCTTGCACTGAGAATATGACAGTTTGTGGCTGTTGATTGATTTAGCTTACGACAGAACCCATAAACAGGACAGGCCATGAAGTTTTGCAGGCATACCTGAAAGGATAATTTGGCGTGATATTTGGGAAATGTTTTGAGCAAACAATATAGAGTAATTCTAACAGCCATATATCATACTGGGGCCAGAAATAAGAAGCAATATTTGTAGAGGTGTATCAAATAACTTGGTTGAGCATGCAAGCTGTCTTCAGATGAGCATTTTTCTACTGCTTCCACTAGTTAGTCTCAATAGATTCAAAACATCTTTCTACCTCCTAGATAAATAGATGTGTCCTAAAAAGCTTTTGCTGGATCCATAACTACTGGTGACTTGTTAAAACACAGGATGAATTGTTGCTCCTCCTATTAATTAAGATCTATATGAACAGACAAAACTCTTCCCTCAGCAGGAGTACTAAGTGGCAGGATTTGGGTATAGGTGTCCTTTCCTGCCTGGTCTTTGCTACAGCTATGGATTTATCATCCATAGAAATCTAAGTATCTATTTTAGGGTGAGTTGGAAAGCATTTACTGTACTGGGCAGATCTCCAGTGACTGCAGTATTTGCATACATAGTAATTTCCACAGTAAATGCAGGTGTTTTAAGATGATTCCAGCCTGTTTTAAACATCCTGTTGATTCAGATCCTGATTTCCTGAAGGCCCATAATTGTCTGGAATCTGTCAGAATCTGAGCTAGTTCACTAAAACATAATTGACCCCTTTCACACTTGGACAGCTCAGCTGCTACTTTTAAATGACCAAGTCAGCTTTTGTGTGAAAATGAGTTGGCACAGAATAGGATCAAATGCATTGTTTTTACCCACATCCATCTTCTTCCACCTGTGTGTTAAAGCCAAGTCAGTTTTACGTGATCATGCGGACTCAGAATAAAAGTTATTTAGTCTTCCTCTGGTCCTGCTGCAGTACTTGCTCAGCCCTTGTCATTTAGCCCTTATCAGCAGACCATGGACTGGACCGACCACTGACCCCAGGTGCCTTCTGCAATGTTCTGGCAGTGAAATCCCCTGGACTGGGTGTTCTCCTGACTCTCCTGTGAGTAATTCTCACATCAGTCCTAGTGAAAACAGTCTTGGCTGAAAAATACGACACCAGGGCCTCTGTAGGAGTTAAGGTGATGTGCACTGTGCAGCTTTCTTGCTTTTCATATTCTCTGCTCCTGAAAGGGTAAGAGGAGCTAGATATACAGAAAGAACGAGCCTCGCTTCCTGTCAGTGTACATTTTACTGGAAGGTTTTAGCACAAAAATGGGCTGCTGGAGGCCCTCTGGTGTGACTGGAACTGATACTGCATTCAGCCATTCTCCTGTACCTTTTGTCAATACCCACTGAAAACAGATGACTGCAAATATTTCAGGAGAAGAGCTGTGCCTGGGCTGACAAAGGACAGGGAGGCAGAAATGTATGCATTTCAAGGCAGTGGGAAACATGAGCCCATTCCCCAGCAGTTTGGACAAAGCTTCCTTTCCAGCTTGGCCTGAAGGGGCTGGTGGTTGGAGCTCACCTCAGGTCATCTCCATGAGAAATCTTGCACTGCCCCAACTCTTTCCTTTGCCCAGGTTCTTTTACTACTTATTGTCACAGCTCAGGCTGTAAACCCCGAATTGTACTACTGAGCTATATATGAGCTGTATTTTTCCAGAATTATGTTCAGTTGCTCATGTATACAGTCACCTATAAGTGGTTGTAGTTCTCTTCAAGAGAAAGTTTCTCCATTTTTTAAACCAATTTCCATCACCATTCAATAGTATTCAAGCTACAGTCAGGGGGTGCCCTGGCTAATTCTGCCTTTTAAATACAATCATATAATCTTTGGAGGCCCGATGGCATAACCAGGATGCATTTCTCTCAGCAGCAGCCCTGTAGGTCTGATATTCTTGCAGCTTGCAGTGAAGTCTGAGGCAGCTCTGTGTGTTGTATGCACAGCAGCACCTCAGAGCTCTTTGCTTCATAAGTAGAAGCAAGATCATTGTTTCCAAACTTGTGCAAAATCACTTTGCTCATATGTGGAAAGAACTGAAAATTTCTCTACACAAGCTCACAGCTTATATTGAGCATGAGGAACTGCAGCTGTGCTGCTTGTGGCTGGCACAGGGCACAGCATGGACTCCCAAGTGCCTGAACAGAGCTCATCTGCCCAAAGGCACAGTGCAAAGGTAACAGGAACCTCAGAAACAACAGACTACAGGAGCAGATATGACCTAGTTTTAAAAGGAGCATCATATGCGCACAGAAAGGAGGAGCAAAGAGCCGACATAATTATTACTTTCTCCATTACACTTTTTTCTTGACTTCTCCTCAGCTTTGAAATTTAATACCAGTTAGAGGTATGACTGGTAACATACAAGAAGTAGAGATTATAAAATTATAAAAGAAAAAACTTTCTAAGAAAAGCTTCACCTTTTGTCAGTAACTTTGTGACCACCTGAGCTATCACACTAATATAAAGAGCTGCAGGAATAGAACCCTAAAACCACATCTACTTCACTCCTCTTAACATCCTCAAGTCCAAGTAAGACAGGAAGTCGAAGCTCAGCTTTTCAGCTGAACCTGACTGCAAGTGCTCTAGTATTCAGGGTTGGTCTTCTCTCCAGTCCTCTCTGCACTTAATTAACTTTAACGTATAAATAAGAGAGAAATTGGGTTCTATCCTTGTCTAACATATTTTTTTTGGTTGGAGAAGTATATAAGTGCCCTAACTATAGTCAGATATATGCTGATACATTATTGTAATGAATGCTACCTATTAAATAATCATGGGCAGAAGTCAAACGTTCTGCAGCTGGTTTGTGTGGGGGAGCCAGCCCAGGCCTCTCAGGCTGACAGCACAGCACCCTGGTGCATCAGCCACTCCTCTCAGTTGTGTGTCACCATCAGACTCACTGAGGCTGCAGTCTGTCCCTTCACCCAGGTCATGGATGAATAGTTTGAACAAGACTGTACCCAGTACTGACTCCTGTGGAGCACCCCTAAGCAATAGACTTCCAGCTAGACTTTGCTCTGAGGCAATTTTGATGACTGGTACAGTTATGCTTCATTAAGATATTATACCAGGAGAGCACTAGGAGACAGTTCTTTATAGACAAAATTTGGGCTGGTAGGAGCCCTAGAGATCTCTAAGTGATGTACTCTGAAATATAACACATTCCTGCACTTTCAGTGTGTAACTTGACAATAGATGCATAGAAAAATTATATAGATGCACTTAAGAATAAAGGAAATGTCTGGTGCAGATGGTACCATCAGAAAAATATGGTTTTACCTAAACTAAAATAGGGCAGTGTTTCTGTTACTGAAAATTAATGTTACAGTTTTTAAACTAAAAATTAGAGAGAGCCAAGTGGCACAGAGAAGTGTATAGTTGAAGATAACATGTAAGGGAATGTTATTAAATCCTCTGTAGTCTTAGTAAAAAAGACAGGAAAAGGTGTTAATAAAGTCCAGGAAGGAACCGGACAAACAGTTGCTACGTGTGAAGTGTGTGAAGCACATCACATAAAACAGTGAGCCACAAAAAAACCCCAGACACATAGAAAAACAGAGGAAAAATGTAAAAATGCTGAGGCTGGTTACCCTGGTTTTCAGCTGGGAATTTGACCTAATTTAGGCATCTGAGAAGTCTGATGACAGAAAGTGACTGTTAGGAATGGTATGGACAAGGCACACACTGATACAGCCCTGCCAAAATGGGCCATGCTGCTTCAGGATCATTCCTGCTGCGTTACTTGGAAGCTTTGTGTCACATCCAGTAAACAATTCAGCTGCATCAACACAAGACAGAATTTCCATGGGATGAAGGCTGTGACTGGAGAACTGCATCACCAGTCACATAATGAGGATGGTAAATGTGGCAGCGATGTGCATGGGATAGAAAAATCAGCTGTGAGAGCAAACAATACAGAAATAACAAAACCTTTCAAGTACCCCTAACCAAACTAGGAAAATACACTCTGGTGATGTGTATCTTCAGGCACATCAGATGTGATTCCTTGTGGAAAACAGCTGTTCAAGACCCAGTGAGGAGCTCTTCACAAGATGAGGATTAGCAGCTTTCAGCTCAGGCCCTTGCCATCCTGAGTCTCCACAGCATCAGGAGTACTCACTTGGGGTCTCCTCCTTCCCAATTGAGATACCAAGGGGCTTTGGTCTGTAGACTATTGCAAATAAATTTCTACAACTGCTTTACTGAGAATTGTTAGCAAATGGCAAGCTTGAAACTTGGGCTCTCATGAGGGCTTCCCTGTCAAAAGGTTTTGGTTCTCTTTTTCACTCTGTTCTAGTGCCATAGATAGTGAAGGAGAATTGTCATTGGAAGCTCCTTTGCTGATGCTTTGGAAGTGTCTGAGGTGTGATCCCAGCCTCCACAGCAGCCACTTTCTCTTCTGAAACTCCAAGGATGCCCTCAGCTACCCTGGTAGTAAAGACAGGATAGGCCTTTTGAAAATGCAGCCTGCTAACAGGCTCACAGTGAAGAAGCATCAGCACCAACTACTTTCTCACTTCCCTTTCTGAGATTAGTGGAGGTTATCTATTTTTTGCTATTACTTAGTTCCCAGCTCTGTTTTGTGACTCCTTGCTCATGAGAACTCTAGGGGCTCAGAGTCATCACGGGGTTTTCCCCCAGAGCTGCCAAGACTGTGTTTCCCCCCAGCCCTGCTGAAATCCCCTGGGATTTTGGCTCACTCTCTGCCTGTGCATGTGGCATCCAGCCAGCATCTCCACAGCTCAGCAGTGGGGAGGGCTGGTGGGGCATTCGAGCTGGAGTCACCCGTGCCTGTGACAGTCACTGAACACTGCAGCCGGCAGGGGGTTTAATGTGGTTTGGCAAGCAAATGAAGGAAAATGCCAGTGTTTTGAAGTTCTTTCAGGGAACTGAAGGAAACAGACCTTTTTATTTTAACATCTCAGAAAGACTTTTATAAAAACCTAAAGGCGATGTGTATTTCAGGAGATCAGCCTTAGTTTCCTTTCTTCTTCTCTGTGTGTTTCTGTCTTACATTACCTTATCATCATACAAATACACAGAGAAAGGGAGAGAAATAAAAAGAAAGGAGTTTTAAGCTTTAAAATAAATTCATTTTCTTGAGAATTGTGGTTTAACAAAAATTGTGCATTACATTTTCATAAAAGAGCCTGGAAAAGCAAAATAAATTCTTAGAATCCCTTCTAGCCTCATCCATCCATCCATGCATGCAGGTGAGCAAACCATAGTGCCAACATACTAAAGATATTAAAGAGTGCAGTGATAAAAGATGTTTCACCACACGATGTGGGGAAAGTTATTTACAAGTTAGACCTAGCTGCTCAGTGTGTGTTCCTCTTTCCATTCTCTGAAATTCTTTAAAAAAATTGCACACACAAAAAAACAGCTTTCAAAAGCAGTTTCCTCAGTTCAGCCCTCCCTTCACTCCCACACCATCTCTGTAGAAGCTTCTTAGATGTACTATAAACTACATGTAAAAGTTACTTGTTTTTGTACTGTGTGGGTTGATAGTTTTTAGAGCATTCTGTAAACTAGCCTACATGAAACCCTCAAGGCTTGTAATTTAGTTTACCTGTTTCTTTAATGTAAAAGAAATCTATCCCTTTTTTTTTTTACCAAAACTAGTAGAAAGAGAAGACCTAGCAATTCACCAGCTCAGACTTATCCTTTCTTTTTAAAGATTATACAGTCACAACAGGAAATATTTTGAAATGGTCACACTAATCACAAGACAGAGTACTTTACAGTCTGAACAAGTGTTTGTATTAGTCCCCTATTTTTAGGCTGCATCACATGACAACTCCTTGTCATTGCCATTTGTATTAATAGTAATTTTTTCTGGTGTTTTTTTTTTTTTTTTTCCCATTTCTTTACACACCTGATGCAAAACAGTATTTGGAAAATATGCTAATTTTGCCTTAAGTCCTCAGAAGGCATCCAAATATTTTAGGAAGAAGTCCTTAGCAGTGGCATTCCTGACTAGTTTCCCTGCACCCTTCTGCAAAATCAAAAGCAAATGCAGACTTGTCTCCTGCTGCCAAAACTGTCGATTAGAATGTAGCAATGACCAGAATGCCAGTGCCCTCCCCACAATGCCATGATATCCAAAGCAATATGACTTTCTGGATTAGAGTAAGGAGCCACTTTATTGAACATGCCTGTGAAAAAGGATCTGGCACTCCCAAACCACTTCTAAAGTGCTGGGATGAAGTGGACTGAAGGCAACACTCATAGTGAACTTCCTCATTACTGCTCCTGCAGAGGGCCATGTCAGTAAGGAGATGAAAGGGTTAATGACTTCTTTGTATCTCTTTGTGAAAAAGCCTCCTTGCAATTATAAGAGGTAGATGATTAAGATCTCTCTCTTCTGAGGGTTGGCTGGACTGACAAGGGTTGACAAGATTGTAGGTTGATAAGCAGATTTTGGTGGTTGATATCTTCAATTCCAGTGCTCTCTCTCACTTGTTCAATGCCTTCTGAAAAGCCATTTTCCTACTCTAATATAATTTTTTCTTTAAATAATGCTAATAATACTAATAATTTTTCCACTACTCAGTTACCTTGCTGCTGATGGTTCAAGGAATATTAATGTCTTGAATTGTAAATGCTACAAGAGTTATAAAGGAGAATGCTTTAAGAGGCTTTTGAAATTGAGTATTTCCTTTAACTGATGATATAATGAACCTTCCTAAATCAATTATAAAAAGAAAAATGCCTTTCTTTAGAGGTAGTGGATGCTTTTTCTGCGTGAATTATAATGATGTAATAATATCTTAAGAGGAAAAATCTCCATAGACTGCAGGGTGAGATTCTCTGGTGCTCAAATGACTGAATACCTCATATTACAGAATCAGTGTATTATTTTGCATACTGGATTTCTAATGTCTCGTTCTTGTTACTAGTGAAGCAACAGTTCAGCTGAAAACCGAGCAAAAGACATTCTTTAGAAACAGGGTGTAAAAAAGAGATTGTGGTTAGATTTGCTCAATCACAAAAAAAAAAAAAAGGGGAAAAAAGAGCAGCAAGTACCTAGAGGAGTTAAAATCGACTGTAAATCCACAGAGGGAGACCAGTGCACCACCATCCATATCTACTCTGCCTCATGTTGTAGAAATGTAAGTTTTTATACCTCCCTGCCAAGAAGTGTCTGAGATATCCCCACCTCATCAGCTCATAATTGGGCATTCTACTATGAGATACAGAAAACCAGGACACTGAGCAGCAAGAAAGCTAGACAGAAACACCTTAGTCTCTGAAAAAGCTTCTGGTTTTGACATTTTGTGGAGGGTTTCAAGGAGACCTCTAGATACAACCATGTATTACCCCTGAAATTTCTGCTGCAGTGAGATGTTTGCCTCTGCCTTAAGTCATAAAACCCAGAAGTATCCAAACCAGCAAAAAGAGTATTATTCACACTTCCTAAATATCACACAATGGAGAAGTGGGAGATATGAATTTATTTCTCTTCAGGGTGATGAGATTTCTCTTTTCAGAGAGATGAAATTTAAATCTCCATCAAACAATAGGATTTTCTATTAGTTAATTCACAGAAAATATATAAATTACATTGAAAAAGGAATTAAAATTTGGATGTCTTCTCCTCTCAAATACTAAACAAAAACTCCAGTTTGTTTATATCCCAGTGGTACCATGCAACCTGGAACAAATTCAGCTGCCAGGAGTAAAGACAAGTTACAGATAAACAACATTAGGATTAATGCATTTCTGCAAGAAAGCTTGGTTCCAATCAGGCCAGGTAAACATCCACAGTCTGTAGGAAGTGCCCTAAGTATCCACAGGACTAAAGTGCACATGGCATTGACATCTTGCTTCTTTCTGTATCCCATGGAGGATGTACTCCAATAAGTGTTTTGGCAATTTATGGTATACTGAGTTCTCAAACTGATGCAGCACAAGGAGCAATCTCACCCCCACTCAACAGCTGTGGCTCATTTCAAGCCTTCACCCTGAGCTGGTATTGGGATATATTGGCTTCTGAGGACTTAGTGACCAGGCTTCATAGTTTTGGTTATGGCACCTTTAGCAAAAGCTGAGCAGATGAAGACCTCAGTCTTGAGTTTTAGCACTTAGTGACAACAGAAGAGTATTTAGGGTCTCCAACCCTTTTTCAGTACTAGCATAAAGGTCAGAAATTGGAAATTCCACTTGTGATGAAAGTTTTCTCCTTCAGTGTAGGGTTGGAGTGGATTCCAGCAAGTAGGTCAGGCATGAATGTGCAGAGGCCTGGTGCTAGGCATATAATGAGTCACAAATGCATATTTGCTTTGCTCTGCCTCCTGAGATTATGTCCCTTTTGCAGAAGAACCTCTTATACTCCTAGCTAAATCATCATTGGTGAGCACATTCCCACACTAGATGGATGGTCTTCATCCTCTATTGTAAGAATTAGTGACAGTCAAATAAAACCACTTGCCCTTTCTGCTTTTATTGCAGTCCCAATTGCTTTTCTCTAGCTCAAGGATCCTGGCAGGTCTTCCAGAATGTAGTGCCACTCAATCAGTCTTCCAGATCATGGAGTTAAAATGTCTTGCTAAATTCTTTGAGAACAGATATCCTGTCCCAGCAGACTGGGAAAGACATTCAGGATGGAAAACCTACCTGGCTCAACTCCACGTTTTTGCACCATTCCCCCAGGCAGACGTGAGGTACTTGTGGAAGTGTGTGAGGGTGAGATTGGTAGGTGAGTGTGGTAGAACACAGGCTGATCAGCCAGTGTTCCACAGGTGGGTGTGATGCTTTCACTGCAAATCACCTGGCTGAGTGTTCATGTATCTTTTCACCCTGTGACAGGCAGGGGTGAAGTAGGGCTGTTTCTTGGTCAACAAAAATTCCTGATTTCCTGCACTGTTTAGATGGATGATCTCATGATGATGAGCTTCAGCCTACAGGGTTATAGGTATTGTCTTGCTAATAAGATCCTTTGCACATTCCCTTTTCTGACTGGAATGGGAGAAGAACAGTATAAAAACCCCATACTTATACAGACTACATTTTCCTGCCAAGAGGGGGCAATTACACAGGGAAATACCTGGGAAGCCAGGCCAGAGGAAAGGACTCCAGTGAGAATGAAAGCTGTGCTCATGGAGCTGCAACAAGGCTCAGGTTGGCCTCAGAGCAAAGACCAACCCAAAGTTTTTTAACACAACGAGGCTCACAGGACATACATGGAGGAGATTGCACACACCTTCTTGTGCCAGCACGAGACCTCAGCTATCTCTTGGGACATCCTGTTATTGCTGGCATGACTAACTCCTAACAGTGGGTTTGTGGGTACATCACTGTGAAGGACAAGGTTTGAGGAAAGCAGTGGATGATCAAGTCATTTTCAGTGTTGTGTGGTGACAATATGATGCTATCTGTGATGCAGGCTGTCAAAATAAAACTGTCAGAAGGATGAATGAGGAGAGTGTAAGATTTTCAGTGGTAAGAGGCTTTCACCATCTCTACCCCCACTCCTAGCAAAATGTCGCCAACTCTTCAACTCTGTCCTGCTGTTCTGATGAAAAGCTACCCCAACGTTTGCTTGGCTTTCCTAGTTCCAGTTGGTTGGAAGGATGCACAGATCGACTTATTCATAGACTGTAAATGAAGAAGAAAAGCACACACAGAGATCCTCTATTAAAGAGTTAAGAGGAAGGGAGGAGAAATAAGGAAGTAGTGGTTAAAACAATCTGCTTTTAAGCAAAGAAAAAAGTTAAGAAATACTTGATAACATTTTAAATGGTGTATAAACAACACAGAAGAGCCCCAAACTAGGTGTTGGTTTTTTTCTTTCCTGGGGATGTGGGTGTTCATAACTAGTAGAAACTGCAACGAGAACTTCAGAAATGGAAACTCTACACTTTTAGCCATAAACACAAGCACAGTTTTTTCACCCAGCCTGACCGAAACATGAAGTGAAGGGATTGTTTCTAATAAGGAGAAGAGAGGTTGGTTTCCAAACCCTTTCAGTGTAGGGTAGCACATTTTTTTCTATCTAGTTATTAAATTTGAGATTGAGTGGATCAAAAGTATATAAAACAGAGTAAGCACATTAAAACCCTTTGTGAAGATTGCCACAAAGGACATCAGGACTGTCAGTGTCAAAAAGATAAATACTAACTGATTTGCAAAGAACATTTACATACTCTGTAATTCTGATCTGAGAATGCTCTGTTGGCTTTTAAAAAATTGTACCATATTTGGCTGTTTCTCCACGGGGGAAATACTATTGTCAGTTGTCATGATTGACAGTAGTGATTCGGCAGCAATACAATCTTTGTAGCCGTAATATATAAAAAATTAATGCATAAGACATGTTGCAGATGTATTCAAAAAAGTGCGGTCTTTGCAACTTTCTGTATGTAGGGCCTTGCCAAAACCTGTGGCATAATTCTCACCAATGTGAGTTGTGGTGGAAAGGATTTAGATTCAGGATGGTTTAGGACTAATTAATTTCATAAGTGAAATAAGTGTGAATAAAATAAACATAAAATAAATAGATAAAATTGAAAACATTTAATCTTGATGTTCAAAACTATTTAGAAGTTCAATTGCTGCAAGCTTAACTTTCTGCTTCTACATAATGCCACATAACACTCTGCATGAAACAATAAGGCAGTGAGTAACAGTCTGCAAGGTATTTATTTACCAGCACTACTGTGAGTTATTTATCTTCAATGCCTTTGATGGCTACACATCAAGAGAGTTAAGCTTTGGCTCAGATCTCAGAAAAGGAAATAAGCCCCCACAAGTCTGTACAGCACATTTCCCTGGATGAGGAGGAGGAGGAGAGCACTGAGACAATAATGTCCATGCAGAAAGCTCAGCCTGAATCTATTGTCTTCCTCCCAGAAGAAAGGAAAAGGGCACAATGACACTGGGCTGCAGAAATGGAAGGTGAGGGCCAGGGCTCTGTGGAGCACAGTGGAGATGACAGAGAGAACCTGCACCCAGATGCTGAGCCAGGCAATTCGTTCTGTGAGTCAGCCAATGAATGTTATTGACAGAAACCGAGTGGGCTGGTTGGAATTACAAATGAAAGACTCTGGTATTTCAGTACACGTTCTTATCAGACAAATGAAGTCTGTGGGTGAGCATGTAGCCTCATCTGTAGGGGAAGGATGTGATAGGGGAGAATCCAGAAGGGAATGTGGGAGTCTTGGCCAACTGTCAGCCAGAACAGGTATCAAACACTTGTTCACTTCATCGTTAACATAGTTGAAAGAATGTAACTAAAACCCAAAGAGCTACTGAGTCCAGCTTTGTTTGAAAAGAATTTTTGGTCTATATACATTAGTCTATATCTCTCCTCTCTCTCTCAAAAAATATGAATTGGCTGATAAAGGGTGAAAATCCTGAGATTAACTAAGTATCTGAGCATTACATAAATTATTTGGCCAACTGGATGAAAGCCTGGAATTCAGACATTTATAATTCTACCTAATGTTTTTTAGTTCCTTTCCCTTATAAGTGCAACTGCATGTGGCTTTCTGTATGTAATGACCATAATAACTCAGGAGAAGTTTGTAGATGTGTACAGTGGCAATAAGGATAATATTCATTATATATTAATCCATTGTAAGCCACAGTAATAAAATAGACTAGTTTTTTCTACTGTCCCCAAATCCACACATGTTGGTGCTATCTCCCCTTATGGAGCATTGTCACCATCTCATTCTACCTGTTCAAAATGTCTTTCACCCCCCCCTCCCCCCCTTTTTTTTTTTTTGGTCTGGGGTCAAAACAAGGAAAATGTAGGTCAGAATAGAAGACAAAGTATTTCTTGTGGATACAAATATCAATCTGCAAATCTTACACCACATACTGCTTGACTCAACATGTGACAGACCCAGTTTATGAATGAACCATATATTTATCTTCCATTGAAGGAAGTGAAAGCATTTAACATTCAGTTCTCTTGGGCCCATATCTGGACATAAAAATGTCTTTAATAAATAAGCATGGCTTTATTCTAACGCCTGGCACACTTTGAATTTCTGGCCAGTTCTTTGTGAATGTACCCCTACTTATTTTCTTCAGATTTACTAGAAAAGTTTAAGCTGGTGATACATAGAGTGTGAACTTTTTTACTTTGCTGTGGCAGGTGTGGGCATGGGCGGGGGAGCATTTACAGCTTCTGTAGCATGTTAGTGTGAACAACAAAATCGTTGGCAATGGCAAGCTGCAACATGAGGCTTTTATTTCAAACTTGAGAAAGTCAGCTCTCCAGGTGACCACATGCGCTTTTGAAGATGGCAAAGATTTTCAGTTTTGGGCCCCTTGCTGCAAGAAAGACATTGAGGTGCTGGAGAGTGTACAGAGAAGGACAATGGAGTCTGGAGCACAAGTCTTACTAAGAACAGCTGGGTGTGCTGGGGGTGTTGAGTCTGAAGAAAAGAGACCTCATCACTCTCTACAACCTCCTGATAGGAGGTTGGAGCCAGGTGGGGGTTGGTCTCTTCTCCCAGACAACAACTGATAGGAAGAAAGGAAATGGCCTCAAGTTGCACCAAGAGAGGTTTAGGTTGAATAAAAGGGAAATTCCTGCACAGAAAGGGTTGTCAGGCACTGGAACAGGCTGCCCAGGGAAATGGTGGAGACAGCATTCCTGGAGGTACTTAAAAGATAGGTAGATGTGTCACTTCAGGACATGGTTTAGTGGCAGACTTGGCAGTGCTGGGTTAAGGGTTGGATTTAAAGACCTTGAGGGTCTTCTCCAACCTAAAGAATTCAGTTTCTGACCACTTCTTTTTCCTTCTACACTCATGACTACAGGAGTCCCAAAGACAAGTTGGAGCAGTCAGAAAAATAGGCACAACCAAAGGAACTGATTTTTCCTAAAAACAATTGATTCCTTTCTCTCTCTGGTCTCCTGCTGCTAACTGGCATAGCAATGCCAGTGAGCAGCATAACCATGCTGGCGTTCCACATTTAACAAAGTGATTCCCAGGCACTGCTGTGAGAGTTTGAAGCTGGTATTTGCAGTACTGCAGCAGTGAAAACTGGGAGGAGCTGAGAATCCACCCACTCAGTGTAAGCATTTCCAAGCCCAGGGTAGACCAATCATATTTGTTATTGATATCCATATTGGGTATGATCTCTGCACCTCTCATGTGAGGGTAATTATGTACTCAACCCACAAACATTAGCAGAAACAGACATGTGAGTTGAACAAACCTATCAGCCTACTATAAATATGTAAAACTGTGCTATGTCCTGCTAGTTTCTCAGAGAAGAGCTGAAAACATTTCATTTTAAAAGCTCAAAAAATAATTTTCACAAGTAATATATGGCCTTAAATGTCAAAAATTTAACATGCATTTCATCTTAAAATGCCTCAGTGATGAGTTTGTGAGGCTATTTTGTCCACCAAGACCAGATCTTAAGACTATGTATCTACTCTGCTGAGAATTGTTGAGGTTGCAAAAGCCAGGCACATAACAGGAACCTTCACTCTTCATCTTTTTAGAGGAGTTAAAGATGTTAAAGGTGTTTTTCCCCATGGGAAAAATCGGTAACCAAGAAGGCACATCTTCATATGAAAGACTGGGTTCCAGTGATTTTCTTTGACAGGGATATACTGACTTAGGTCACAACAAATCAGGCTGATAAGGATATATAGTATGCAATGCACAAGGCAGCATTTAGTCCAGCTTAAGGTCTTGATCTTTCTTCTGTTTAACTTAGTCTCACATTCATGTGCTAGCACCCAATTTCTGTCAGATGCAATCATGGATAGGTTACAAACTTTTTGACTAAAGTCAAAAACCCCAACAGCTCTGATCAGTGCACTGAGGATCTAAACACTGTGTAACTGAGATCAGCAGCTTTGCAGAGACGTGATTGAGGGGAATGGAAGGTGTCCCTTATGAAAAGGTCTTGTCTTTTCCTTCCATGTTGAAATGCTCACAATGCCCACTTATCTCAGGAAGGTTACTGTTCTTTCAGCAATGTTTATTCAACAGCTTGAATAAATAAACAGCTGAAGACCTTGAAAGCCAGAATTTCATCAGCAGGTTCCCCTGGATGCTTTTTAGCTGAATGATCCTCCTAGTGAAATAGTGGAAGTCAACAAGCTGAAGAAAGGAAATCAGCCCAGTTGCCAAGAAACTCTACAGTTTCCAGTTCAGGCTGGAAAATGGACATGTTTAAGCTTGCCCTTTTCCACTTGATTTTTGATGGAACCAATGCCTTCCCAACAATTTTCCAAAGTCAAAATACCCTATCAGAAAAATTTAGATTTTTTTTCTCCTGATTATTCAATAAATGATGCTATGTCCTATGTACAATGCATTGTTCAAACTCTTGTCCTAAATACTAAATAAACAACTTATTTTGGGGCATTTTTATGGCATCCAGTGTTGTAGCATCAAAGTGCTTCAGAAACACCTACGAATTTCTTATTTGCAACATTTCTGTAATATAAAGATCATTTAACCCCATATTGCAAAGAGGAAAGTGAGGAATGAACGCCGTGAGCTGCCTAGGACCTGATTTCCAAGAGCATTTGGCATTAAATAAAATGTTACTGTTTCAAAGCCACATTTCTACTGACCATACCTGGATTTGTGAGTACTCAATACTCTGCAAGTCAGATCAAGGTATCTTTTAATAAGCATTTGAAAATTAGGAACTCAGGCTTGGTGCCTGTTTCTGAAAGCTTAACCCCTTGAAACCAGATTTGAAACAGAATTTCAAGCTCTGTATGATAAGCATCAGATGGGTGGAAGGATGAAGGCACCAGTGAAGGCTTAGGTGTCTCAGAATGGGATCTGATATAGTCAGAAAAATGATAAGAAACAGTGTGAAGTCAGCACTCTTCAGATGCCACACACATAGATCATCCAGTGCAAAGGATGAGCCTTAAAAACATGAAAAAATAGGGAAATGAATAGTGAGTGTCACAGAATATACTCTCACAGGGAAACTACAGGGACACATGAGCCTTGAACCTTTTTGCCGAAGTTCCTTTTTTTAAAATTCCCTGTTGCCTTTTCTTTCTGGGGCCTAAATATAATTTGGTACAATTTTTTAAGATGGTTGATAGAAGAAAAACACTTCCCTTTCCTGTCTGAAGGATAAAGCAGTGGTTAACTTCAGGAAATAGATGCCTTAAACTGCTCTCCAAGTCAGACCGTGGGACTTATTATCAGAGCAAGAGATTGCTTTAGCCACAAAGGTTCTGGTTACTGCCCATCTCTCACATCAGAGATGCACACAAAAAAAATTATCAATGTAACAACTCAGGGAAAGACAAAAACACCATGGAGGAGGGCAAGAGATTCTCTTCCAAATGCAGCTGTTAAGTGAGTGCACATGGCCTGGAATCTACTCTTTAGTTTGGCCTCTGGAGTTATCCAGTTATCACAGTTATCCAGTGATTACTGTGAAATGGTGTCTTGGAAGACAAAACTAGAGATAAGGTCTTTAGCCTTCTAGCTGAAAGGTATTTCGGGCTTCTGACCTCTTTTGTCCTCTTTTGCTTTCTATTCCAGCTTCTACTGGCTGTGTGCAATTCAGGCCAGACCATAGTTCTAGCATAATACCTAGCTAACAAGGAGGTGGAAAAGCCTTTAAATACTTTCCAAAGACAGAGCTGAGTGTGCACGCTCTTTCTCCTAGGAGCCTGCTCTAGAGGAAGAGTTATACTATTTTCTACTCTTTTACCTTTTGAAAAGCAAGAACTTGTGTTTGCAAAGAAAAACAATTTCACTGACGTTCTTTAAGCGTACTCATTGGTGGCACCAGACCAGCTCTTAGTCCTGTCAAAATCCATTTCTTCTATAATTGCCAATAATTTTTTTTTTATTTGTCTCTAAGTATCTTAAGTACTGCTATCTTGTGTTATAAGAAACAACTACTATGGTATAATTCCCATAGAGTAGTCAGAGGCTGCATCAGAATTTTCCCTGTTCGGATCTGAAGTTCTTGAAGTTCCATCCTAGCTGCATTTCAGGCATTTCACATGTGTCCTTTTCTAAAGAAGGTGATCTAGTCTCAACATCACAAAAGCTTTTCTCAGCATCTGCTTCCAGGTAGAATCAGTGGCAGAATCATATTTCCCAGCACATTACTCAGTCACTAAAATCACAAGGCTGCTTTGCTTTTTCCTGTGTCCTCCAGCAGCAAGGAGATGAGAGCTGAACAGTGAGACAGGAAATGGTCTCCCACTAAACAGGTTATTCATTGATTTTTTGTGCTGAAGTATTATTCTGTAATATTTACCCTCAAGACTCTGAGGAATATGCCACCGGCACAAGGGAAATTTTACTGCGTGTAAAGCATGTCAATATTAGTAAATTTAACACTGTCAGAACAGTGCTCAGACCATGAAATTTAATTGCTTGGGCTGTTACAGTTCTGGCACTGTTTTGTCTCACAACAACTAATGCTCCCTCAAACAACTCTGAGCCACAATCAACTTCTTGTATAGTTCAAGAGTTAAGACAGGCAAAAAGACCATCCCAGAAAAGGAGTTTGGATGCATCCATCATGCTACAGAGGCTGAAAACAGTTATTACAGGTGTGCCAAATACACTAAAGATCAGGATATGACCGGCCCAAGCAAATTAAGTGGAAAGTTACTGCTGGGTAAAAACATTTTATGTGTGGCCCACTAGAGGGTGCAGACACATCTGTGCTTCCTCCAAGGGGGCAGGGGAGAAAGAAAAAGTCTTACCAAGATTATTTCTGCCATTGTGCTTACTCACCTCCTCAAAGCTTGTGTTCCTCAATATTCCCTTATTGCCTCAGCAATTGCCTCATACAGCTAAACTCTGCATGTAACATCCTGCCAAAGAAAATGAAGAACTTTTCATCCTAAATGTTGACCAGACTTACAGGCAGCTCCCTAAGGAATTTGTCTCGCCATCTCACCACTGATGTTTCCGTGCTGCAGCAGGTCAGATTTCCTCTATGAGTAAGATCTGCAGAAAGGAACAAACAAGAAATCTTGTGAGAATTAAAAAAAAACAAAACCAAAAACAAAAAAACAAAACAAAAACCCCATATCTAAAGATAATTACAAACAGTGACACAGACAAGCACTGATATAATTTTCCATTTTCTTTCAAAGCCTTAAATATATGGTTCACTAGCTGAAAAACATACCTATGTGGGACTACTAAAGCTTCATAGTACAGACATCTGAAGACGAAGAAAAGATAAAAAGAGCACCTACTTTTTGTTGGTTTGCTATTTTCCCTTCTCATTTTTGCACATGTGAATCAGGTGCAGTGTATCTCACAGTAAGAAGCCCTGCTTCTTCATGACCATAGCAAGGTGTAATTTCTATTTTTATTTCAAGATTTAGTCAGCAGTTGGGAGAGCAAGGATTTTCAATTTACCAGCTGCTGAGCCCAAATTCTTCACGCAGTAGTGTGAAAATGTGACAAAAATGTGCAGCTCTTGATGACAGACCCCTGGCCCCAGCCTGAACAACTCTTGGACCCTCATCAGTCTGTATGCAAAAAGGCACAATCTCTCTGTTAGGATATCAATGACAGCTAAAATCCAATATTTAATTATTGAACTATTGCATGAACAATACACTGATTTCTCTCTTTCTCTGAGTATTTAGCTTTAGTTAAATATTCATCAACACTGAAAAATAAGATTACCGATGGAAAATTTCTGTGAGGACAGAAGGCTTCCAATAAAAAATATATGAAAAGAGATTGGATCAAACTGACATTACCTGATTCAAAGATGTAGAAAATTAATCCCGTGGGATAGTTCTGGTTAATAAGCAGGTAAATTTAGACAAAAATTGGATTATATTACCCATTTTAAACCTATTTAAAATAACAACCTCAACTCTCAGACTGAGTCCCTCTCAGGTTTCCTGTGTATAAATAATAAGCCCAAGACGAACACCAGCTTGACTTTCCCATTTGAGAGCTGTTAGTAAGAATAATCAAGCCAAAACAACAATCCACAGATATTTAATTATAAATAGAGCTCATTTCATCCAGGAATTCTGGAGTAGTCAAGGTCCAAATTGTAATAACATTTCTGTAACGTCATTTTCCAGAGGAGAGCTACATTTTCAAGCTCCTTTTTGCATGCTATGAAGAGCACAGAACCAATGTCAATAAATATGCCTGATAAGAAAACCTCCCTTCTGTCCAACTGAAAGCTTTGCAAACATTAGTTGTCAGCAGCTAAGCCCCCTGAAGTTCTGTTTCAAAACAATTTTTTATCTGGAAACTATGCAAATATGAAGTAAAGTTTTTAAATGGCAATACATGTGCAAAGCACCAGCACGTATTTCAGATGCGTGGTGACCCTGTCTTGGTGTGATTTCATTTTTGAGCAGGACAGGGACTCTAGCACCAAATTTGTGGCTGAGTTGTGTGTGGGTTTCTCCTCTGCCCACTTGGCCAGAACTCACAGTTACTGTGGCAGACCAAAGTTACCATACAAATAACGACCTTTCTAGTATTTGTTTTCAGTGCTATTATACATAACTGTTACACATAATGTAGGCCACCCTCCAACAGAGGAGTGCACCCTTTTCCCACATCAAACAAAGATACTGATGCTGAAAGAGAGCACTGAGAGCAAACATTTTCAACCACCTGAGCTGGCCTTTTCTGTACTAACAGTCATCAGTGAAAGCCTAATTATCTGCACAGGCAGACACATCTCAGTTCAACCCAAACCCACAGTGCAAGACAGAAGGTGAATACACAAGCAATGGGTAAGGTGCTGGTTGGTGACAGGGGATGCCTGGCTTCAGTCTGCCCTTCCCACACAAAGCTGCTGAGCACTTTCCCTTGAGCCATACCTATTCAGTGACTGGGAAATGCAACTGCAGGATGGAAGGCACACCTCAGCCAGCAAACTACGGCATAGGCTGCTAGTATTTACCAAATAAGGCCATATAGACCTGTAAGGAACAGCAAATTGCTTAGCAGTGGTGTTCAAACTGAGAAGGTTAAGGCTGATGCAAATGCTTTTACCCATGCTGTAGCCTCTTCCCCTGCAAAATGGTGACATGCTCTCTGTTTCTAAACTGACACAGCTCTTTGCAAGGGAAGACTGGGATTCTTGATCAGATTGCCTGCACTGGGGAGCTATAAAAACCAGGACACAAGTCTGGCTCCAGCTGGGATTCATATGAACTCCCCATCTATAGCTGCAGTGACAAAATTCCAAGTGGATCATTAAGTCTGTTGAGGGTGAAATTGAGGTCCAATTGCTACTCTAACAGCAATTTCACAAGTAAAGTGGAAATGATCTAGGAATGAAGTCCCAATATGGATGGAAATTTTGCATCTGAATAAAATCAATGCTGTTAAAAGTCCTAACTAGATTCTTCTGACTACTATGTATAAAATTCATAAACTGTTTAAATCAAACATTTAAGGAGTCAATGTCTAAACATTAAAATTTATTACATGCAAAGACTTGAAAACCCACAAATACCAAAAAATCTCTGAGTCTTAAAAAACCCACAAATGCCATACTAGTGTATGCTTTCACTCAGGGATCAGCATGGCATATATTATTTCCCCTTCTCTATGAGGACATGGTGACAGCACATTATACATACACATTATTACAATAACTGCCCCACAGATGCTATTTTAAGCTGATTTCTGAGCTATTAAACAAAACAAAAAGATTTTCACACAGATAATCTCTCTCCTTATCTATTTAGAGGCAACAAATACCATCCACAAAATCGCACTGTGTTACGGGAGCTCCTTCTGGTGCCTGTCTGGGTTCAGCTTTTATGCATCAAAAGACCCTGATGGAATTGTATCATTACGTGATATTGTTCCACAGTCACTTCTGCCTGTGTGTTGGGCTGTTGCAAACCTCCAGAGCAGTCTCAGGATGAGTACAGTACATGACTCTGCAATAGCTAAAGATAGATATCAGGTCTAGATTTTCAACTAAAACTAGTCCGAAATTATCTGGGTTTGATTTTTTTTTCTGTCTCCCAATATGTAGAAGCTCATTCTTCCTCTTTTTAAAAACAGAGTTGAAGACACACTACGATTTTTACTACTTTCCTCACTAAAGCAAACGGTGCACCTGAGAACTCCTTATTTTGTTAGTGGTTCTTGCAGAGTGAACTCGTTAAAACTGACAATGAGTTTTCTTTCTGTTTTACTGCAGTATTTGCTGTAATAATTCTGACTTCTAAATACGTGCAGCATAATTTTTTAATTATCTTTGCTATACTATTAAGCCATACAGTTCTTCCTTTATTTCTACAGCTCACAGTCATCTGGCACAAAGAGACACATGTACTTCTTGAATTGCAATGAACTTTGTTCTTGATTCAGATGTAAATAATAGGAGGGAGAAAAAATCAGTCTGGACTGAGTCTGGCTCCTCTGAAAAACTATTATGAATAAACAATGAAGAAGTGAAAAGCTGTACTCCTTACCTGGTCTGAGAGGTACAGTGCACCTTGAAAGCCTCTTAAATGGCACAGAAGAAATAGAAATAGTTGAAAGTTTTTACTCATCCAACCAGAGGGCTCAGGAAATGACTTTTGAAACGATTTAACTCCTTCCTCTCTTCGAAGCCTTTCAAGTACAGTGTGGTAATGAATGCTCTGCCCTACACATGATTTCTGTTTCACAATGAGAATATGCAGGTGGCCAGAGAAGACTCTGATCACCTCCATGGAAGAGAAAAACTGCAGTGTCTTCTGCATAACTGTGACTAAGTACATTTTACTGCTGAGTGACACTTATGTAATGAAGTGCAGGAATGACCTGGAGTAATGGCTTGACCTCCCAGCTCTCATTTACAGAAGAGGTTTAGAGCAGTGGAGCAATATTCGCAGCATGAATTCAGTGTTGTGGTGGCCAAGAGAGCAAGGTAAAAAACTAGGTTATTTCAAGGAGTAGCATCCATTTCAGCCTGGACAAGCATTTGATATACATATAGTGTATGATAGATACCTTTATGCACACAGGGTGTCCAGCTGAAAAGTCAGGCATCCTGGAGCATCAGGAGTCTGTCCTCTGCACAAAAAATTCCTCTGTGCCTAAAAACCTGTTTCCTTTGCCTAAATGTATCTGTTTGACTAAAAGGCATTTCTGAGACTGAGCTTATAAACACCCATTAGCCTGAAAGGTATCAAAGGCCAGCTGCCCACAAGAGCACAAGCTACTTCTGGGGAGTGGACACCTCCATACAGAACCCAGGGTGGCACCTGGGCTTCTGAGCCTGTGGAGAGACCCCGTGTTGGGGTTTTCTGAGACAGGCACAGGGTTGTCTTACCTAGCTCTGGGCATTTGCACTGTAGATGTCGGCACCGGAGTTTTTCATTCAAGGCACTCTTGAATATAGGCAGTGGAAATAAAAGGATCTTTGCAAGATTCTTTATCTGGGAGTTTTAACATTAAAAAAGAGTTCCTTCTGCTATATAGATAATATATGATTTTTTTTAATGCAATCAAGATTTTATAAAAATTACCAAAATATCCTTATTCTCTGCAAGTTAGGTTTTATATTTGTTTTCCTAATGATTATTTCCAAAGACTCAAGAGGCATGCTCCCACAAGACACTGATGAGGCTGGTCTGCATTTGAAGTTCATCCTTTTACAGTCTACCACAAAAATAATGAGGATACTCAAGATCCTTGATCTGAGCAGGTGCTTAGTTGCTGTCTTGGAGTGGAGACCAAAACATCTGTGTGACTCCTCAAGCTATGGCTACTGATGCTGTAGCTTCGTGTGCAGGAACACCAGGGCATTTTACTTTGAGCAAAGTTGCAGGACAGAGACTCAAGCTCTTGCTTTGACTCTTTTCAGTTCCATATATGAAAACCTGAAACCAACTGTCAGTAATCTCACCATGAGCCCACAGGTAAACAGGAAGGAGTTTCTGTCTCATAGCCTTAAAGACTGCAAAATGTATTGAATCAGACCCCCCTAAAAACTCCTCCAAAAAATGAGATTTGGTTTGCTTCTTTGGTTGTTATTTTTTTTTAACAAACTTCTTTCAGTTCAAATATAGCAGGCTAGAAATGGAGCTTTTTATTTTCCACATTTTGATCATCAGGGCTACAAATAATTAAAATTTTGCAACTTTTAATTCATTATCATTTTAAAGAAGCTTTTCTCTCTAAAACTGGGGAAGAAAACTTTCAGGATGAAAAGACCCAGCATGTACTTTTGATAAAACATGAAATTCTACAGTCCTGGAGTATTATAATGAGTATATGCAGTAATTAATGCTTCATTACAATATACTGTGATATATCATAACATATTATAATGAAAAGAAAATTTTTTAATAATTAATCAATAATAACAATTACTGCAACTTCTACCAAATAATCAATTTTATGATGTTTATTTGGCCATGCTAAAATTTCCTCAGGAAACCATTAGTTGCTAGATGGATGCTAAGATGGAAAGCATCCATCTTAAGACTGGTCATGTCTTTCAGAATGTCAGAATGATTATGAGCAACGGTGTGAACTTCTATAGGAGAGTTTCCTTTGGGTGGAGTCCACATTTAGCTTCTCACTGAGCTCAGCAGGCTCGGGAGTACACTTTGAGAGTCTTCCCTGGAGCTGTCTCAAGCAGTCTGAATATTTCAGTTCCTGAAAAAAAACTGCAATTCAGCTGTGTTTTCCTGGGAGACAGGGACATGACTTTTGTATAAGGTATNTTTTTTTTTTTTTCTTTAATTGATGTCAGAAAGTTCCTCAGTATCTCTCCAGTGCAGAGATCTTCCTCTAGGGTCAATCTGCAACAGCCTTGAGGTTGACCTGAATGTGGCTCTGGTTCCTGGAGCCCAGAGGAAGCAGATGTAGATGGGGATTTGATTTGCACAAGGCCCTGAGGGCTACCCAGCCTCAGGCCATACCAACCCTTTTCATAAAAAAAAAGAGAAAAAATAAACGGTTTGGAGGAGCTGCATTAAGGGTGAAGGTTATCATTCATTAACAGCAATGTTATTCCCAGAGAAGCAAACACTAGACTCTCTTCTGCAGCTGAGGAGGGTCAGGAGGAATGCAGAATTGCAGGCTAAATACAGGACCAGGTCTCTCTGATGGACCTAGCTGGTCATACCTGAGGAGAGGAAGGTGGGGCTGGGAGGACATGGCACAGTGTTAGCTGTGACATGAAAACAAGAGAGATGTGATTCCACCTTCCCAAGGGGTCCCTCATCTCAGCTGGAGCTGAGTTGTTCACCTCTGGTTGGAGCTCAGCTCTAGCTGCTCTGGGACACAAAGAGATCAGCATCTTGCACAGGTGGTGGTGGGAGGCTTGTCAGTACAGTGATATGGGATTGTGGCAGTAGGCAACCTCCAAAAAGAAGTGCTGTGGTTTGGGAGTGAGAAGATGGAAGGGTAAGTCTGTATGGAAGTGAGAGAAGGTGGCAGCAGCAAGGGAGGCTGAGAGAAGGAGTCCCTGAACTGTGGAAGGAAGACAAGCAGAACAGAGAGGTAGGAAAGAGGGTGAGTCTGTCCTGTATTATAGCAAAGGTGAAAGAAAGGAGAAGAGTTTTCTGAGAACTTCTGCTTTTCTGTCATCTGGCACCAGGAGGTCCTGAGCAGATCTCAGGTGCTTGGTCCATTCTAGGCAGGTGAGATAACCATGCCATGAATTGTCCCACAGCAAGGTGAGCTTTTTTGAGGGGTGAATGGCAAGCAGACATCCAGTGAAAAGAATGAGGAGGTCCCTGACTCAAACCCAGTCTGATTATCTCCAATCTGTGCAACACTCACCCACTCTCAGAACTCAGAACTCAGTTGTGATGCCAACAATGATAGGGAAGAGAGAATAAGTGGCAGGCAGATTACATGATCTTGGTGCTCATCATTCCAGGTGGCAAAGCTCATTTTTGCCCAATGCTGTTGACCCGTGTGCTATGATGCCATTACACATCTGAAGAAACTCCAGTTCTCAGTTATGACTGTTCATTTTGGTGCTAAAATAAAATCACCTCTGGAGCTTTCCAGAAAGGAGCCATTCCTATCAGCTCTTAAGGAATAAGCAGATACCTTGGCCAGGTCTGGTTTAAAAGCTCACTCTGAATAAATCCACCTGCACAGCACAAAACAGCTAGAGCCTTAGCTTGAATTGACTCAGCTTTGAGAAAATCTTTAACTGCTTTTGAAATTGTTCAGAAAATTGTAACTTTGCTGATAGACTGCTGGTCTGACTAACCCTTACAAGGCAGATTTCAGTTTGATAATCCTGATACTCAGCCAACTCTTAAAAGTTTGCTCTTTCCTCTTATTTTTATTTCAGGGTGTCATCCCTACATAAATGAATCTTCCTTAATTTTCCAGTTATTGTAAAGGAGGAGGAAAGAAGAAGTGCAGGGATCAGAATTTCTTACCCAGTGTGTAGTTATTGGAAGTATTTTTCCACCAGTCATGTAAAGTCCAATTCTGTTTGTCATCTGTCATTTTTTTAAAAATGCATCTCAATTTCAGCCTAAGGCCCAAACTCAGGACTGAGAACCTCAGATGATAATTCTGTGGGAGAAGTGTTGGAAGGAGGAAGGATCCATGATCTTGGTCTATCAGGTTACTACACTTCACAGAGGGAACATTCTCTCAGACAGAGAGAAGCAGTGATCAGAAATTTACCCAAGGTAACTTGGGCTGGGAGAAAATATAGTCAGCAATTGCCATTTTCCAGGCACCTGTTTGAGCTGAGCCCCTAAGAATAAGCAGACATGGCCACATCCCCCATTGCTCTGAAGTGTGGGTCAGCTCAAGAGAAAAATCTCTGTGGTCTTTCAGAAAACAGAGGTCCCTCTATATTCTTGTGGTAGAAGGAAGTGAGTGTTAGCCCAGAACTGAACTCTGTCTTGGGTGTCTGCCTCATAGTTCTTAGGAGATGCTGGTAAAACCATGTCAGCCAAAGCAGAGACATTCTTGGGTCTCAGTTTCTGGGATCACCCCCTGAAACACCTAGGGACTGACCAACTGAAACCAGTACGGGCAAGGCTTTGGTCAAAGCTGTGTTACAAGGGACTGGACAAGTTCATCCAACCAATTCCTACTGCACTGAACAATCCACCCTTTCAGTCCATCTCTCCAGCTTAGAGAGAAAGGATATAGGAAGGGACCATGCCAAAGTATCTTACAGAAGTCCAGACAGACAATATCTCTTCCCTTGTCCACTGCTTTAGTCTCTCCACTGACAAAGGCCACCTGGTTATCCAGGCAGAACTTGCCTTTGGTGAAGCTGTGCACACTGTCCTGAGTCACTTCCCCACCTTCCATGTGTCTTAGCACATCTTCTGGGAGGATCTGTTCCATGATCATGTTCCCAGGAACAGAGGTAAGGCTCACAGGGCTGTAGTTTCCATCTTTTCTAAAGATGAGTATAATGTTTTCCCTTTCTTCCAGTTACCAGGACATTCACCCGATTGTCATGACTTTTGGAATATCATAGAGAGTGTCTTAGCAGATACAATGGCCAATTCCCTCAGGACTCTGGGATGCATCTCATCAGGTCCCATGGTCTTATGCACAACCAGGTTCCTCAAATGGTCACGAACCTGGTCTCCTACCATGGGGTGCACTTTGCTCCCCTAGTCACCAAGGCTGTCTGGTCCCTTACCCACAAGACTTGTTTCCTGCCAGACCTCAGTAGCCAGCCCAGACATTTTAGTGGCTGATGGCCAGAAAACCAATGGTTCCTGTCTGTCTGTCCCCTGATTAACCAATAATGCCACAGATACAAGGTTTGGGTTGGAAGGGACCTTTAAAGATCACCTAGTCCAAACTCAAATGAAGGACATGCAAGTGGGAAAGCCTTTCCTCAGGCTGACCATCTTCCGAGATTCTTGTAACCACTCTGTCTAACTCTTGGACAAAACCAGCAAGAAAATGGTCAGCTCCTGCAACAGTCAATACCTAGGGAAATAAAGTATCTTATGTAGTTGAAAAAAAAAAATTATAATGCTTTGAGTTTGTTTTTGCCTTTTGTTTTATCTACTAAAGTGTTTCAGGTTTTTTTTTTTAATTTTTAAGCTATTTGAAATGTGAGGGGTTTTTTTGATTTGTTTGATTTTTTGATTTGTTCCCCAGATGTACATGGTCTCAAGCAGAGAGCACTGAAAAAGGAGGCTGTGGCTATTGCATACAGGATGGTGAGATCCCTGCAGGTTTTGGTTGTGTTTTCCCCCCCTTTGTCCCCACCTTGCATCACACAGCTGCTGGGAAAATGTATTCACCCATGTTTAGAGCAGATGCTGTCAAGTCTTCACTGCCACCAGAAATACCTTGAAGACAAACCTACTTTTACTCCCAAGATAAGGTGTGCAAGAAGCAAGCCTGCCTACTGATCAAGAAGAGAAAATAACAGGTGAAAGAGTTACCAGCTGGCCAGCACCAGCAATTTCACCTACCAAGAGAGGGGGCTGTCATCTGGGTCCTTAAGAAGACTCAAGATTTAGGACCAGGGACGTCAGAAAACCTTTTTTTTTTTTTTGTTTTTACTGTTAAGAGGTTGTTTTTCAGACGTTGTATAAGACATCCTATTTGTCTCTATCTTCTCACTCATTACAAACAGCTTGCAGGAAGGAAGTACTCCACCCAATTGGTAAAATTATCATTGCTTAAAGGTGTCATCTGTGTCTCAAGAGAAGTCTGTTTTTAGCCCTTTTTTTTAAGAAAAAGAAAAGAGGAGAATAAAAAACGCAGACGATCTTACTGCTCGTTAATTATTTATTAAATGGCTACTAAACTCAGAAAAGCTTTTGATTTTTCCAGACACACATTTGCTAAGAAATCTTTTCAGCAAGATACAAAAAAAATTAATGGTATTTTTTGAAAAAAGGGAATGGGATGTGTGAGAGGGGGAGGTTAGGTTGTGCATATTTCCAAAGGGCTCTGTATTGCAGTTTAAATCAGAAACCTGGATTTTATTTCCATGATAAATGCATCAGTCTTGTACTTGTAGTCTTGTAATTACTCCTGAGACCATCACACAAAAAAAAAGTGCGGGTCAGATTATGTTCCCAGCTCTGTTAACGTGCAAGTAAAATCATGGCAGCTCCTGGAATGATTCCAGTATTCCTGACATCCTCATGGGGCTATAGCCTCACTCCTGACATCCTGGTGATTTAGGCAAAAGCCTGCTTGCTTATGGCTCTCATGGTGTTGGATGGGCAGTGGGGAGGGCAAAGAAGTGAGGAAGGAAGCAGCACGGGAAGATTTTATAGGAGGGGAAAGAAGTGAGGAAGGAAGCAGCACGGGTTGGGAAGGTTTTATAGCAGTGGCCAGGCAGCTGGGGAGGAGCTGTCTGGGGCACCTACTGTGACAGTGTCCAAAAGCTGCAGGTTTCCAGAGGAGTGGCAGCCTCACATGCAAACCTGCTGGCTTGGACAGCCACAGTGCTCTGGCTGTGGCTCAGCTCGGGCTCCCACAGGGCACAGCTACAGCCCCATGGAGCTGCTGGTGTGGCTGAGGCTCCCTGGGAACAAACCTTGGGCAGCAGGTGAGGCTGGAAGGCCAGCGCCTGGAGGGAGGAGAGATGCAGAGCACCAGGTTGATTTTCTGCTGTGCTGTGCTTTGCCATGCACTTCAGATATTTGGGGGTACCTAATAGGATGGACTGTGCCTGGAAATGGCTGATAAAGCACAAACATCTTTAGGAAATGGACATGCAATGTGTTAACACTCAATCAACAGCACAAACACTGATTGCAAAGAGGAAACTAAATTTACGTAGACAGATTGAAGATAATCTGTGGATCCTTCTGCCATTCAGTTTTTAACTGCAGGCTCTGTCAACTCATCTGCACTTACCCTTGACCCAGGCCACAATGTATTTTGCTCTCAATCCAGATATTTCTTTGCTCCGTGACTGAATGTTTATTGTATTGCCTTGAGTCATTTCCTTTAGGAATGCAAAAGGGAAAGAAGCTTTGGAAGAGTTTTTTTAAGCCCAAGAAATGTAGTCCAACAGGGTGCAGAACCCCTGCACTAATGTACACCTTGCATTTCTAATTCAGAGACATTCATATGCTGGAGTATTCTGATGCCAAGAAAGATGACACTGAGCTATTCATACTGAGCTATTTTGTGATGGTAATTGTCTTCCAAAGAAGTTGCAATTGTTCTGGCAGAGAGCAGTTTGCTGTCTTTTTTGCAAATGGAGCTCTAAGATACCAGTTTTTTGAGGTCCCCAAAAAATCATGAAATGTGTATCCATTCCAGATTAAATGCATTTTCAGTTCTGCAATTTTTTTCTCAGGAAGTTCTCAGCATATCTTCATTTCCAATGCATGTCTCAGGAGTGAATCTGCAGATCCTCATTTGTGCCTCTCATTGAAACTCTTTGCAGCACAATAACAACAACAGGATCAAAGCAGAGACTGTTTAATGCCAACAAAAGCTTACACAACCCCAAACAAACTCTTCAGTTTGGCAATGTAGGCTAACTGGATTATTCTTATCACTGTTTCAGGCATACAACACATCATAAAAATCCTACACAATACGAAGTTGAAAGCACCAGTGTGCTTTTGATTTCCCTAAACTGTGTACAAGAGGAAGTGAAAAGTTTTTAGTAAGAAGTTTTTGAATAGTTGTGATGCCATTGCTAGTGAGTGGGGAGAAAGCATAGAGACCTGTGAGCCAAAGCAGCATCTGTCATGTGAGCTGTGTTTCTTAAGTAAAACACAGGTAAGGGAGACAAACACATCAGCCAGCTGTTGGCTGTCATTCCTGCACTGAAAACTGTGATGTGTCTTCCTAAATTAAAGAGTTGAAGAAGGTGGACACCAGAGGAGCAGTTTTGAACACCTCAAATGGTTTTAATGTCAAGTGACCAGTTCCTGGGCAGTGAGTGCCTGAGGCTTCTGTGTGCAGCCTGAGCTGGAGCATCACCTCCTTCTGCAGAAGGCAACACCTGCAGGGTGACAGAGAGAGGGCCTGAGGAGCTGGCTCTTTGCTGGGGACAGCAGGCAACACAGGCACTTGTGCTGCAAAATGAAGGGTCAGTTTATGGGGGAGTTTCACAAAAGGAGCCCAAGGCACCAGGCAGCTGTAGGATTCCTGCCAGAAGCCTGGGCTGGCAGAATGAGCAAGCAGAGGAATGACAGGGCAATGTGCAGCTTTTCATCTTGGACATCTCCTCTGTTTTAGTACCTAATGCTGCCACAGTCATTGGGTGATCTCTACTCAAATTGATTTACAAGGTAAACAAAGAAGGCCCTTTTTTTATGGAAGAAAGCCAAATGAGTAAAGAACAAACCCACTTTTTAATTTTTTTTTAAAATCTTTATATTATATATATTTTAATGAACAAGTGCCCTTACAGAACAGAAACTTTTTCACTTCTTCATTTTCATCTCAGAAAAGAATATACATTTTCATCCATAAATATTTTTAATAGTTATTTTCTGCAGTATTTAATACGTCTCCTAGTTACAATAGCAATTTAGGTATCGGCACATAATATATCACAAGAGTGTGCTCTCTTAGGCACTCTGAATAGCTGTTCCACCAATTGAATATTTCTTCAATGTATGTTTTTACCCCCAGTCAAGGTATTCTTTCTTTCTCTGGTGGGGAAGCACATGATAACACTGTGCTGGGAACAACTTTGTGGCACCTTCCTTGCTCTATGCTTCAGGTCATTCTCAGGAGCAGAGATGGAGTTCTGCAATAAAGGCAATCTCTGCTTTTACACCACCCAGCTGCTCATTTTCCTGTGATTACCATCACCCCTGAAGGTGTGCAGGGGCCACTGCCTGTTGCTTCTTACCCCACAGTTTGCCACAAGAGAAACTGGAGGAGAGACATGAGTGGAATTTGGAGATTGAAAAGCACCATCCCCATGTGAATGTGGGGAAAGTCCCTCCATCCCTCCCAGGTTTCCTCCCTGTGCATTATGTGAGTTTCAACTTTTTTAGTCCATCCTCTGAAGAGGAGCCACTTACCACCTGAGATACCCTAATTTTCACTTGCCACAGGTGCTGCTGCTGCAAGGCGAGTGAGGTGTAGAGGGAGTCTTGGGCCAGCATGAGAGAAGACAGGTAATAGTGCTTCCAGGTGGTTTCTGCCTTGATGCTGAGCTCCTGAAGCCACAAACACAGGTGTCCTTAGCTGACTATTTGGCACCACAGTACAAGAAAGATACAAAGCCTTTATAGTGTCCAAGGGAGGGCAATGAAAAGGGTGAAGGCCCTTGAGGGGAGGCTGTGTGAGGAGTGGCTGAGGTCACTTGGCTTGGTTAACATATTTTTGTAGCTCTAGTGAAGACATGGGAAGCAGCAATAGCTCCACCAGTTAAGGCTGCCAGCCTGCTGGTCCACTATGAGCCACTTCTTCTCTTACATGACCTGGACACCTTTGGGGATGCTGGATCCAGTGGCAGAAAAGCCTGTTTGACTTTCTGGGAGCAAAAATTCAGTCCAAAAGCATCTGCAGCAGCATTGTCTTTGGTTCTCATTGACCAATTCAGCACTGAACAAACTCCTAAGAGGTAGCTAGAAGTCAAATGAGAAATGTGAAAAAGAAAATATTCAAGAAATTCTTTCTTTCCTACATCATCAGTCACTATGTCTTCGTGAAAAGACTAAGATCTACAACAAACTTTTCTCAGGTTTGATTTCTTTCTCCACATCTAATGTTGAAGTATCTTTAACCTTAATTTAAGGCGTTGATGGAAATTTAAAGATTTTGATTATTGCACTTGCAGTGGCAGCTAGATTTTCAAATCTCTGAGCACATGTAAACTTCCACAAGAGCAAAATATTTTGTGTTTCCCCAGTTCCCAAAGCATGAACTAATTTGTCCTGGATTTTCTATCCTGCAGATTTCTCAGATGTGGGGACTTTATTGACCTTCCTTCTCAACTTCCACATACAGATATGAGTGGCTGCCTTAGTTTTATTAACTTATGAAGTGATCTGTTTGTAACCTCTGTTCTTAGAAACATACCTCAAATGTGAGAGACTGAATCTTTAACGAGCCCTATGGCCATGGATGATAAGACATACTTCCTGCAGGTTTCAGCTCCACCTATTGTTTTTTGTAACAATGGAGAAAATGAAATGTGTTTTTTAAATCAACGATTTTATGACACATTTAGTTTTCATTTTCTACTGAGGAAGCATTAGGGAATAACAACATTTATAAAGGAGAAGGAATATGAGCAAACATGATAAAAAATAAGGCTAGTGCATCAGTAATTACAGCTCACTGAGCTACACTGAATACATTTAAATTTTTCAGTAAGCTAATCACACATATAGAAGCCTTGGCTGACACCCTGTACAAGAGCATGGACCTTCACAAGCATCAAATCCTGAAACTTTGCTCCCACCTGCTGCAAGATCCTCCTTCTGTGCAGAACTTCCTGGCTCCCCACTTCTGAGATGAGCTGTGCTTCCCTTTCCCTACAGCGAAGGCTGGCACCACAAACATCCTCCTGCCCCTGCCAGAACAAGGCAGGAGCAAACACAGCTACTGTCCCAGGGAAGGGAAGAGACACAGCAGGAGGGACAGCCAAGCCAGATGCTGCTCCAAGGGTCTGCAGTGCTCCTCTGTTGTTGGCCAGCTTCAGGAAAATTAAATTAGCTGACTTCCAAGTCTTTGCCTTGTATCCACACCCTCGCCAGCTTTTACCCCTTCAGCAGGCTCTGGACTGGATGCAATGGGGAGCTCTTTTCAAACTGCTGCCCCATGAACCCAATGCCAAACTGTGACTCTCTCAGGGCAGCTGAGACTGTGACTTGGAGAGCCTGGGATGTCTTCAAGGACCTGCCCGGGCCCTGCTTTGACGGTCAGACACAACAATAGAAACTTTGATCACCAGCAGGGACCTTCCTCCCTCCTCTCCCCCTCTCCCTTGCTCCCTCTTTGGCAAGAAAGTAAGTCCCTTTTCTAGACAGAAGTGTCTGTCACTCCCCAGTTGTCTAGATTAATCCAGACTCTTGCATTTTAGACTGTTTAATTAACATGAGCTGAATCCCATCCTCCATGACCTACTCCAGAAAAGCAAATAGGCTTTTTAATGAGTTAAACTCATTACAGCATTGCTGAGCATATATTCAGATGTAGGTTCTCAAAACAAGCCTTGATATACACTAAACTACTCTAGACTGAAGCTCAGATGAAATCTGATAACAGATGAGTATAAAAGTGATTTTCTCTCTCCCATCCCCATTTCTCATAAAGTGATATAATGATGACACTTCTGTGGGTGTACACAATAGAAAGATTAAAACAAGAGTATGAGTTAGTACCAGCTGGTGCAACTGATGCTCTAGCAGATTAAGCCTATAATATTGCTAGCTATATGTAGAGATCTTTCAAATTAAATGTGGCAAAATTAGACAATGGGACCAGAAAGTAACGCTTTTTTATTCCTTCACACTTTTACCTGGAAGTCCTCCTGCCAGTCCCATACATCTAGAAATCCTAGATGTGATAAGTATGAGATTGTTTTAAATATTTTTTAATTTATTATTTATTTCTTAAATAATTACTTTATGGGTTGTCATTAACTGAGATCCATATCTTGAAACCTTTTCCTACAACTATGGGAATGGAAAGCTTTCTCTTAAGAGCAAAAAATAGGTGAAGAAGAAAGTTCAAGATATAACTAAAAGGAACCAATTAATTCAATTAAAAAAAGGATCTGAGATGATATGGAGTTGAACAAAAATCAGTTTCATCTATCTGCAAAAGACTTCCCTCGAGTGAAATGAAAACATCCAGCATCATCAACAGTTTGGAATATAACCTGGTGGAAGAATCCTCAGCTGCTGCCCTGAGATGTCATGCTGCTGTTGCAAGATGTAGGAGAATCCTTCTCTGAAGGATATGGTGGCAACTGCAGCACAGAGATATAGACTGCAAGCTAAATGTTTCCAGAACAACAGGAAAAAAACAAAAGGAAAGTGAGCACTCATGAAATGTAAAATGACACTTTTAAAAGTAACTCGGAATGTCAAATTGTGGAAACTAGGAGATAATAGCATGAAAACCACTCTCCCCCTGCACAAAGGCTGTGAGAAAGCTTGTTCTTTAAGTACCTAACCATGATCCTCCTCTTCCTTTGACCTCGGTCAGAGGATGCCTGTTTCTAGGCTACCTCAGCTCTACTTGCCTCTATGGATGCAAAGGACTACTAATGTCAATCATACATGCTAAAAATACCCTGGTTTTGTTGATGCTGCTCATTAGAGCAGGACCTTAATGCACTCCCAGCCCCACAATTCCACTTCTTTTGTGTCTGCACGCAAGTCGAAGCACAGTTTTGCTCAGTATCTACAGATAATCAGGCTCACTTTGTGAGGGGACGAACCTGGAGTACACCTGACCTCACCCGTGCCCCATCCTTCTGAAA
Organism: Thryothorus ludovicianus; assembly: GCA_013397245.1. Lineage (NCBI taxonomy): Eukaryota > Metazoa > Chordata > Aves > Passeriformes > Certhiidae > Thryothorus > Thryothorus ludovicianus. The sequence continues at coordinate 1,004,055 of VZTB01009788.1, read as the reverse complement.
CCTGGAGAAGAGCAGGACGATGGGACAAAGTTTTGAAACTTGGTTACGCTCGTGCCCAATCGCGGACTGGTGTGTCTGTGCTCCACTGGAAGACCAGCCGTGGGTAAAACGCAAAAAGCTGTCCGGGGAATTGCCGTCCCACACGAGGGATTTGGGCGCTGCAGGAAGAGCGGGTCCCACCAGGTGGTGCCGTGACAGCGCAGGAGCCGCCGTGCCCGGCTCACCGCGGTGCCTCCAGACGGACCTCGGCTCCTCCCAGCTCCAGAAATCTGAGCAGTGTTGGGTTTTGGCTTGGTTTTGTTGTTGTTTTTGTGGTTTGTTTTTGGGGTTTTGTTTGTTTGTTTGTTTGTTTTTTAATGCAGAAATCAACTTAAAGAAATAATGCTTGCCGATCGATTTCTACCCTGGTCTTTGGAGGGGTATTCAATATTTTCAGGAAAGAATGTAAATAATAATGAAGGAAAGAACAAGAAAGAGACTATTGATATAATTAATAGCTTTTTGACCCTATCTCCATGCACTTTCTTTCCCCTTTTCCCTGAATAAACGAGCATGTGTTCAGTCCTGAGATAAAAGTTTTGGTTGATGATTTAGAGTTGAAAAGCTTGGGCTTATCAGCCATGAGCAGGAACACTGGTATTATCAGTGGAAAAGTTTTGGGTTTTGGTCAGCAAATACCAAGACTGACAGAACAAAGCTTGGGATGGAAATATGTGTATCTGCAGTCTCAGAGTAGGAGGTGAGCTCTGACATCCAGTAATACTCTCTCTCTTTCTTCCACTTGTACTGATAATTATTTTTACTAGCATGCCCTTCTCTTCTTCCTCTCCTTTCCTCTCCTTCCATCTTAACAATTCTTTTTCAGAAATCAAATAGGTTCTCTTCAATCCTTGGCCTTCCATCTCCTTCCTGAACTCCTCAATGGGACTGTTTACTCATCTATAACAAGCATTTGACTTCCTTTCCATTTGATTCCCTTTCCATTTGACTCATTCCTCCCAGGTATCTGTCATCCCTGGATACAACTGATCCTCAGGGCTGAGCAGCCACAAGCTGTAGGAAAATCTGGTAATTTTGAAGGCAGGAGATAAATAGTGAAGTACAGGCAGAGGGTGAGAAGGGATTCTCAATGCATCTCATTTTAGGGAGGTTCTTTGGGTTGTCTGGAGATTTGATGCAAATAAGAGGAAGTGAGGAAAAACTGACCAGTCCTGATAGTTTCACCCAGACAGCCCTGAAGTATAATTAACAAAACTTTAAAATAATCATATAAAAAATGTTTAAATCCAAGAAGCAATGGCCCACAATACAGTTCTCAAAGGTTACTACTGTCCTAAGAACAACTTCAAAGGGAGCCAGTCCAATTCAGAAATGCTGCAGGGGATCAGCACTCATACAACACATTAGCACAACGTGCACATGGCCATTTTGAAGTAGGATCCTAAATACTCAGCTGAGGAGTGACCAAAGTTTTCAGATGCTGAAAGCAAAACCCTTGCACCTACCTCAAAGCTCCTGGGACACCACCAGGCCCAGGGCTCAGTGCAGCTGGCTTGGCCTCAGAGGAGATCCTTGGATGAAGGTGAGACTGAAGGACAGAGAAACAACTCCCTGATCTCAGCAGGTCAGAGAGCTGCCTCGGGTTGAGCAGGGTAAGAGCAAGAGGAGCTGCTGACTCTGTTTTGGATTCCAGAGGCTGGGGCAGTGGCACCTGCTGAAAACCCCTGCAGTTCACTTCCAGGGAATTGCTGCCAAAGCAGGGCAGGAAGAACATGTCTAATGCTATGGCTTTGTTGTATGACTGAATTGTCAGGTGTCTGAGCCCCAAGTAGAGGGTTATAACTAAGAGCTCATTCCCATATTACTGTGCTAGTAACAGTAATAAAACACTGGAGATATCTTTGAAAAAGGGACATTTTTACTTTAACTCCGGCTGGGTGCCTAAGCCTTTTCATATCAATGCCATGGCTTCATGCAGATTTTATGCTGAACTTTAAACTTATAAATATGACACAAAGCAAAAAATAGCATCTGTATTTCCTTTTGCATTCTGCATTGGTAAGGACTATGAGGATTTTTTCATCTGCTTCACAAATAGATTTTGAAAAATGGACTTTGCATCATCTGTACAAGAAGGCAGGAAAAACAGAAGTCCTGGATTGTGAAGTATTCATTGATTCCCTTTTCTCATTCTGTCTTAGCAATGGAGTCTTTGACCTCTACATCTAGCTCATGACTTGTCTCTAAATTGCATCCAGGACTTTGATTTACTACCAAGACAGTTTAATGTCCAACAGTTAAAAACATCAAGCCATCTTTATCTCTGAGCAGCTTCACTGGCACAGAACCAATTTCAAGCTGCTCAAAGCAAGGACCCTCAAAATTTAACAAGCTCAACACCCAAACAATGTATTTAAGGCAGGACTTATTTCCTACCAGGTACATATGGACATGAAGGCATAAAAGGTCAAATCTATTGGCTGTCATGTTATGGCATGGCCACAATTTCAATCTATAAATGACACTCCATGTACACTGTCAACAAAATTGTTTCCTCCCTGTAGGATATCACCAGAAAAAGATGTGAATTTCTACTTTGTTGTATCTAGCTGAGGTTAGAACCCCATCCCTGTGGCAAACTGCCTGAAGTAAAAGCCACTTAGGAGGGGTCAGACAGACTACACAGACAATTCCTGGAATCCATTAAGATTTTTATATTGATGTGGTTTTGGCAATGCAGCTGCTTCTCCACAAAAGATTTTGTCCAAGTTACATCCCTTCACTTGCCTGTGTATGGTGATGTAGGGATAAATACATAAAAAATCAAAAAACTTCTCTGATGAAAAACTGAAAACCTCGAATTGTTCGTATTAGATCCTTTACATGGCTGTAACATGAGCTACATCACTGCCTGGAAAGACACTTCAACATCTAAAACAAGTGATATGAAGCTCATTTGCATGCTCAGAGCTGTTACATCCATAGCAATATTTTTTCACACTGAAGTATCAGGTAGCACATTGAAACTTTGTATTGAAATATAAATAAGCCACACTATTATCAACTTACATTTCTGTTATGGTCTAACTGCTGTCTGAAGAGAGAGTCTTTAAAACTGTCTGCTTTTATCCCTTCCTGATACCAGTAAGTCCATACCACAATAAAAAATCTCATTATCTTTATGGCTGTGTGAAGTAAAGGTAAATAAGGGGGATCTCAGCATTCAAGGCTTTTACCCACTCCAATTTTTCCTGCCTCATTACAGCTTTAGAGGTCTCTCTTTTCTCTACTGTGAAAATCTTTTTTTTTAATATATATATATTCTGTGCTGTAAAGTTCAGTTAAAACCACAAGAGAACAACGTGCTTCCTGAACAGGACTTGTCCAGAAATCAATTTTTTTGTTGTTCTAAAGAACAAAATGGTGAGTGGCAGAGCAAGCCTTCTTCCAGAGAACATCAAAAAGGGTTCTGAGGTTTCTGAGAAGTTCAGGCACTTTTAAAATTTGGGTTTGGTCTGAGTCAGAACAAAACTATACACACAATAATATGCTTTTTCCCCTTCATTTCTCACAAACCAAGGATTTCAAGAAATTATATTTCCTCTGAGGAAACACACCTTGGGTGGTGCCCTTCCTCCAGGATCTTGATGCTTCTGAAAGTTTCAAACCCTCACAGATTTTACTGAGTCTACCCCTTGCCTGCTGCAGAGACTCCTTGAAGCCTCTGTCCCCAGTACAGGTTCCTCAGACCATGGTCACACTGGCCCCCACTGGACCCTAAAGCTTTTTTCACACTGTGGCTTTGTGCTCCAGGACCCAGAGAGCCCTGCTCAAAACCCAGAGACTTTGTTGATAATGCAATATGCTTCCAAGAGAGCTCTCCAGGTAACACGACAGCATTTCTCAGTGACCCAAGAGAAACTCAGTCTGGCTTTGCTGCTGAGCCCCCACTCTCCCAGGCTGGGGGATGCCGCTCCTGGTTCTGCAGCCTGGCTGGGTTTACACTGCTGGGAAAGAGTCAGGGCAGAAAGGGCCAGGAGGATCACTGGGGTATCTTTACAGCTCCCATTTTCTTGGGAATTGCATCTATGCCTAGATCCTCAGCCATGGCTGCTTCCTGAGCCACAGCACAGTCTGCTCCCAGCCTGTACCTGCTGGCCATCACCTACTGCCCCCACTGGGCTTTGTGCCTGCCCCATCACTGGGGCCTTGCCAGAGGGTTGCAGGGCTCTGGGCTGGCCATGATCATCATCCCTGTCTTACCCCTGCTCCCTTGCTGGGTGCTGATGGATTGACCTGCCACAGAGGGCATGGCCCTGTCAACCCCACTTCTGGCTCCTGGTTTGCTCCTGTGGAACAGCCCATCCCACGGCAGCTGTGACATCCTGATGGAACTGTGGAAGCAGAAAGGATGCTCTTTTGCTCAGGTTTTAGCTACTGTCATTTGTGAACATACCTGGTTTTACAAGTTCCAGTTATTTCCTAAATAAAACTCAGGGCACAAAACTGAGGGAAAAAACCCCAGCAGAATACAGCTACTCTGTGTGTGCATGAAGATGCAAGCACATGGTCAAAAGAGCACAGCTGAACAGAAAAGAAAGTATTTTGGATGCTTCTCATTAGGATTTACCCTTTCACCAGAGAGGTATGGGTACAGCTCTGCCATCATAACAAACAGAAGTGGAAGGCAAAATCTCTAAGACTCCAAGCTCTGCTTTAGTCCTCTAATGGGAGTTTATGCAGAAGGTATCAATTTTTTTTACATAATATGTTATCCTTCTAAAAATGTCATATAAAAACCAGGGAAACCACTGGACTTTTTTACAGGCTCCATGGGGTTTATCCTAAATTGTCAAGTAGCTGTCCTGTGAGGAAAATAGTGGAGTGAAGAAAGAAACCAGACTTTTTCACATTAACACTTTCACAAGCAAAAAGCTACCCAAAAAACCACTTCTATACTAGCCTTTCTCTTCAGAAAGAACCTTTTTGCCTACTTATAATTGATTTCTTTACCTGAAATCCTTGAGAAGCTCTTTATATTGTCCATCTGAGTATTCAGAAGCTCTGCATGCAGTGAATATTAATTCAATAATGTCTTCACAATGTTTAAAGTCACATATGTCTGTCCAGGACAGGGAAAGTTTTCTACAGAAAAATCAATTTTACCCCCACATTAACCACCTGACAATGGTGTGTCAACATCACTACAGGTCATCTCACCGTACTCCACTGTGCCTACAGCATCCACATCTCACACATCTTCCCTTGTTCTCATCATCCTAATTTGACTTTCCCTCTCAGCAGCTTGTTGAATTCCAATGTATGCAGGAACACAAGAGCAGCCCCTCTTCCTGCTGCTAACTCGTGAAGAACAAGCAGAATAAACTGAGCAGCTCTCTGAGTTTTGGGTTTTGGTGTCACACAGTCCTCATCCTGCTCACTTCTGCTGGCACCTCGCCCACATTTAACACCAGCAGGTATTTCGAAAGAGACACTGAGGAAAATATTTCTTTATGAAGTCTAAGTGACTTCAGAAGGCAAAATCTGACTTGGGCTCTTAAATTACAGAAGCAGTTCTGAAAACCTCAGCCTTTTCCTGAGATAGATTTATGTATGTAAAGTACATCATAAAACACAAGTGGAATTACAAATTTAGCAAAAGCAAAATATATAGGTAGTTAAATAAATTAACTAGATCAGTAGATACAACAACGAAACCTTGTTTTCAGAAAAGAGCTATTGCCTTAAACATGGATTCTTTCACAACTTTATTTAGCCGTGGTCAAGCCTGAATTCCATACACACATTTTCAAGAAAATGTGGCTTGTTACAGTACAGCTTTACATAATTACACAATCAATAGCTAAAAACACACCACTTACAATCCATGGGACTTGGGGTAAAATATTTTTTGGGGGTACAGGGTTTACCCTTCCGGAATTTGTTTCACTGATAGATAGAACAAAGATAGACCAAAACCCAGATTTATCCTTGCATAACTCAAAACATTATTAAGAAATAACAGCCACAGTTTCACAAAACAAATAGGATGGGGTCTTATTTCTTCATATCCTTTCCCTATGGCATAATCAGTTCAATTTCTGACATTAAATGTTAATCTAACATTTTCTTAGAATGATGGAGAGTATAAATTTTTTAGGCAATTTGTTCAAATGACAACTTTAAATGAGAAAAAAGGAAAAAGGTCGTCCAGATGTGACTCTTTACTCAATCTGAAGCCTGTAACTCCTGTTTAACTCACCCTGAACTGAGATGAGCTCCTACCTAAGCCCTCCAAATATTCTTCTTCTCCAGTCTAGACAAACTCAGTCATTTCAAACTACAAATATTGAACAAATACTACCACAAATCAAATACTCCTGTCAGTCAAAAAAAATTGTGGAAAGAGTTAATTTTGCTCCTAATGACTTTATAAGTTCTAGATAAATTAATTATTTATTATTTATTATTTCTTACCTGATTTTTTACATATATTGAATTTCTTCAGTCTCTTCTTACTGAATGCATTTCTTCTGTATGATGCCAATACAAACATCTGTTATACTATTACACTTATTTCTTCTTTCCTTTTCTTTTAATCACTGGCAAAGCTATTTTAGAATATTTACTAAAATATTCCAGTTCAAAAACCTGTTTTGTTACTCATGGAGCACTGTACAGCAGTTTCACTCACCTTGTATCACAGATGCTGGAGTCACCATCAGAGGCATTTCTCCAGAACTGACATATTGTTTGCAACACTGAAACTCCAATGTATATGTAACTTCCCTTTAAAGAAAGGAAAATAGCAAATAATTTATTAAAATATTAAGTACTATCCAAGAAGATGACAGAGATGAGTATGAATATTGTCTCTATATTAGCAGCCTGATCTGTCCCTGTTGCTCACCCATAAGACTAATTTTCCATAGTGGAAAAAACAGGCAACCTGTTTCAATAGTGCTACTTGAGGCCAGCCACATGAGGAATCCTAATCTGTACCAAGGCTCATGCTCTGCAGCTGATCAGACAAATGTCCAGTGCAGGATGGTTCCAATATGACACAGGTCTCCAAACTTCTTTGATCATGCAACTCAAATAAAAAAAAATTAAGCACAACCTCTCTATATATGTCTGTTTATTTATAAATAAGCTATTTAGAGGTACAACTGAAATAACAAATTATGTATATTATAAAACCTACAAGAAATAGGAATTAAAAAGGTTGAGATAAAGATAAGAGAAAGACTACCTTAAAACCTCATATTTTTATTTTAGTTGTTAATGGTACAATTCTTCCTGAACTCCACGGAATTGTCTTTCACACTCCTTGGGGCACAGACACCTTGTTTTGGACATAATTAACAAAGAAATCACATTAGGTAATGCCAGCAATGCCTACAGGATTCTTAGATCTCTGTTGTTCCTGTAAAATCCATTTCTATGCTAAAGCTTCTTCCTGATGATAGTGTTTTGCATTTGTTTTCGTAGTTTATTAAACCAGAGAACTTCTCTGCACTGGTAATAGTGCCCCATGCTAAACAGATCAGGTAAGAATCCTTCCTGACTGGTGCAAATGTCTGACACTGGGAAAAGGCTGTCCTCTTTGAGGTCTAGCTGGGATGTTGAAAGAAATTATTACCTCAGCTATTCACTTGTTCCTTAGCAGATCCATCATTTAACATGAGCTCCTCTAAGGAAACATCATATATTAAGCAGTGGAAGACAAGCAAAATAGACTGGAGTAGTAATATACATAGCAGCTTTCATAAAATTAAAAAAATCCATATTCTTTGTTCACACAAACAAGAAACACCAGAACTTGACAGCATCAGAGGTGAAAAGATTCAGAAGCGTGAAGTAAGCTGGGACTTTCCAAGAAGCAGAAGTCAAAAAGCCTGATGATTAAAACCAGCGCATATTCAGAGTTCTTAATATAGAGTCAAAAGCTCAGTGTCATCTGTAGGTGCATTACTCTTGATAAAAATTAGAAGTACCTGGTAGAAATAGCGGTGCTAATAATAACTTCCTATAATTAATGCAGTTCTAAATTAGTAATATTTAATAACGTTTTACTTGCAGATGTGTTCCTCTCTCTTTCATTGGGCTAGAGTCTATGCTACAGTATCCATGCCTAGCACTCCTCATCCCTCTTGAGGTTTAGTCACTCAATTTAAGTTACAATCCATTTTTCCTGTATTAGGCTGTTCTCCTGTTAGTGACCTTCAAGGTGAAACTTCAGGTCTTGAATCTGAATTTTTTTTTTTTCTTTCTTGGCCATAATCTACATAAGCTAAATGTTATATCATAGTTATCTATATATTCTTTGTGTTTTGCCTGCATTTCTTTGCTCTTCAGTGGGATACTGAAACAGGTTCCCCAGTCACAGCACCAAGACTGCCAGAGTTCAGGCAGTCTTTGGACAATGCTCTCAGGCACATGGTGTGACACTTGAGGCTTGTGGAGGAGTTGGAATTTGATGATCCTTGTGGGTCTCTTCCAATTCAGGATATTCTATGATTCTATGACTCTTTTATCTTAAGTCAGATACACCTCTTTTCACCTGTTGCAGTGAGAGCTAGTTACTCTGGAGCACACTGCTTGGACCCTTGAGGTTTTTACATTATAGATGAAGGTCAACAGAGCAATGTTCTCTGTGTACAGAAGCCTTTCTAAAAACCACTGATCTTTACAAGAAATTCTCCTTGCTTTGATGAAACATCAAAATTTGCAGCCAACTTCCTGCACAGAGAAGTGGTGAGAGGAGATAGAGAAAGAATGACATTTTGTCTTTCTGCTGTTTCTCAGATCTACTTTAGTGCTTAGCTTAATTGATGTGATTTTAAATCTGGCAGCAGTGTCAAAACCAAAGTCACATGCTGAAGCATTGGCCTCGATTGCTCAATATATAATTCAGTGCATTTGCAAGTGGTGGCTGCAGCAGACTAAAGTGTGGCGTGTGCTCCAGCTCCCACAGTTAAAGAAGTTGGATTGTGAATGAGGTCGGCAGAGGTGCAAACAAATGCTAACTTTCCCTTCCTCTGCCTGGGGTATTTAAGCTCCAGCAGAGATGTCAAACAGATTGGTGCAGATGACATCGTCTTAACCTGAGGTAGTGACTTCTGCCTGATTCTGGCTGGAGAAGAAGGCATGGGACTGTACTCCCCACGAGCACAGACAAAATCAATTAGGTCAGCCAGGAGGTGGCTGGCTGGCATTGGTCTTTTCCATGGGAAAGGGCTCATAGGAAGTGCTTCACTGACAGATCAGCAGATGTGGTTGGTTGTCTTTGACATCTGTCAGCTCAGTAGGACACCTGGAATTTATCTGAAGTAAAATACCTGAAAGAGCTTAAGCCAATGTGAAAAGAATTGAAAAGCATTGTATACAAATTAAAATCTCCCCAAGTACTTCTTACAGGTAACATCACATGGACTTATATCTCATCATCATGCAGGTTTTAGAACACACCTCACTAGATTCATGTCCTGAGATAACTGCTAGCTGAACAACAGACATCACAACAAATTTTGCACACTGGGCAGTTGAGATGCTAAACCAATTTTCCTTTATCTTTTAAACTCATCATTTAATAAACACTACCACATTTCTGGTTCCCAGAGCCTGGACTGAAAAATAGAACTTGCTAGAAATCAAACACTTCAGGTTTGTAACAGTGAACAGTGGCTTCTGTGTTAAGAATACTTATTCTGACTATGAAGTAAAAATGTGCCCTGAAAATTTTGGTTTGTGGGCTTGTTCCCTCTGGGCTGAAATGAGAAATGAGTTTAGGCTACCTACCTCACCTGAAGAAGCCAATGAATCATGAAGGTCCTGTGATCTTCCCACTGAAAGGATTTTAACAAAAAATTCAACTGTTTGATCCTCAGAAGAGAGTTTCAACACTTGTCTGCTGCAGAGAGCTGAAATCTGTAACTGACTTCAGTCTTGAATAGTTTCTCTTCTCCTAATTGACTTTTTAAAACCTCACCTAAGGTGTTTGACTCCCTTCATGCAGGTAGGCCTATAGGAAGCAATAGCTTCACACTTAAAATTTAACTAAAACCATGCTTAGTTTTTTTAGATAGAATGTCTTTATAGAGAAGCTATAAAGAGAGGAAAAGAAATTCAGTTTCAGTCTGTTGGACAACCAGTTCAACAATCAAATTGCTTTTTCTGATACTTTATAGTCACTATCAGGTTGGCAGGGACTTGGCAGGCCTTGAGAGTTTGTCCTTAATACGATGCTGCTTTATTCTCAAACTGATGTGCCATATCCCTAAACCCACTATTTTAGTAAGAACATGACAGAATGCCAGTGAAAGAAAGCTGAGTGAAAAAACGAGAGCTGAGCTGAGAGTCAAGGAACATTTGCCTAAAACTATACTTCCTTGCAATCTTCTGATAAGAACTTGTTTAAAAAGAGTCATGGTCCCTGAAAAACTGTGATCACAGAAATGACATCCATATTTGTAAAGAAAATTGGGATAGCCCATCTCTGTAGAGAAGGGTGATAAAATTGTAGATAATCACTGTCATAGAATTAGAGTCCTCTTACAATACCATAATCCACAATATACAATATTGTGACCATTGTGCCATATATGTGTAAAATATTTAAACACACCATAGAATCACAGAATGGTTTGGGTTGGAAGGAACCTTAAAGACCATCTAATTCCAATCTGCTACTATAGGCAGGGACACCTTCCACTAGGCTAGGGTCTTCAAAGCCCCATCCCACCTGACCCTGAACATTCCAAGGGATGGAGCATCCACAACTTCTCTGGGGAACCTGTTCCAGTACTACATCACTCTTATAGAGAAGAATTTCCTCCTTATTCCTAATTTAAACCTGCACTCTTTTAGTTTAAAGCCATTCTCCCATGAACTATCACTGCATGCCCTTGCACAAAGCTTCTCTCCATCCTCCATGTTGCCCCCCTTTAGATGGTGTTATAAGATCTCCTCAGAGCCTTTTCTTCTCCAGGCTGAACAACTCCAACTCTTTCAGCCTGTTTTTATAGGAGAAGTGCTGCAGCATTCTGATCATCTTCATGGCCTGCCTTTGCACCCATTCCAGGGGTCTGTGTCTTTCCTGTGCTGAGGTCTCCAGAGCTGAATACAATATTCTGTGTGGGATCTCTTGGAAGCAGAGTAGAGGGTCAGAATCTCCTCCCTCACCCTGCTGGCCACACTGCTTTGGATGTTTGGCTCATCACTCAGCTCATGTCCAGGCTCTCATCCAGCAGCACCCCCAAGCCCTCCTCAAGAGTGCTCTCCATCAATTCTCTGCACAGCCTGTATTTGTGCTTGGAATTGTCCTGACCCAGATGCAAGGACATAAGGAAAGAAACATTGAAAAATGCCACCCCTCAGCTCATTAAGCAAAAGCTTTCTAAAAGAGACAAAAAAGTGCTCTAGAATACTTGCAGGCTTGTGAAGCCAGAGAAATATCACTGAAATCTAGTGGATATGCCAATGTATTATATCACCTCTGCTTACAAGCAAAGGGTAAAGTGGACAATTGAAGCTAAAAAAATTTTAGGTCTAGCAGCTTTGCCCAACAGATTTATTTCCCACAAAGTCTTTCAGATAAAACCCTCTGACTGTTATGATGCCTTTCCCTTTATATAGGTGAAAGGGTCTTGCAATCATGACATTTTCCCTTTCTAAATCATACCCTATGACTCATAATTAAGTCTCCTTGCACTAACCTAAATAACTTTTCCTTTGGTGCAAAGATTGCTACATATGGTTATTTCATAACAAATTACAAGTCAGACAACAATTAAATTGTAGCATAAGTAGCTGAAAAGACACTGTTAGAATTAATTATGTCTTCCATACTTAAAATTATTTGATAGAAACTTTTTATTCTCTCCCCACTTGCAGAAAACTGAAACAGGACTGCCATTATATTAGAGATAACTACTGCCCAAAGATATGAAATACATGGCAACCTCCCTTCTCCCTCTGTCTTCCTCCCATCATGCCTACAATATTACTGTCAGCAGAATACAGAAGTACAGGTTAAATAGAAATAATGAAAAAAAAATACTTATTCCATCGAGTCATTGCACTGTTTGGAAAAATAGCTCACCTCCAGTGATGTTGTGAGTCTTGCAGCCAGAATACTGGAAACTCCCAGAATTTATGTGAGTGTCTAGACATGGACAGAATAAGTAAATTCTACACAGATATGGGTCAGACTTTCCTGTAATGCAGCTCAAAACAAACTACACTACACTATCACCTGAAGCTGATATCATTAAACCAGAGTTATGTCTACTTACTTTTACATTTCTGTTGCTTCCTGATGATATCTGAACATCTGCTTATTTGTGGCAAATTCCAAAATCTTTTTGGGAGCTTTCAGTCTCTCCTGGAAGTTGTTTGCTGTGCAATATGAGCCAATATGTAGCACCTACATGACTTTCAGAACTTTATTCTGACTACTCAGTCCTTTTTTCATATCTAAGTTGTCTCTTTACCTGCTGATATACCTGGGAAGGGAAGGGAGGAGAATATTTACAAATTAATCTTGAGGTGACTTATCATTCTGTAGCACAGAATCACCAGACCCATGGGGACTTTCCCTACACAAACCTGATTGTCTCTCTCAGCTGAAAAAGGACCTTAGGAGAAAATCAGTTCATATATATACAAGTACAAATGCTTTTATAAAGAGATTGATGTACAGTGATTGATATAGAAGTATGTATATGTGTATATATATTTATGGGCCAGAAACAAACTTTGATAAAACTTTGTCACTGATTTAGGCCACCTAATGATTATCTCAACTGTCTTAATCTGCATCTTAGTATAAACTCAATATCTGGTAATGGAAATGACAAGAAGACATTTTTAAGATATAATTAATGAGCCCTGGCAACACATTCTGAAACATTTTGACAGTACCTGTCTGTAGGAAAAGAGCAGTGCTATGTGCAAATCAAATGTAACCTGGCTGGGTCATCCTTCCTTTGTTTGGCTTTTCAGAGTTCACAATCAGGCCCTGGGAAATGAGAAGAGGTTGCCAGGAGCAAAAAGATTGCAAACTCAGCAGAGCATTCTGCCACTGATTCCCCTGACATCCCTGATGAGTGTGTTGGGAAGCAAGGCTGGGCTACAGACATTGCAGCTGAAACATGGAATTGATGCCAGTCATTTATGCTTATGCCAGATCTACCAAAATATCTCTGATCTTTTTGGATTAGGTGAAACTTTTAGTGGGCAAGACAGGCTGAACCTACAGAGGGGATCTTGTCTGCTTAAAAGATTTTGTCTTCTTCAGAACTGTAATACTCCAGTTTTAATAATGCAGTTTTACCTCTTTAAAAAACTCAAACTCTTTATGGTGTCAACAGTTGCACTTGAAATGAATCTTGTGGAACCTGTCAAGAGAAATATCCTGCTGAGGAAGGTTAGTGTTATTAACCTGCTGCTCTTCTTTTTCTTCAGAAACCCCAACAGCTCTTGCCTTCCACTACATAAATTACTATGGAAATTTTTGGATTTAAAAAGTGTACATAAAAACAGGAGATGCTTTCATGATTGGTATCAATCTGTAACATGCAATACTATGGAGGAAATACTTAATTTTCAAGCATTAATTTGAATCCAATTAAACTATTTTCCCTTAAACAGACAATGGAAAAAAAAGTAGGGAAAAAATCAAAGTCATTTACATTTTCATTTATTTTAAGTGATAGTTCTTGAAATCTGTCATTATGTGAAAACATTTCATGGATGCATGTATAAGAACTGAAATAACCAGCAATGCATCTGACAGCCCAGTACTAAAACTTTAAAATTAAAAACATTGTTCTAACAAGTATAGTACAATATGTCTTGGCAATTAAATTTAAATTTTTTGTTTTATAGGCTACAGCACACTATCGTTTGACCAGACAGTTCATAAACCAATACCACAACAGATGCCAATTCACCTTCAGTGAAATCAAAAAGCAGAAACGTTGTTGTGCAAGATACATGGCAGTGGGCACAAGCACAGAGATAAATTAGTAGAAAATTATCTGCTTTGCATCCTACAAAGTGCTTCAAGGTTAATTCTCTGCCGTAAGGCTGTGTTAAAGAGAGTGAAACTTTATACTGCCATATTCTATTGCTTTAAGCAGAATGCAGTAGTTAGACCTGTAGGGAACCAGGCCCAGGAAGTGATTATTAATTCTAGTTAATTGAAGTTGCCCTACATCAGCATATGTATTACTTCTAATGTTATGTGTTGTTTCCAAGGCAGATGATCTGTCACACCCATTGACAGAGCCTCACTAACACACAGAACAATACAAACAAGAAAGAGTAGAGCTAATGAAAGGAAATGGAATTATTTGTGGAGCTTACCATGGGAAATCAACCAATATATTTCAGGTTCATTCCTCTGTTCCTATCCACCTCAGGGATTAGTTTTGCTTTGGGGGGAGAGGCTAAAACCAACATTGTAATGTCTATTCAAAAGTTATGTAATCTTTTAATCTGAGAGATTCTTCTGTGCTTCTGCCTCCACTTCCAATTTCCATCCATAAACTGTTCAACTGCACAGTGAATCATTCAGTTTTCCCCCTGTGGGAGAGAATAAAGAGGTATCTCCTGATCAGTGACAACAGAAAATCAAAATCATATTCAAAGGAACCACAGGGTGCAACATACTCTGTTCCTAAAAAGATATGTACCAGGAGCATTTCTGAAGCAGTAGCAAAGATTTAGATGAACACAGGAGATAAATCATTCTCTAAGAGATACAGCTAAGTTTTAAACTAAAAAGAGGTTTTCTTCTTCTTTGGTGTGTTTCAGAGAGGAAGGAGGATGGAAGGAAAGGAAATGGAATTATACTGGGTTGTTTTTTTATTTTATGTAAACACCCACATAACATCTTGCATGCAATTCTGCAAATGACAACTGAGGTCAAGAGAAGAGTGCATTTCAGGAAGAGCAGACAGAGTACACAGATAGGAGCGTGTGTAGTTGGGAGGATTATATCCTCTTCCAAGAAAGGAAGAATGATCTGTATTCTGGCAAGAATACAAAACCTAGTATCTGCTGCTGACAGCCCATTTTAATTGTGTTTATGAACAGATCTCTTAAATGTAAGTAACAAGCACTCCCTCTAGTGAACTTTTTTGGGATTTTAACTACTGAAGGTATAGAGGAGAGTGAATAGGTAGAAGTCACATCTTCCATAAGACTGTCTATTGAAGTCAAAAAAAGGGTACAAGCTTTTAGACATAGTACATGGTTTATTAGCTCGACAGCAAAATGTATTTGACAGAATTGGGGAAAATCAATGTCTTAGAGTAAAAAACAGATTTACATGCACACTTGCACTCAGATACTGTCCCTTACTGATGTTTACTTTGCTGGTTCATACTTCTTCCTCGTTGGTGCCATATCCTTGCTTTACTGACCTTCACTTCAGACTCTTAAGGCCAAAGAGAGACATTTCATTTACCCAGTTAAGTATCTCACTGGAAAAATAAAAATGAGAATAACACATCTGCCCAACCTAAAATACTGCATTTCAGCAGAGACAGTTTACCCTTTCTATACTTCAGTACTGATGCTTGATTACATCCTTTAAAAGTTATGTACTTTATCAATATTTCCTATTGTCCATTTAAATATGTTTGGAACAGTTCTTCTGAGTATATCAGAAAAATATTCTGTGACTACTTTTAAAGTTGTGGCTGATGTCCTGTCACAAGTAACCTCAATGCTGGTATTTTGTAACTTTTCAGAGCATTGTTCTAGTCTTTGAGTTTAAAATACAGAATATTGATTTCTGGCACAGTCTTGAGCAGTGGGGCTATCATTATGCACAGGACTCAAAATCATTGCCATATGCAGCATCTCCCTGTGGTGCTACTGAAACTCGCTGGAACCTATCTGGCGTAGCTTTGTGTGCTCCCAAGGGCAAGTTTGTAGAAGGTGTGACACAATGCAGGGGCGCTCAGACTAAAAAGAACACACTGTTTCAAACGTTGCATGGTAGCAGTAGTTCCTTATTCTGTGTTTACACTATTACTTAACCATAAAGAAACAGAGAAGGAGCAGCAGTTACCGGCACCTGTGGTGTGAAGTAGCACCTCTGCACAACAGCTGCGGTCTTGCTGCAGCTGCTGGATCGATGGTGACTTTCTGCACTCAGGTCAGTGGTGCTTCAAAGCCACTATTTACATCCAGCCTGCTGCTGAAGGTTTCTGCAGTTTCTCAAATGGTGGAATTCTGTCCAAGGCTAGACCTGGTGCCTGTTAAAAAATGGTGGAGCGGGGACAGGTGACCACAGTCACCCCTGCTCTTCTTTCCAGGGTCAGGGTGGCCTTGGCTGTGCCTTCCTGTCCTGGGCTGACAGAGGGAACACACATCCCATGGAGTGCATATCCTCTGAGGAGAGGCTGAGGGAGTTGGGATTATTAACCTGGAGGAGGCTCAGGGGTGACCTTATCACCCCCTGACAGGAGGCTGTAGGCAGACAGGGATCAGCCTCTTCTCCCAGGCAGCCAGCGCCAGGACAAGAGCAAACGGCCTCAAGCTGTGCCAGGGAGGCTTTAGGTTGGATATTAGGAAGAATTTCTTCACGTAAAGGGCAAGGGCGATCACATATTGGAATGGGCTGTCCAGGGAGGCGGCGCAGTCACCGTCCCTGGAGGCGCTGAAGGACAGGCCGGGCGCGGCGCTCAGTGCCAGGCTCAATTGCCACGGCCGTGCTCAGCCATAGGCCGGACTCGACGACTCGGAGGTTGTTTTCGCACGGAACTGATTCTGTGCCGGGGAGGCAGGCATGCAGCGAGCCCGCTGTCCCCAGCCGGCGGCTGTGCCCCCGTGGCAGCACACAGTGTCCCTGCCCACGGGCCGCCCGTCCCGCTCAGCCGAGAACCCGCNGCTCTGCCTGCCGGGGGACGCGCAGGAGCCGGCGGCGGGGGCTGCGGGTGACCCCACCATCGGCGAGGGGCGCTTTCCCCGCTGGCGTCTTGCCGGGGTGTCCCCCCGCCGCCCGGGCTCCGCCCGCCGGGGACAGCTGCCGGCGGTGGCCGCTGCTCCGGTGTGATTGGCGCTGCTACCCAGCCTTGGCCTGCGGAGGCTGCTCGGTGCTGCCGGCAGGGAGGGCCGGTGGGGCTTCGGGCTTTTAAATAAAAGGGGCGCTTTTCTCTCGTTGCAGACACCTTCCAGGTCTTCCGTCCGGAGAACGTGAGATCCGCCTCGGCGCCAGCCTGCTGGGGTTCACTGGTTGTTAAGTAGATTTGGGAGCGGTGTGACATCGCGCCGCCAGTCCCTTCCCTCCTGAGAAAGGGTAGCTGCTTTCTGAGCAATCACATACCAACTTCATGTATTCCTAAGACTGTCATCAGCTTTTTGTTTTCTATTCAGAGGCCTTACAGAGATTTAATTAGTTATAGGCTCTAGTGGTTGTAAAGTAATTTAAGATGTTTGTACTACTCGGTTGTAATTATCTAATTCGCTCTTGTGTTAAGAGACATCGTTTTAACTTGGGAATGATTAAATCGCCAAAGAATTAAATTATTTATGGATAAGGGCTGTTTTATTTGACTACTGTTGGCCTGCAACTTAAACTTGCATCTTTTATTTTTTTATCCTATGCTTTTTCTTTGTTATGGCTGCTGCAACAATAGTTCATGATACATCAGAAGCTGTAGAGCTCTGTGCTCCCTGTGGGTTGTACCTTAAACCCATTACAAAAATGACCATCAGTGTGGCACTTCCTCAGCTGAAGCAACCGGGAAAATCCATTTCGAACTGGGAAGTGATGGAAAGATTGAAGGGCATGGTGCAAACTCATCAGTTTTCCACTCTGCGGATTTCTAAAAGCACAATGGATTTCATACGGTTTGAAGGAGAGGTCGAGAACAAAAGCTTGGTTAAATCTTTCCTGGCGTGCCTTGATGGCAAAACAATAAAGCTGAGCGGCTTCTCTGACATTTTGAAAGTGCGTGCTGCAGAGTACAAGATTGACTTTCCTACCAGACACGACTGGGACTCGTTTTTCCGTGATGCGAAAGACATGAACGAAACCTTGCCTGGGGAAAGGCCGGACACCATTCACTTGGAGGGCTTGCCTTGTAAGTGGTTTGCAGCAAAGGAGACTGGCTCAGAAAAGCCAAGCGAAGAAGTCCTTATAAAAGTTTTCCAGAAATTTGGAGAAATCCGTAATGTGGACATACCCATGCTGGACCCTTACAGAGAAGAAATGACTGGCAGGAATTTCCACACTTTCAGCTTCGGAGGCCATTTGAACTTCGAAGCGTACGTTCAGTACCGGGAGTACGCGGGGTTCATCGAGGCCATGAACGCCCTGCGAGGGATGAAGCTGATGTACAAGGGCGATGATGGCAAAGCAGTGGCCTGCAATATAAAGGTGAGAGACTGCAGCCTTTAGTGTGGGGACCCACATGAGAGACCGAGTACAACTACATGTTATTTCCATAGAACTTGATCTGTGTACCATAGTGATGACAACAGGCGACATTGACAGCAGTAATGCAGCTCTGTGAGACAGACATAATACAATTTTTGAAGCAAAATGTTGGTAGAAAAATGTGTTACTAGACTAAATTGAGCGAGGTTTTGCTTTTTTCCTTAACAAGATGGTTCTAGAAATGAGAAGTGCTGATGGAAGGATCAAGTTTATGAACACGATTTTCTAAATTGCTTCAGAAAATAATATGTGTTTATAAATTGTGATTTCACTTAAAATTCCAGTTCTGAACAAGTTCAGACAAATTTCACCTGAAGATTGACTTTAAAGGGTGTTATTCTTTCGTGTGTTCCCTACAGACATTTTGGGGGAGAATTTCAAAGTTTCTGTATTTGGTCTCTGCATTGATAACTAGGTCTACCAGTCAAGGTTCAGAACTAAAAGGTTTGGTATCATGTGGCCTGTCTGGTCTGGGAAATACACAGTTAATCGTTAGTGTACCTGATATACAGGAAGGCCCCACAAAAATTTAAATGATAATTTTCATTTGTAGTGCAGCTTCCTCTGAATTCCATATGCTTATTTCATAATATTTACATGCAGAGTTTTCCAGAGATCATTTTCTGTGACCTCATTGTCTTAGAAATTACAGCTGTGACAGGAGGGAACAAGGCAGTCTGTTCAGATAGTGTCTCTAAAAGCACGGCCTCAAGAAGACTTTGTTTGGAGGTGGTCTGTGCATTTACATATCAGTTGAGTGACATGTTTGCAGGTGTATTTTGGTGTGCTCAGTAGTCACTCATCAAACCAGGGAGTGTATTTTAGAAAAAAAATCTTGAGTATTCCTTTGTGCAATGTGGGAACATGCAGATATTTATTCAAATTGTAATTTTGTCAGTGTAAGTAAAATACTGTAATCTTTTATCTTGATAGCTACACTTGTCAGCCATGGAGTAGAAACTGTACCTTGACCTGGTGAAATTCAAGCTGTCATTTACGTGCAGGGGATCAGGGTTCCCAAATTTAGTTTGGCTATGAGAAGAGTCATGCCTTCCTGGCAGGTGCCTTGTGAGGACAGCAGCTGTCTGTCATACAAGGTCACCACACCTTGCCTGTTAGTACGTGTTTGTCCTCTCAGTCTGTCAGTGACACATCATTTTGCCTGAGTAGATTAAACTGCAGAGGGTGTACTCCTTGTTCTCTGCCCCATGGTTCATGACCCTGGGTCTGTGGAAACGTGTTACAGATCCCTGCCTGCCTGCACTCAGAATTGGAGATGAGCACACCAGGGCTGTGGTGTCCTGTTCCAGCACGCAGCTGGACTTGACCAAGGTGTGTTCATTTATCCTGGAAGCTGAGTGCCTCTGAAGTCTCATTTTTCAGATGTGTGTGTCTTTCTTTTCTTTCTGTTCCTGTGACTTAGGATCTTCTGCCTAGTGTACCTCAATTTGGGAAGCTTGTTTTTAGAACTGGTGGGGAGGCTTGAATCAGGTGCTGAATGCTCTAGAGCTATGTGTTCTGCTGAATTTAGGGATCAGAGTTTTAGACAGATAGGAAGGCCTTTATTTAAACCTATTTCTAAGTACTGCTGTACAATCCCTGACAGCAGGCATTAATTAAGAGTTCTGTATGTGCCTGTTCTGACACATTGAACACATTGAACAGACATAGCCTCAACCACACTGGGGTTTATTTTTAGTTGTGAGACACAGAAGTATGAAGTAGTGTCTGATTCTGCTGCGTGTATGCACACATTTAGTACTCAATTACCTGATTGCAATAGGTGGTGCTTTCTCTGGGCACATAGAGAAGTTCCCTGTGTTTTGAAAAAGGTTCTGTGCATCTGATTATACTTACACAGAGGTCTAAGTTAAAATTGTGAGGTTGTAATTCTTGATTTTTTTTCTGTTTCCTCTAAACTGTCTTCAATTGTATCATGTAAAGGTTTCTTTTGACTCAACAAAACACCTCAGTGATGCATCAATTAAGAAGCGTCAACTTGAAAGGCAGAAGCTTCAAGAGCTTGAAAAGCAGAGAGAAGAGCAAAAACGTAAAGAGAAAGAAGCTGAGGAAAAACAAAAAGAAGAAGAAAGGTATTTATCGCTTATTGTTCAGTTATAGTTTTAACAATCAGGCATAACAAAACTGCTTCTTTCAGCATCAAAAGATAGAAAATAACTAAACACAAGTTTCCTGTAGCTAAAGTGAAGCACTTAAAAGTGTAGTTATTTAGTTGACCAGTTATGCGTATAATCAGTTCAAAATATTAAACCTGCAAAATACTCAATTTCCTTAAAATCCTGCCGTTAGACACCTGGTTTCAGAGACCCTTGGCATTTTGTCCTAATCACAGAAATAAAACCCACCACTGCTGCACACATTCATTGGCTTGGTATTTTTCTTCTTGCTGTGAAAATTCTCTGCCCAGCTGCTTCACGCATTGTTACTGTCTCTGATCAAAGTAGTTCCAAAAACAATTCTTTGCTGTAGCTATTTTTTTTCTTTTAATTCCAATTTGTATGACTATTTGTTGTCACAAGTAAGGGTTAAAATATTCAGCTTTCTACCATCAACATAACTCATTTAGAAAGAAGTTTACTTGAAGTATAAAATGTATTGTACGTACAGTAGGAGTTTGAAATTGGGCTTTGCCTACATAAGGGAAAAATATTTATCTCTTTTTAGGAAGCAGAGAGAGCTTGAAGAATATGAGAGAGAGAGAAAAAGAGAAGAGAAGTTGCGCAAGAGAGAACAGAAGCAGAAAGATCGCGAAGTTCGACGGAACAAAAAGCAACTTGAAAAACTTCAAGCTGAAGAACAGAGAAAACTTCAAGAGAAGATAAAGCTAGAAGAAAGGAAGCTCCTTTTGGCTCAGAGAAATCTGCAGTCCATTAGATTAATTGCAGAACTGCTAAGCAGAGCAAAGGTAACTTCAATATTTATTTCAGAAGCTAATTAAGAGCCCAACAGAGCAAAGCCTTTTAGTGGCTTGAGAGGAGGTGGGGAGCCACTAGCACTGTTCATTAAACACCAGGTTTACTACCTCTGCAGCTGCTTTTCCCTAGATCAACATTTTAGAAAAGTGCAATGAAACATTATTTCTGTCTTGGTAAGATATGCCCTTGTAGGTAAATGGGAAGTGAACTTGAACCTATAGTCCTGAATGGCATTTTTAGCTGTAAATTAATTGTGAGATTTTCTTAAGTCCAGTACAAGAATGTGTGAGCACAATGAAGTGAGCTGATCACAGAGGATAAGATGCAAGACTCCTTTTGTAATTCCAGTTTGGATGCTGTTCCCATCTGCCTCGCAGCAGTTCTGTTCACTGTTCTTTGCAGTTTCAGAGGCTAGACTTTCATTAGTCAATGTTTGAAATATGCAGAATGTTTCTTCTGTAGGACAAGTACTGTCAGCAGAGGTTTCAAATGTTAGATCCTCTCTAACAGTATTGTTATTTTTTTCACTGAAGCTTAAGACTTGGATAAAACTATATTAGGGTGTAGTCTATGACAAATATTTTCTGTAGAAACAAAAAGCTGTGTGGAAAAGCACAGGTTGTTTTCTTGATGCCAGTGCACTTCGGGAGTGTTTTTGAGCTCACACTGCAATGTACAGATCAATTACATAAAAGAAGAAGGGAGAAATGCCTTTTGCAGGATTTTTAACTTTGTAGCTGTGGAATAGAAGGTTTATCTTATGTAACAGAGTGTGTTTCTTTCATTTAGAGAATTCTGAGGTCTGTACTAAGCCACTTGACTAGATCAGAATTGGAAAAAGCTTGAGCCTTTTCCAGTATCATGAATATTTAAAGTATTTAACAAAATTATAATCAATTTCTACATAATATTTGTCCATTTACTTACTTGCTGTTTTTATGGACTCATCATAAAGTTATCTATGAACCACAGATGCAACCATTTAAAAGAAGTTATTCTCAATAAAATTTAAAACATTTTAAATTTGACGGAATTCTGAATTTTTAAATTTTAAATTTGACTGAAACTTTCAAGTTTTGACCCTGATGAATGTATTTCAGTACTGCAGATTTCACATATTGTTACTTTTATTGTATTGAGGAGCCATGAAGACAGAACTTCTCAAAAATTGTGGACAAATAATGTTTCAACTTACAGCAGTTTTGGATTAGTGGGTTTTGTTGGTTGATTGGTTTTGATTTTTTTTCTCTTTAAAAAGGAAACACCATTTTATTTTGGAATAGTTAAGTTCTGTTGGTGAGATTTTATTTTCTTGCCATATTGCTGCCTTTGTGTTATGTTGTAACTTGGAGGCATGAGCGGGTATTTTTTATTTACTCTTCCCTTTGTCTTTCAGACAGTAAAGCTTTTGGAGCAAGAGCAGAATGAAGAAAAGATTTGCCTTCAGCAGCTAGAGGAGAGACGAAAGCTCCAGGAGGCTGAGCTTAAACGTGTGGAAGAGGAAAAAGAGAGAGCCCTGGGGTTGCAGAGAAAAGAAAAGGAACTGAGGGAGAAACTACTGAACAATCTTCTGAGCAAGAAAATGGATGCAGTTAATCAAAACAAAGAAGAAACCGAAACATCTGAGACTGACGTGCTGAAAAGCCCTGGTGCTGTTCCCCACACTGTGTCATCCAGCTGCATCACCTCTACCTCAGGACAGGCTGCTACAGACAAACTGGCTGCTGGCTCTCAAGTAGGAGTAGCATCCCCTGAAAGTGTAAACACTCAATGCAAGTACTTAAATGGCAACATTCATGACAAAGTTCATGTCAAAGAAGGTCAGAATCTTCATACTACAAACTCTGAGAGGTGTTCTGACAAAAGAGATTCAGGGGTGCTTTCATGTGTTCCAGCCAATAACCAGGACCAGAAGAGCCTCTCTAGCTGTGAGCAGAACACTTGCAAGAAGGACTTGCACTGTGAGCAGGACAAACGTGGAACGGAGCCAAGAAGAAGAAAGAGCCATTCATGTAGCAGCATAAACAGTGAGGAGAGTAAGGGTAGACGGGAGAGCAGCAGGCACAGGAGGGATGCGAGTTACCGGGATGAAAAGCACAGGAGAGACAGGCGGTACTACAGGCGCTCCAGCAGGAGCTACAGCCCCCGGCGGAGCCGCAGCCCCCGGCGCTCCCGCCACAGGAGAACGCGCAGCCGGGAGCGCCGGCGGGACCGGAGGGAGAGGAGCCGCAGCCGCAGGAGCGCCAGCCGCAGACGGAGGCACCGGAGGTGATCCCTGAGTCAGCAGAGGAGTACTCGCAGCGGGTAGTGGAGGCCTTGGCTCCTTTGGAGAGCTGTGGTAGGACAAACGGGCCACAAAATTGGACACCAGACCTCATCGGTGTGACTGCTATAGAAAACACAATTGTCTCAACCAATTCTTAGATTTCATATAGTTCCTGAAATCAAGAAGAAAGATGCCTGATTTTTTTGACCTTCTTTCCTTTGTTGTCTCTTTCTAGGTTTCTACCACAATGTAGGTATAATCACCTGTGCTTGTGCTCAATTTTATAAAGTGCTAAAAGCCAACCTGTTCTCTTTGTTTTCAGTTTTCTAAACCTTAATTTTAGTGTGTTTAGTTTTTATCACCTAATTTGGCTTAAGAAATACATGGGTGCCAGTTGTAGGAACTTCAGAGTTGGCAAGCTATTACGTACAGATTTGATTTAAAGTGTTTCCTGGTGCA
Organism: Thryothorus ludovicianus; assembly: GCA_013397245.1. Classification (NCBI taxonomy): domain Eukaryota; kingdom Metazoa; phylum Chordata; class Aves; order Passeriformes; family Certhiidae; genus Thryothorus; species Thryothorus ludovicianus. Next base: position 979,937 of record VZTB01009788.1, on the reverse strand, counting down.
TTCAATTAAATCGTGTTTAACAGAGTAGGGTTTTTATTGATTGAGGTGGATAGCAGGACTTCAATATTTTTTTTCTTAAAACTGACTATAAAGTTATGCAGGATACCTTTTAAACTGCTTTGATTCCTTCATATGTCTGTATGATGCCAAGCTTTGTGGCCTAAATTATTCTGGTATGTAATGCCTTTGTATAATACTTTCCATGTAAGAGAGGCACATTTGGTGTAGGAAGTAATAAGCAGTGGTAAAATGGTTGAAAGTTGTTCTAATACTTTGTTGACATATTTGGCTTTGTCATTATTTCAGGTGGCATAGAGCTACTTGAAACATTTTTTCAGGTACAAAAAGAGCTGAACGTTGTCTTGAAAAAGGGGCCTTCTTGCTAAATTATTTTTACTTGTGTTGTTGAAAACTAAGGCTGCAGTGTCTCTTGTTAAATCCATTTAAGAATACCTTTGCTTTTAAAATGCAGCTCAGGAATATTAAAAGCTATAATGTCACAGTGAAAGAGTTTATTTTGCATTTTTATGGTAAAATTAAAAAGAAAACTGTTTCCAGTGAACTGCAGTTGCTGTTTTGTGTGTCAGTATATTAAAATCTGCAGAACTGTTGTATTAAGAACCTGTTTGTTGAAAGCATCACTCAGCACATTTGAATAATGAAGTTCAGCTTCTCTTCTTGATGGTCCTGTTACATTACAGCTATGTCAACTCTTAATTTAGCAGGATGTGTGGTCTTTAACTACAGCCTTCAGATGCCATTTTCCTCACACTGATGTGTGAAATCAAAGTGCATCCATTTCCTGGAGTGTCTTAGAAGCACATTAGTGCTGCAGCTCAGCTGGATCCTTGGCTGGCTGAGTTTATCTGCTTTACTTTCAGAATCCATGTGGGTTTGTTTCTTACTAGACCACGCTACTGAAATCTTTGTAGTTGCTAGCTGTGGACAGAAAAGGTAAGACATTGGCTAAATTGAGAGGAACTGTTGTGTCTCTTGAAGGCAGAGAGGCATAGACAAGTCAGAGGGCTGGGCAGTCACCAACCATATGGAGGGCAAGTGCTGATTCTGCAGCTGGGGTGGGGCAACTGAGTATACACATAGACTGGAGAAAGAGACCCTGCAGAGCAGCCCTACAGAAAGGGACCTGGGGGCTGTGATCCCTGGCAAGTTGAACATGGGTTTAGGTGTATCCTGTCAGCCCAGAGGGCTGGCTGTGTCCTGGGGCACATCAGTTACAGTGTTGTCATCCGGTCAGGGGAGGGTATTGTTTCTTGTGTGTTCTCATAATAAAATCTGGAGTTCTTCCCTTGCAAAGCCAAGAGCTTCTTGCCCTGTGTCAGGCAGCCATACCTGTCAGTCTAAGCTTAGTTTAAAATTAGGCTTTGTTGCTGGGGAAAGTTGAGGTTCACTCTTAACTGGCAGGTTTTTTCCTTCACTAGTGAAAAAATTTCCCCAGTGAGCATGATTGATGTGGTATAAATATAGGATTTAAATCCTATTAAACCATGGATTGGGCAACTTCACAGTACAGTGTTCATGCCTACTGGAAAGCCTAGGCAGCAGTGAAAGAGACCTCTGAGCCCTATTTCATGTACTGAGTCCCAAGAAATGCCCAGTGTTTATTCCAGAATCCTGCTTTCACTCTTGATCGTTCTTAACTCATATGATGAGGCAGGAGGAGAGTTTTCCCAGTTGTAAGAAAGCACCTCAGTTGCACTTGGCTCCAGGAGAGATTTCACATCTGTCACCACGTCTCCTTTATGTCCTTGCTAGAAGGATAGGATCAAGTGGGAACCCACTTTGCTCTTGAGAATTCACAGGGTTTTGAAGTGTACTAAACATCTAGTGATACAAGGGAGCCTATGACCTTCTCCTGTTGGAGGATGTGAACCCTGCTAATCACACACTGCTTTCAGCAAGGTGGCAGCTGAAGAGGGTAGGAAGTTTGTGGGCCAAAGCTCTTGAGCTCCCTTTTCTGGGCAGGAGCTGGTGCATGTGCTCACTGCATGTGCTGCTGCCTCATCATAGCTTCATGGGGACAGGAGTGGTTTTTCTGCAGCCCTTGTGAAGCAAAGAAGAACAGGAGTCTCCAAGGGGTAAGAAATCTTCAGTTCCTGTTGCTATGGACAGTGTCACTGCATAGTCCTGCTCTTATCCTTGAGGAATGTCTCTTCTCATATCCATCCGAGGGCTGATGGGCCTCTGCACATACCAGCCTTTTGACCTGCAATTTTCTTTTTATCTCCTGGCCTCACCTGCACTAGGTGGCTCAGGAAGAAGCTTAGTCAAACAACAGCTTTGCTACAACAGCAAGGCCAGAGCCCTTCAATATGATTATTGTGATGTTTTCCATCTGATTACTGCCCACTGTGGTAAAGGAATTTTGATAATGTGTGAGTCAAATTGGCAGCAGTAACTGATGTTAGTAAAAATTATTATCAAAGCTGTAACTGTATCCAAATCCTGTTTTGAATTGGCTCTACCTTTGTAGAGTAAATCTATTCAGTGTCCTAAAATAAAGACATAGGCATAATTATGTATGTGTATAAAAAAGATTTGATATGTTACCTGGAAGCATCATCTTTAAAGCTGACAGAGAAAAGGGGAATTTTTGCAGTCGCTCCCAAAATTGTGAATGCACAACAATATCAGTGTCACCAGGCTATAAAGACAAACTAGTGAGAGTTGATTGGTGATCAGGACTACCCGGATTTTGCACCAGTGTCAGCTTTAGGGCAATTCCTGTATAGGATCATATAACAGACTATTGTGGCTGCTCGTGTTTGATAGCAGAGCTAGAGATGTTACAGTCTATATAAGGTAGCAGTTAAACCAACTAGGTTGGCAAATACCTTAATTTATAAATATGTGGGCAAAATTGGCCACTTATGTCTTGTATTACTATACAGATCAAATTTGTGTTTATTATGTATTGCCTGTGTCTTGATCTGGTATCCTGCTTTTGAGGTTTCGGGGATAAAACACCCATTTCAGTAAAATTACATTGCATTCTGTTGATCTGGCCTTTCCCAAGTCTAATGAACATATTTGCAGAAGGTATCTTTTGCTGCTTCGCAGTAAATTTGCAGTTATCTCTAGTGTTTGTATAAAGCAGCAATCTAGTTGTTGATTCTTCAGAACTGGGTGCACAGAATGAATAAAGTGTCCTATATTAATCTAATACTGGGCTCTTGGTGCTTGTTTGAAGTGATGTGCACCACCATCCTTTCTTCTTTATGGCAGCACAGAAAATGAATTAGGTCTGCTTCCACCTCCCATTGTACACCTCCTGAATCTCCTACTGCCTGACCAAAAACATAATTCATATGTTAGCTCAGGCTAATGCTTTGCCATAGCATATGTTATGAAATTTGTAAAGGGCTAAGGCTGATTGGAATTGCTCTCTAATTAATAGTTATCAGTCTAGCTGCATGCACACTGTGGAACCTGCCAGGTGAGCTCTACCTACCCTGCATGGGATGTTCAGGTGTACTATCCATGATATTGGACTATTTGTAGGACAATATGAAGGGAATATGCAGGCACTGCCAGCAAAGTGTCTGAACAAGAATTGATTACCTTCACATTAGATTTTGCAATTCTGCATATGATCCTGGACACATGTTCATCAATGCTCTGAGGAATTGCCTAGTGGTGTCTGTTACTTTCTACCTTCCCTGTAAAAGGGAAGGCCTGGAAAAATCTTTTCTCTTCATTGCACATGGCTTGCTGCTGTGATTTCTAGCTGCTGGCAACTCGGCTCCGTGCAGCTGTCCATGCATCCCTGGTGGGATGGGATAGAGAATTGTGGAAGGTAAAAGTGAGAAAACTCATGGTCTGAGATAAACTCATGATATAAAGGTAAAGCCAAAGCTGCATGCACAAGCAAGGCAAAATGAGGAATTTATTCACCAACTCCCCTGGGCAGGAAGGTGTTCCTGCCATCTCCAGCAAAGCCAAGGCTCTAAAATGGCCTGTTTAAGGCAGTTATATATCCATGATTTTCTTTTGTGATGCTTCACAGAACACAGAACAAGTAATTTCTGAAATCAGAGCCTGCCTTGGCTGCTATCTGTCTTGGTTTTCTGTTTGTCTCTCTCTCTTTCTCTCTCTCTCTCTCTCTCTCTCTCTCTCTCTCTCTTTCTCTCTCTCTTTCTCTCTCTCTTTCTCTCTCTCTTTCTCTCTCTCTTTCTCTCTTCTCTCTCTCCTCTCTCTCTCTCTTTCTCTCTCTCTCTCTCTTTCTCTCTCTCTCTCTTTTTCTCTCTCTCTGTCTCTCTTTCTCTCTGTCTCTCTCTCTCTTTCTTTCTCTTTCTCTTTCTTTCTCTTTCTTTCTCTCTCTTTCTCTCCCTAAAGTTTTTGCATTGCCTCTTCTAGCTGGTGTACCTGGCTATCCTCAGAAAGACTATGATTGTTTTCTGCTGGGACTTTCCTCTGATAGAAATTTCAATGACTGTTTAGTTGAATTATTTGTTGGGAGATTATTCGTGGTCCACAAGTTAAACCAAGAACAACCCTGGATTGCCTGAGATGCACTTTAAAAGATGTTCTCATAATTTTTACTGCAAGTGAACCTAAAGAAAAGGGAGGGTTTTCTTAGGAAATGAGCTGAATATACATGTTTTCCTGCTCATTTTGAGTGTTTTCCATTGGTATATGTGATGAAAACAGGAAAAAAACTAAAATTAGTTTGTGTCAAAAATGATGGAAATAATATTCATGCTACTAGGAAAATGCATCTATTGTAAAATATGAGAATAATTATAAGCTTCAAAGAAGAAAAGAAGCATTTAAAACTTGATATTCTACTTCAAAGAAAAAGTATGATGCTGGGAATCTTGGTTTTATAGGATTGTTGAAAAAGGAACCACAAACTATTACATTAGTGCCCTCCCAGGGCATATGTTTTAAACTGGGTGTCCCTAGTCCTTAGTTGTGATAGCAAGGTGCAGTTGTTTCCCTACTGGCATTGTTGAAACTCATCGTAGTCACATCCCTGGGATTTGTACTTTTTGCTTATAAGGAAGGTTTCATGTGAGAAGATAGTGTCGTCTGTCATTTCTCACTGGCAGACACATTCATTTCACTAAATCTCCTTTTTTCATAGATAATTTCTTACTTTCAAATGTTATGCAAAAATGACATAATTGTTTTTTTATGTAGCATTTGACGATAGTGAGTCATTTAGGCAAATAAAAATGCATCACTGAAATAGAACTGTGGTGTTAAAACAAGGGCTTTAGCCTGCATGTGGTCTAAGTCCTATGACAGAAATCTTGATAAGGTTTTCAGAGAAAGCAAGCCATTGCAATTTCATCTTCATGAATGCATTTCTAGCTTAAAATGAGCTTAAGCCTCTCTAACAATTAACTTGGAAACAGCTACACACTGCATGTGTCTTTTTTCAGTCTGGTGTGGGTTATCTGCATGCCTCCTCCCCTACATCTCACTGCTAGTAGTAATCCCATTAGATAATTATAAGTGGTATCCTCAACAGACAGATTTAGTCATAATTGAAAAAGAACTTCAAGTGTATTTAATCAACTATGTGTGGTTATTTTATTAGAGGAGACTCATGTACCATATAACTTTGCCTTAGATGAAGTGCATTTATGGCCTGGGACTGAATAGCTGTTATGTTCCCAGGAATGGGAAATCCTTAAGCTTCCATGAAATTGCACCAGTTTCTCAGTAACAGAAAGAATTGGCCTTTAGAAGAGATATATTTTTATTTTCATACAACTTTCTAGTCTTTTTGGCTAACAATAGTTAATTTTGGCTGGTGATGTGTGATTATGTACAATTTAGTTTTCTATTTTCTTTGGAGGAGTGGGAATGGTATTGACAGAAATAAGTTGACTTGGATACCCATGCAAATGGAGACTTAGTGAGACTTTCTTAAACTTTCTTCGTCTACAGAGCTGTCTCTGGAATGAAACCAAAGAATTGGCAAAGCTGTAGTGTGTTCACCAAGAGCAGATCTAGAGTTGTCCAAATAAATGAACTCTGCTGACAGCTTATTGCATATGCTGACAGAAGTTCATGAACAGTAACTGAGCTCATGTGCTCTCCTTGAGCTGAAGATAGCAGGGGAAGGTTTCCATTATGAATGTGGCTGTGTATTTGAAGCCTTCAGTGTCTTGTTAAATTCAAGATGCACAGATTCACAGTCACTCTGTCAGAGGTGTGCTGGTGCTGAGGTGTCCAGCCTGCACATACTAAATACATAGAATATTAGTGTCTAATTAGTGTCTGTACTGAACACTGAATCTGGTGCACTAATAAGACAGTAGCTGTATGTTTATAGCCTGTATTTGCCAGGAGGAGCAGTTCTACATGTTTCTGCAATTTGGCCTTTGCTGTAAATCTTGTAATGTTCATACCTAGTACTCTGCTAAGACAGGGAACCATGATGGTAGAACCTGAGAACAGGTACTGTGTCTGAGTTTGAAGTCAGAGGGGAAAAAGGCTGGTGGAAAAAGGGGAAAACTGTTACCCCTGCTTAACTGACTTTAATAGATAATTCTCAGAGAAAGTTGAGTTTCACTGCTGGCTAAAAGAAGCAGAACATCTTATGGCTAAAATGCAGGGATCTGAATGGTAAATACGGATTCAGTGCAATCTGTAGCATGGAGAAAGCTGCCACTCATAAAATGCTGGTTTGTAACATTTTACCTTCAGTGCATTACCTAAATAAGGTTTAACTTAACATTGTTTCCTGAAGGGTCACTAAATATGTAATATAAAATCTAAGTATTTTCCTTGATAGAAAGGATCTTTCCTCATCTGACTGTTGCCACATCTATGCCAAGGTGAGATGGGCAAGATGTCAGAGATATGAACAGTGAGGCAGCAAATTTTCAGGAAAGTAATCCAGGGGTCTAATTTTCTGAGGAAAACCTGTGAGATATGTCCTGTGTGAAGTTGAAATCCATACCCCATCTTGCACTTTGCAGTAGTTTCATTGTTTCTTCCCAAGGGTCTTCTTCTGTCTATAGTTAGTTTTGCAGAGAAGGGGAGGAAGACTGTAGTAGCCAGCTAGAAAATGTGATATATAAAATGTATTGTCATCCCTCAGCACCTTGCTCTGTCAAAACATGGCAAAGCACAAGTAGGACACCCCTGCTGAGGTGCTGCTATCAAGCATATATTCCTTTCTAAGCTGATATCAGGGTGGGTGGGAGGACCTGCAAAATACAGGAAAGTAACAAATGTAATTTTAATTCCTCATGGGCTTTACCTGAGTGATCATCATCAAGAGCAAACTAGTCACAGTGAGAAAACAGCAACAGATTCTTACAGCTTCTCTTTGGACATGCTGCTTCTGGGCTTAGGGATGGGGTGTACACTGTTGCCAGTCCCCTGGACTGTGCCCACAGCAAGTTTCAAGTCCCAAGTAAGATTCTGCTTTGGTTTATGAATGCTGGTGCGTTACAGCGAGTTCAGGTTCTTGGTATTCTTCTGTACTGATTCCTGTTTTGCTTCCTAAGAGCTTTCAAATGCTTCTGAGGTACCAGCGTGCTGCTGAGTGATGAACTGACAATACAAGCTTTAATCCACACTGCTTCTTTAGCCTTATACTTGATGATGGAAGATCCAAAGAAACAGCTGAACCAGGTAGAAGGACCCATCAAAGCCAAATAACTCAGTGAACATGTTTTGTAACCAGTGTGTTTCTCAGAAGCAATAAGATTAAGTGGATCAGATGCTGTACTCTGTATCTGGTGAAAAGAAGCTTATTTAAATTAAGAGAGCCAGGAAGTCTGTGTCTCAGTCCAGAAGGAAGATGGGTTCCACAGAATACCCTGACTATCCTCAAATCATTGTGCAGTACAGCAATGGATTTTTAATCTCAAAGGTAAGAAATATAACTCTTAGAAAGAGTATGCAAACAGAAATATACAGGGATTTCTCTAGGTCCTGAATGTAAGTCTTTGGAAGAAGTGAAAGCACTAGTATAATGACTGGTTTTCCAAAGATATTTTTAAGGCACAAAGACAAAACTGGTAATTCCGCTCTTCTTATTGTTTGCTGATGTTATTTACTTAAACACATGGGTATAAAATTATAATATCCAGTGCAGAGGATGATTTTTCCTCATTTACTACTTAAGTTTCCTATTGTCCCTTGCTATACCTCTGGCCAGCATGGAAACAGAAGGAATGCTCTTTGGGTTGTGCAAATACCGCTGCACCCTAAGCTCCTGAAAGGCAGAGCTGACAATAAAGAGAGCAAAAATAGATAATGAAAAATCACTTTTTGAGAAAAAGAAGTTCCCAATGCTTTCGAAATTAACACTGTTAGTACTATGTTTTTGAGAAACAATTTCAACTTTGGTTAAGCCATGTTTTTACTCAGGGTAAAAAGAGGCTTCATTGTACAGGAATCATTGTAGCACAGATCATAGTAGATGCAGGCTGTCAATTAAATTTTTATCTTTGTCACCCTTTCAGGAGTTTTTATGTGACCAGAGTAATAGGCTAATACTTTTAAGGTTGATTGTGTATAACTAAAGAAAGATGTTTGTTTGTTTTGATTTTTTTTTTTTTTAATGTATAGTTGGCTGTGTCTGTGTGAAAGTTGACAGATGTTTCTGGAAAAGTTACACAACTCTATAGAAAGACTGGACAATTTTGTTGGGTTGAATGAAGCAGTTCTTCTGCATAAGAGGAAACTCCCTGCTTCTGGAAGATCACTGTAGTCCTTCACATTAATCCTTGAAAACAAGATCCATAGAATGGGATATTCTCCCTATTGCAAGCCATTAGAGGGTCTCCAGGGTTTGCTGAAGAATGTGTTAGATCCTTAGCTAAAGAGCAGAAACATAAACAGAGAACAAGCACCACGACCCAGTCTTCCCTTTGTTCTTTCCAGGAGATTATAAGAATGTGTTCCTAAACTAAGGAAGAGGCATTTACACACAAAATCTAGTCTCTAAATGTGGACTTTTGGGAGCTGAAAAGCATTGGCTGGCTTCACTGGAAAAGGAAAAAAATATGACCAATGAGTGCATTGTATGCATAGTATGTTATAACAGTGCTCAGATAAACTCCAGTTTAGTGATTTGGCTTCTTTATATGAAATACAAGTTTATCTGAAATAAATGTTATTAAATTTATATTTTCCCTAATTAAGCAGCTTGTGAAATGCAGTAGGCTCTGTGCTTTTCACCTAATCCCTCAGTACCATCTTTCCCTACCCCCAGGTTATGTTCACTGCCTGTGAGCTGGGAGTGTTTGATCTTCTGGAGTCAGGAGACCCTCTGTCTTCAGATGCCATTGCTGCACATCTGGGTGCCAGCACCATGGGGATGAAAAGACTACTGGATGCCTGTGTGGGATTGGAGCTCTTGGCAGTAGAGATGACACAAGAAGGAGGTAATAAAGGCAGTGGAATGGGAATGAGTGGAAAGATTTAAACCTCGGATGGTTTTGAAAGCAAGGTAAAATGTGTGGGCAAAGGTGATACTGAATGTTAAGTAAGTTAACGTAGCTGGAAGAAGGAGAGAATCACTCTTGGGTTTCACTCTTCAGTTGAAAGAGAAGAGGCAAATGTCAGCATGATCACAGGTGTAAAGTGAAACAGGTGCAAGGCTCTGTGTCTCTAAACATCTTTGTGCAAGAGCCTCATGTGACCTTTGAGAAGATATTTAGGATCCCTGTGGAGCTTGTCTCAAGCAATCTCTGGGGTATGGGCAGGATTTTAAACTTAAAAAAAATTCCAGGGTAAATGGTAACAGCATTATTTAAAACAGGTTTTGTTTTTCGTAGAGTTTTTACCATTATGTGAACTATCTTGTTACCTTGTTGATCAGAACTGAGAGGTGATGTAAGTTTTTCCTTATGTCAGAAACATGGAATCCACTTGGACAGAAAGGATCTCTGGCCATCAGCCAGCTTGGTCAGGAGTAGCTGGAGTCTCCCAGGTTGTGTCCCTTGCTCTGCCTTGTGTTGGCATGCTCTGTTTTAGGGATTATAGTTGCTGCTCAATGAGTTTGGGGAGAGCAGGATCTATCTTTTATATTCCTTTGATATGCCAGTCCCATGGGTGAGCGAAGCCACTGCAGGTGCATCAGGGGCAGTGGGAGTCCTTTAGGCATTCTTCTGTCTGCAGAAGATCCTGCCCTAGTGAGCTGAGGGAAGTTAGGTGTGGCTGGCCTTCTATTCTGGGGACTTTCTCCTCACCTGTTGACTTTTCTGATCAGAAAAAAAACTTGCCTGCAAAGACTTCTCACTTAAATAGAGCACACTGAAAGCTTCCTCTGAGGGCAGAAGCCTATATGTAATTTATAACACTTATAAGGCATTTTTTTTTCTCTCCTTGAAAGAAATGTTTGATGCTGAAGTTAAGCATAGGGAGATAGTGTTTACCTAGATGGAATGGGGAAACACAGATTTCAGCAGCCCTCAACCGCTGCTCATTGCAGTGGAAGGATTTGGCTGTAGAAGTAATGTAGTTGTGTCTTTGACTATATAGTCATCTTCTGGTGATAAACACCAAGCTGTACAATAGACTTGGCAACGTGCTACATTATAAATGTTAGTAAATACATTTATTTAACCTTTTAGCACTCTACAGAAACACAGAAATTTCCAACGTCTACCTTACAAAATCAAGTCCAAAGTCTCAGTATCATATTATGATGTATTATTCCAACACAGTCTACTTGTGTTGGCAGTACCTGGCTGATGCTGTGAGGTAAGGAGGAGTGTTGTGTGCTGTCTGGTGTTTTGCAGCATTTATTTTGCTGCTCTGAGTGCTATGTTTATGGGGAAGAACTCAATAAAGATGCTAGCTGGTTCTCAGAAATTAAAAGCAACAGACAACATGGCTAATATGTGCGCTTCCCACCCCCCTTGTTTTCCATTTGAGTATGTTCTTGTTTTCCTTTTCCCTGTCATTGTAGAGATGATCTAGAAATCAGATTTCTTTATGTTTCACCTTCAGCACTTTATCATTATGGTAGATCTTACTGGACGTGGCCTCAACAAAGTAAATAATGAGTGATGGTGGCTAAGGATCCTTCTGTTGCACAGGTTTATTGGGGCAGTTTTATATGGGTCTGGAGTCTCACTTGTTCCAGTCCATGCAACTGATGACCAAACAAGGTGTAGACGATGATGATGATTGTATCAGTCTTGTACTTTTAGCTCAGGTGGGTTCCCATAAATCACAGAATCCTATAATGGTTTGGGTTGGAAGAGGCTCTAAAGATCATCTAGTTCCAACCTTCCTACCATGGATGCCACCCACTAGATCAGGTTGTTCAAAGTGCCATCCCACCCTGACCTTTAAAAGAGCCAGTCATTCTTGTGAGAGGTTGAGAAATATATCAGCACTCTCATAGGCTTTTTCAATTGCTATTTTAGAGAAGGAAGAAACCAGTATGAAAGAGTTTTTGGTGTTTCATCGGAAGACCCTTTTGGAGCAATGTACAGGTAATCATCAGAATATTTATAGAAATTTTATTCTTCTTGTTTTGGATAAAACTAATATTTTTAATTATGGCTCAGGACAATTAAATATGATGATGTGAGAATTCCTCTCATCAGTGTCATCCAGTGTTTTTATTTCCCAACAATATCAATTACTAGGACACTGTCTGATACTTTGAATAGAAGTATATAATTTCCTAATCTGAAAAACATCAGAGATCTCTGACACAGGCAATGGTAGTTGAAGGAAAAATATCCCTTAGAAATTCTGAGAATGAGCAGCATAATACACTATTGGATTTCACTAGTCTTAATTCCTTATTTAAATGCATGAATTTATAGCTGTACCCCCTGATACAGTAATATTCAAGGTAGATTTATATACAAAGAGGATGTATTCTTTGTCAATAAAACCAGAGATGGTTTTTTAAGCTAAAACATGTAGCAGCAGTTATATGATAGGAATCTCTGAGGATGTGTAAGGAACCCTCTCTCTGTGCTGTCTCTGTTTGCTTTGCTAGATCAGATGAAGAAATGCTGAAATTCATGGCTGGCCAGAACTCAGTATGGAGTATATGTGGCAGAGATGTTCTTGCTGCATTTGACCTTTCCCCTTTCACACAGATCTATGACCTGGGAGGTGAGTGTCAGAAGATCTCATTTAGCAAGCCTCTGAACTGTCTTCTATAAGCTCTGTAGAGAAAACAACATTCCATTGTTTTGCCCTATATGATGGGCAAAACAATGGAAAGCAGGACATAGAAATATAGGAAGTATTGGGTTAAAATATTGGTTGGGTTATTGGTTGGGTTAAAAACAGAAATTTGAGAGTGATGGGAGCATTAGGAAGCTGAATACTTTTTTCTACAGTCTGATTTATATATGTAGTCACTCATCCCCTTGTGGATATGGCAGCTTTAACATTTTTTCATGCCTTGCTTGATGCATTCTTCCAGTGCTAGACTCTCCTTCCTCCTCTTCAGTCACTATTGTTGGGGTACTGCCTACAGCTTCTTATCCTGCAGCACCTTGCTGTCCTAGCACTTCTGAGTGCTGCCAGGATTCACGGGTTGAGGCAGGCTCCCCCTGGCCTCCCTCATGTCTTCCCCAGAGCCTGGTTTAGTGACTCTCTTTTTCATTTTTCACCTTCCAGCACCCGCAGCTGGTCTGGCTAGGAGGGAGTGTAAGAGTGGTAAGGGCTGGGGCTAGCCCCACTTGCCTGGGTGCTGCACACCCCTGATCTTCTTGCAGAGCACATGGAGACAGTATCTCCTCCTACCCCTCCTCTTCCCTCTCAGCAACTCATGGGGTGCAGATGTACATTGCCAGCTTCCATGAGACTGAATGAGCCGTTGCCTACTTTCATGGGGGTGTCGCTGAACAGGTTGAGTTTGTGTCCGTGCTGACCTTCTTTATCTGTCCCCAAAGGAGGTGGAGGAGCTTTGGCCCAGGAGTACATTTCTCTGTATCCAAATTCTACAGTCACAATTTATGACCTGCCCAAAGTTGTGCAAGCGGCCAAAGAACGATTTGTTTCTCCCGAGGAGCGTCAGATCAATTTCCATGAAGGTAGGTGTGGACAGTGGTGTGGTGGTGTCACAGCTGTAGCTCCAGAGCCCTGCCTCTGCTCAGAGGTGTCATACTGGAGGCTCAGGTCTCCAGCTGCCCCTTATGGGGACAGTGTCTCAGGCTGCAGCCTCCCCAGCCCGGGTCTGCAGCTGTCCCAGTTGTCCATCAGCAGCTGTCAGAGACACAACTCACTTATTCAGCAGTATTAATTCTTGAAGAGAGCTATTTCATCTCTTAAGAACAAGGGTACATTAGCAAAAAAAAAACAAACATCCTGCAATTTTGAAATCTGCCATGCTTTGTTATAAATTTTCCTAACACTACCGTTTTCTTCTGTGCAAATGTCCTGGCAGATGTGAGAGATGCCAGGTCTGCTCTGAACAAGGGTTTTTCCTTCTCTGGTTACAACTGATTGATCTTCAAGTCCTAAGATATTTCAGACCATGAAAGTGGGTGAGATAGCTCCAATTCCTCTTTCCCAGACCTCTAATCCTGCATAGTTTTTGTACCATCTATGAGGAAAATGAGTAGAAGGAGATCTCATTTTTAATGTTTATAAAAGTCTTCAAAGTGCTGGAAGTGCTTAATATTGCTCAAAGCTTAAGGAGAGAAAAGAAGCCTTGAGGAGAAAGTGTATAAAAACAGACGCAACACAATAGAAGAAATGACAAAGTAAAATGTTGAGAAAAAAATCTGAATGTCGTACACAAAACAAAAGGAGTAACAAAACTAGTGCTAGGAGGTGAGAGATGTGTGTTTTTACCTACAGATTTATGAAGTAACTCCATATTTATCAAAGATCTTTGAAAATTTTCTTAGAGAAGGCAATATTCTTTCCCTCTTTCTCATGACAGAAACCACATGAACCTATCTCCTTAGTGCTGTATGAATTTGGATTTCTACTGTTGGAGAAAACCTAAACTCAAATGCTTTCCTGTGCATCAGTCTGTTTCAGGATGAGTTTTTGCCTTTAGATGTTTCAGATCTTCTTGAGACTGATCAAGAGCAAAATTCCCTATGCAGTACAACAGAGGACTTTTAGCTGGTAAATCCATTGCTGTCTGATATGTCTGAAGGACATTGCAAGCCCAGAATTGAACAGAACTGAAAATATTTGCATAACTCAGCTCTCAGTGTTGTGGGGATTTGTATAATGAATATATTCTTGCTTTACAGGAGACTTCTTTAATGATTCAATACCTGAAGCTGAACTATATATTTTATCCAAGATACTGCATGATTGGGATGATGACAAATGCAAACAACTGCTAGCAAAAGTCTACAAAGCTTGCAAACCTGGTAGGTGTGAACTCTTGAAGAGCAAAGAGACTCTTACCTATCAGCAGTGTGAAGCACACCATTCTTGATGCTCAGTTTGGGTGGCAGAATTTCAGTGCAGGAGTTTCTTGGTTTAGTCCTTTGCTTTCCCTAAACCAGCCACGTGCAGCTCAGAAAAACAGCATCTGGTCTAAGATCTGTTTGTCTGGCTTCCTTGTCTCTTCTGCAGGGACTCCTTTTTCAGGGCATAAAGTGTAAGGATTGAGAATTTTGGGTATTGTTTAGATAGGTGCATATGTCATAGTAAAAAAATCTCATTAAGATCGCAATGAAGCCTCAAAAGCACTGCCTACAGAGCAAAATCAGTAAGGTCCTGTAAATTTCAGCTGGGGAAAATGGGAAATTTTCATCCCAGCCATAGCATCCCCTTCAGCTCTAAGATATCAGTATCAACATAGCTGGGCAAAGTCATGCTTTAGCTCTTTCATTGTCTTCTGTGATGCTGAAATATGACTGAATGTAGAGACTGCTTCTTCCTGAAAGCAAGGTTAGGATCTGTCCTAGTAATAGCCCAAAAATAGCCCTACTTGTCATTGCTCAGGGTGTGTTTTCTTTCTGTTCTCTCCACCAGGTGGTGGAGTGCTGCTGGTTGAATCACTTCTCAATGAAGATAAGAGTGGGCCTGCAGAAACCCAACTGTATTCTCTGAATATGTTGGTGCAGACAGAAGGGACAGAGCGAACAGCAGCAGAGTACAGCCAGCTCCTGGAGGCAGCTGGCTTTGGAGTGATTCAAGTCAAGAGGACTGGAAAACTCTATGATGCTGTTTTAGGAATGAAATAGTAGTACGTGTTTTATGTATGTAACAAGATAGAAAAATTGGAGAAACATGCTATTCACTTCTTAGGGGGCAATGATCAACTTAGTTTTTAGGTGAGGCTTTTAACCTTTTGTAAGCTGATACATTGTCAGAAGACTCACAAACAACAGATCTTCTGCATGCATGCATTGCAAATCTGGCAGCCTGGCTTGGCTTGTCTTTGGAACTGGGAGGAACAGAAAAAATCAGCATCTGTTCCACAAGAAACAATCTGCAAAGGAAATGTTAGTGTGTGTGCTTCAGCTTGTATTAGTCTCTCTGATTTTAACACTGTGTCTGACAAAAGCAGAGCTGAATTTGTACTTGAGTTCCTGCAATGTAAAACTAATCCCTGTACTGAGCTTTCTTGCCTGCAATTTTATTGCTGAGATATTGCTATAATAAAACCAGACCAAATTATGTCTTCTTGTGGTCTTTTCAGTGTTCCCTGTCTAAGCCTTGAGGAGTTTTGCATGAAAAAATAATATTAATTTTTTATTTTCTGTAGACTTTAAGTTACGAAAAAGTGTTGTACCTTAGTGACTGATTGAAGCCCAGGGATTCTTATTACACAATAGGTGAAAAGATGATGCAGCCCAATCATTCTGTTATGTACTTGGGTAGTCCTTACTGCATGCCTCCTGCCATTTCTTTAAATAATTTGATCAAACATGGTCTGCCATTACCCATGCAGTTCTTGGAAGCAGAATAACACATTACTGACATGAGAAACATTTGGAGAAGGCACTAAAATGTCACTCTGCAGTTGTTTCTGGAACAGTAATTGCATTTACCCATTAAGGTGGATACTAGAGGAGCTTGATATCCTTTACTCAGCACCTATCTACAGGAGCCTCCCACTTACATGAGTGTAGGAGGACAGGGAGAAAGTAGCCTCAGCCCACACAGGAGACACAAGGCTTTAATATCATTACAATTACAGAGACATGATGGGACAGCTTGCATGATTAGAATGTTGGGTTTTGGGGAGCTTTTTTTTTTTCTTCTAAATAACAAACACTCTGAAGAGAACCTGAAACCATAGCTTTGCTACATGCAGGCAAATTAAAACCCTGTTTGTTCTATAATTGCCATGTTTCAACAGATATTTCTGATGACATCTTGCTATATATAAGGTCCCTTGTCCATGTTTTTTGCTGGTCCTTGGATATGTTAACTTTAAAAAAGCTTGTGCAGGGACAAAGGAGGTTTCCCAGTTACTCATTTTTGGGTAATGAAAGCTATTCCCAAGTTCATGCCCTTTCATGGTGCTACAGTGAGAGGTTTTCTGTTTGAAGCAGATGGCTCTGCCAATGGAATTCTTTCCCCCTTCCACAGAGTTTTTTCTCCATATAGACTGGGATAAATTTTCTAGCTCCAGTAAGGATAAAACCTGACCACAGCTGGAGGGAATCAGCCCAGAGCAGAAGAGTGCCTGGGGCAGGAAACAGCCTGTGAGCTCAGACTGTTGTGCTTGGCTGGGCTTCTCTGTCTGGGAGGACAGAAACTTCCAGCAGGGACTTGATCATGTAACTTGGGAGTTACATGAAACAGCAGAGGGCAGGAAAAGCCAGGAAATTTGCCGTCTTAATGGGCTAACTGGAAGCTGGTGGCTGCTGCTGAACTTGCTGATGGTCATGGGTCATTGAATAAGCACAACTTTGAGCACTGTGAAAATGCTGCTTCAAATACAACAAAAGAAACAATAACTAAGCAAGAAAAAAACCCAGGGGAGGCTCAGAGTAAGGAACCCCTGCTCAGAGGGGTTCAACAGCCCTATTGCAGCAGGATCAGGCACAGGCTGTGGGCTGGATGCTGATGCCTAGAAACATTGTGCCAAAGGAGACCTCAAATGGAGGGCAGAAGGGTGGGAAACTGTCTCATGTAATCTGTGGCTGTAGAACTACTGTGGGACAGTAGGACCCACACTCCAGGCTGCCTTCTGGCTCCAAGATTCAGCTCTCCCTTCTACCACTGATCTGCTCTACAGATCAGAGAACACTTGAGACATAAAGGATCTGTCCACAGGTTGTCCTAAACTGTGGGTGCTTCTGTAATCAGTGTGTATATCCCAAAATTCTCCTCATTTCTCCCTTCTAATTATTTAGCCCTTCAAAAAAAGCCTTACTGCAGACTAGCATTTTGAATGAAGCAGCATTTTGAAAGAAGCTCTCTCAGGGTTATGGGGAATGCTCTACACTGAAGGCAGGGGTGCTTTCTGGGACTCAGTAAGGGAGGCCTGGAACAAATGGCTTGATAAAGCAAAACTGTTTTAATAAGAAAGAAGAGGGGTATAGATAGCAGGTAAATCTCAATGCTGTTTCAGATGCCAGGCACCTATGTCCATACTCCATCCAGCACTGGATGGAGCCCTGTTGGATTTTCCCACAGTATGTTGAGCAGACAGTGCCCGCAGAAGGGAGAGCCTCCTTTTGGATTGTTTGGGTTATTATTTTCTTACAAGAAAGAGGCACAAGAACTTGTTGCTGCATTGTTAAAGGCAAGCTTTATCCCTGCAGCTGAGGGATATTTGTGGCACAGCACAGGCCTGGCACCACCCTGGACGTGCAGCACGGCAGCTGCCATGGGAGGCACTGACTTGGATGCACAAAATCCTCCTGCTCAGGATCAATGCATTCCAACCCTTGGTCTGCATGCAGCTCACCTTTCCCAAATATTTTATGGGCTGCAGATTACCTTAAGAACACATGAGTTTCTCAGGCCCTAAGCATGAGGCCCAGCAGAGCAGACATGACCTGTCAGAGACACTGGCTCCGTGAGCACAATGTCTTCTGCAAGGCTGCCACTAGAGCAGCCTTTTTAGAACTGGGTATTCTCACACCATGCAGCCTCTGAAAGGGTGCACTATACATGTCCAGGCTTGTTGAAAGCAATTCCATTGTTACAGGGTGAAACAGATCCCTTAAATTAGGAAACAGGTCTTCATGTTACATATTAGTGCAATCAGGCTGTCAGGAGCTGACTTAAAGCATATAAAACACTGTTTTTTTCCAGCATCTCAGTATAAGGCTTGAGAATGACTTAAGACTCATGCTGCCAGAAGGTTACATATTATGTCTTTATTCTGTGCTGTATCTCATACCTTTAAAACTGGTAATGCTTTTTGAAATGGAATACAGTCTTCAACCCATAAACATTCTGTGTGATGAATGAAGCAGTGCCTGTGTTACACCTTGTTGATTTCTTCTTTCAGTATTTACAGTGCAAAAGGAAGACTGCAGTTCCAGACTGTGAATGCTAAGGATGCCATAGATTGACAAAACTGTTCACCTCTCAATGCTTATTAAAAACATGTAAAAACTAAAAATGATGTCTTGTTAAATGCAAGCTGTGCAGATTCTGGGCTGTGCTATCCAGAAGGAGGAGTTGTGCATTTTTCTTGAGTTTGGAATTTGCTCTGACTTTTGTATGTTTAGGCCTAGTATTTTGATAACACAGGAGACCTTGTAGTATTAGAAGATGGGAAACAACTAGTGTTTCTGAGGACATTTTGAATGCTAAAAATATTTAGAAATCTGTAATGTGAGGGCACCTGAGTTTTGATTTGAGACAGATCATTAAGGGCTCTTCAGCCTCACAGGCAAAGGCAAGAGGCAAAAGCAATAATCAACCACGTCTAGATAAAAAAGCTAGCAAACAGGCAATGAGAAGCACAGTCACAAATATTAGAACTCATTGTCACCTTAGAGGAGGACCACTGGACAATGCCCACAAAGCCATGAAGGAGTTCAGCCAAATGTTTTTAGCTGAGAAGAAGGGTGGAAATAAAGTGATCAAAAGGCTTATCAGAGTGAAAACATTATGAGAAACTAAAGTGGCTTGTGGCAGTTACTGTGGAACTTGTGGGAGACTTGGAATACTTAGAGAAAGGGCCAAAGGCAGGAAATGGAGGAATCAAAGCGGATAGGGGAGGAACCAGCCTAGTGAAATACAGAAAAGGTGAGGGAAAGTGTACTGATCATGTGTTGCAAGCTGCTGTTGTGCACACCTGTCTGGCCCAACTGCATGCCAGATCAATAAAAGTTTTCTTAGTATTACACTCTATCACTTCCTATCTTCTGTTTCTTTTTGTGAAGCCTTCCCATATAAAAAACCAGTTCAGTGGAGAATCTATGCTTTTGAACAAGCCTAAAGCAAGGTTCTGCTTTGGTTTATGAACTCTGGTTCATCATGCTGAGTTCAGGTTCTTAATATTCTTCTGTACTGATTCCTGTTTTGCTTCCTAAGAGCTTTCAAATGCTTCTGAGGTACCAGCGTGCTGCTGAGTGATGAACTGACAATACAAGCTTTAATCCACACTGCTTCTTTAGCCTTATACTTGATGATGGAAGAAACAGCTGAACCTGAAAGAACACATCAAAGCCAAATAACTCAGCTAACACATTTTGTAACCAGTGTGTTTCTCAGAAGCAATAAGATTAAGTGGATCAGATGCTGTGTCTGCTAGAAAGAAGCTTATTTAAATTAAGAGAGCCAGGAAAATCTGTGTCTCAGTCCAGAAAGATGAATTTGACAGTAGACCTTGACTATTCTCAAATCATTGTGCAATACATCAGTGGATCTTTAGTCCCCAAGGTAAGAAATATAACTTAGTCTTATATAGATGTCCAAGACTGAAATGCTTAGGGACATTCTTCTCTGAGAAAAAAATAGTTCAAAATAAAACACCATAATATAAACTGACTTTGAACTTGAATAAGCTTGATAGAAGTCTAAAGGAAAAAAACCACAACAAACAGCTAAGGCAGATCTGGCCCTCAGGATGGACCTAACATTTGTTGAGACCCCACTGACCTTTGGAGGCTTGGTAGAGTAGATCTTGTCTCTGTGTGAGAGTTTAAAACTGTAGTGGTTTATGCATGAGGGCTTGTTGTCTGGCTGCTTTAAATGTGGAAGCTTTCTTCTGTGGTGGGATTTCTTCCCACTTTTAATCTTTTAAGTGTGAGAAACAGAGGGATGACTTCAGTTGCGTTTTCCACACCCTGTTATACAAATGCAAAGAACAAGATTTTTCAACTATTTTCTTCTGTTTCCTAATTTGCCATGCAGATGGCTAAGTTTGATAACTTTTGTATATTACGTCTCTTCAGATGGAAGGGACTGTGAATACAGAGTGTCTTATAATGACTCTCTCCCAGACAGCATATCATTGAGGTAGATAGGGAGCAGTTTCAATTTCCTTAATGCTTGCTGATGCTGTTTTCCTCTGTGTGTGCATTTGCATAAAATTCCTCTATTCAATTTCAGTTTGAGCTTTCCTCATTAACAATCTACAGTGATTTCAAAATTCACATTCCTGTCATATTTTTGAGAAGTAATCTCAGCTGTGTTCTAACTGAAGCTAAAATAATTTTCCTTCTGATGGATGTTGCCAAGTTGTTTGCCAATGATGCCAAACTGGGTACCTTATGATGAGGGGAAGCACTGAATCCCTCGAGGGTAGAGAGGACTTGCAGAGTTATCTTGGTAGATTAGACCACTGCAAAATCTTCAACCATGTGAAATTTTAGAAGGACAAATTCCAGATTCTTCACTTGGGATGGTAGAATCCTGAATGTACTCATAGACTGGTGTACTGGGGCTTGAGTGTAGCTCTGCAGGAAGGGACATGTGGGTTTTGGTTGGTGACAAGCTCAGTAAGAGCCACCAATTTGCTGTGGCAGCCAAAACAGACAACTGCCACATTGGGTGCATTAAGCACAGTGTAACTGAGCTGCTGAAAGAAGTTGTTGGCCCACTATACCCAGGGTAGGTGTACTCTCACTTTGAGCACTGTGGGTACCTTTGGGCTCCATAACATAAGAAGGATATAGAAGCAAATGTTTTCTAATTAAACTAATGCTGAATGAGAAATTATTAAATTCATGACTGCCCAGAACTCAGTAAAGTAAATGCAGCAGAGATGTTCTTGCTGCATTATACCTTTCCCCTGTCAGGCAGGTGTGTGACCTCGGATGTGAATGACAATAGATCTTCCTTAACAAGCCTCTGAACTGTCTTTTACAAGCTATGAAAAGAAAAAAAATAACTCTGATAATATATGATAGGTATGACATTGGAAAACAGGACATATGTCAAAATCTTGTAAATTGTCTTGGTTGGGTTAAAAAGAAGAATGTGAGAGTGATGAGAGCTTTAGGAAGCTCATTGTGGTTTTTTACCATCTCATTTGAGTGAGTAGTGGTTTATCCCCTTGTGTACGTGGCAGCTGTGGCTTTTTCTCATGCCCGCTTGATACATTTTTCTGGTGCCAGACTTTCCCTTCTGCCCTTCAGTCAGTGCCATTAGGTTGAGAGACTCTCTGCAGCCTCTTACACTGCTGTCCCACTGCTGCTGAGCACTGCCAGGATTCATAAGAGTCATATGGCTCCCTTGTGGGCTCCATCACTGCTTTCCCAGTGCCTGGTTTAGTGGCAGTTTTTAATTTCCCGTTTTTAATTTCCCGTCTTTCTACATGTGGAAAGAGGAAGACAAAGAAGGCTAGTCTGCAGTGACTCCTTTCACATTATAAATACCAAAGTTGTGATTCCCAGTGTTTTGATGCCAGGGGTCACTAAGAGTGTTACCATTAGGCTGGAGGTAACATATTTAACTTTCATTAGGCTTTGTCTCTTTACTCGCGTGAACTCTGTGTCTGCACGTCTGGCTGTGAGGGCTCCGTACATGCCTCTGATGAGGTTCAGCCATCTCCAAGGGGAGAGACCCTGCAGTGTCTTTGTGCTTCAGGTTCAGCTGCCATCTTTTATAGCATATTTTTGTACAAGATAATGAAATCTAACAGAGTGGTTATCTAATGTCTACCAGTGTTTGTGCCTTTTTTATGAGAAAACTGTGTGAGCTCTTTAAATGACATTTTTTTCAGAAGGATTAGCAGTTAAATCTTTTATGTATTTTATTTTAAAAATAATGGCTCTCAGAAGAAATATCAGATGTGTACCATAACACTGTGCTGTTAGAAAAGTGACATCACAGAAAAAATTCCATTAAACTTTACATTGAACCCTAGGAGTTTTGAAAGCACTGCCTAAAGACTTCTGAGCAAAATCAGTAAGGTCCTGTTAATTTCACCTGGGGAAAATGGGAAATTTCCATGCCAGCCATAGCACCCCCTTCCACCCTGGGACATCAGTAAGTGTATAACCAAACAAAGACATGCTCTGATGCTTTGGCTCTTTCATTGTCTTCTGACAATGTGATGCTGAAATATGACTGAATGTAGAGGCCGCTTCTCATTGCTCAGGGTGTGTTTTCTTTCTGTTCTCTCCACCAGGTGGTGGAGTGCTGCTGGTTGAATCACTTCTCAATGAAGATAAGAGTGGGCCTGCAGAAACCCAACTGTATTCTCTGAATATGTTTGTGCAGACAGAAGGGACAGAGCAAACAGCAGCAGCTCCTGGAGGCAGCTGGCTTTGGAGTGATTCAAGTCAAGAGGACTGGAAAACTCTATGATGCTGTCTTAGGAAAGAAATAATTCTCTTTTCTTTCTTCTGCCATCTTGCATGCATAAGTGGGAAAATGAAATATGCCATTCACTTAGTTTTTATTTAGGGCAATCATCCCTTTGGTACACAGTCAGAAACATGATTGTTGAACACGTGGATTGTTTGTCTGAGAGTGGGAAAAATAAATAAACATGTACTCCATAAGAAATTACCTATGAAGTCTTCCAAGGTGAGATATTTCCTTATCTGTTCACAGACTCTGCTTCATGTTTTACCCCTATTTTTTCAAACTTTAACACAGTACTTGACAATTTTCAATTTTTACTCCATTTGCTTCCTGTGAAATAAAACTGTTCACTCTATTGAGTTCCCAGTTTCTTCACATTCCCTGCAGACTGATGTAGCACAGAGAAAATTCTAACTCCTTGTGATGAGCCTCTTTTGAACGTGTAATTCTGTCCTAAAGCATAGGAATGAATGATAGTTGATACAGGAAAAATAAAAAAGAACTTAGCAAATGAATTAAGTCTCTTTCCTTTGCTACAGTTTGTGATACACATTGGTGTGGGGTGTAGAACAGCATTTACACAAGGTCTGGACAGGGTTAGCAATGTAATTTGCTATGAGAGGAATAAAAATACTCATTCTATATCCTCCTTAGGATTTAAGCACTTAATTTCTGTATATGCATTGCCTACATATACCAGATTTCAGGAGGAGACCTGCTGCTGAAGAGTTTTTCTCTAACCAGAAACTGAATAGAGGGGAAAGGTGCCCTTTTGCTGTGGTTCTAATTTATGGAAAATGTACTTCATGGAAAAAGCATCATGGATGAGGAATGGACTTGGGGGTGCACAAGTCCAGACTGAGTTTTGTTGTGATAGTTTTGGGGAGTGGAAACGTTGGTTGTAAGTGATCAGTTTAAGGGCAAAGCAGTGTCCAGGGATAAGTTCATGAAGAAGCCAAGATACCAGAAATGTTCTAGTTAACCTGATATGAAAAATTATACTGTATTACTTTGTTTAACTTGTGAAAATTGGGAACTTCACAGCAATATCACAACTATATGTGAAATATCACACTTGGTAGTTCTGGACACAATGTAAGGTTCTAATGTTTTAAACAGGATATTAAGCAAAGTAAGCTTTGTTATAGTGTGTTACACTGACCAGCAATCAAATGAAAGATCCACTGCATGTTCACTCCCTGCCCCCAGCAGTGTGAGAGAGACAATTCCATGAGAAAAGGCAAGAAAGACTTTCTGGATCATTATAAAGACAGTTTAACAAGTGAAAGAAAGATATAAGGAAAAAAAAACACAACAAAAAACCCAAACAAACCAAAAACTCCAAGGAGGGCAAAGACGATCACCGATCACTTCCCAGCAGCAGCCTGATGTCCAGCAATTCCCACAGCAGCAGCTGCCTTGGAAAGACTACCCACAGTTTTTACCACTGAGCATGAAGTTTCATGGTGTGGGATATTCCTCTGGTCAGTTAGGGTCAACTGTGTACCTGCTATGTCCTCTTCAAGTCCCTTGCCTGCTCCAAGGTTACTCAATGTGAGGTCAGAGCAAGAAGCAAAGAACTCTCTGATGCTGGGCAAGCACTGCTCAGCAATAGCTAAAATATGCCTGTGTTATCCATACTGGTTTGGTAACAGATCTAAAACAAAGCACTATATGGGCTGCTATGAGGAAACTTAACTCCATCCCAGCCAGACTCAGTAAAATGGTCATGAGGAGATATAATTGAGTATACATGTTTTAACTAAAAAAATTTTCTATCCTGGACAATGGTTGTTTGGCATATGAAAACCAGGACCTGTACCAGAAGAGAAAAAGAGGGCAAAAAAAAAGAATTGTTCTGAGTCTTGCGTAGGAAAGACAAGGTAGGATCCTGTCCTTGCAAGAGAACTGCATGTCTTATTGTACATCTAATGTTTAGCTGATGCTTAAGGCATCATACTGTTCCCTGCCTGAGTACCTAACAAAACCATAATTGCATGTATAATTTCCCTTGAAATTCTGTTGTTATGCTTCTGATGTGTAAAGTCTAAGCATGTTAAATAGGATATAAACATATTGTCATCAAATCAGTTAGTGTATGAAGTAGAGTGTTAGTTGTGTGAAGCAAAGAACGAGTTAAGACTAGTTTATTTTTGAGATATATATATATGTATATTCTATATGTTACATATGCATGTAAACATGATAAAACTTTGAAATAAGAATTATCCCAGAATTTTTTTTCTGTTTGCTTCTTTCTAGCCTTGACCGTTTGTGCCTGGTTTATACTTCCTCAGCTGGGAGGGAGGTGATCTCTGCTCAGCCGCCCCCACCATCCGTCCCATTTGCCACTAGATGCTGCTGTTGCTGCGCTTGTCTGCCGAGAGAAGGGAAGGCGAGGGGAAAAAAGCCCGGAGCTCTGCGCGGTCATTTGCGGTCACAGACGAAGTGCCACGCAAATGACACAGTTTAGTCACTGAGGGTCAAGGTAGAAGTGGTTAAAAAGCTTCTGCACCCAACTGTCGGTAAATTCTGACCTTTTCTTGTGCTGCAGCTCATTCGTGGGAGAAGGAGCAAAGCCTTCTTTGTGTGCAATGATGAGGATGACCACATGAGCCCATCCTTCCTTACTGTCAAGCTGAGTCCAGGGCCCTTCTCCATAGAAGGTCGGGCAGAGATGGGCTGTAAACCCCTGCTTCGGCACCACAGGAAAACAAACACTTGTACATGGTTTTCCATGTTTTCCCTGACTCAAAATCATCCCAATGACACTGTGTTTTGACCTTGGCTGGTAGCTTACTCCCACAGTGAGATAGAGGAGAGAATATGAAGACAAAAAGTGAGTAAACTCATAAGTTGACATAAAGAGAGATAAAAAACTTAGATTAAGAAGAAATAAAAAACAAACTAGTAATATAAAAGCAGTCACTCACTGCCTCCCACAGGTAAATTAATTCCCAGCCAGTTTCCAAGCAATGACTAGCTTCCCTAAACCATCCACCCCTCAGTTTTTATTTCTGAGTATGACATGCAATACCGTATCGGTCAATCTGGGTCAGCTGTCCAGCCTACTCACTGGGGGAGCAAAGTGGGAAACAGAGGCAGCCTTGAGCAAACACTGCTCAGAAATAGATAAAACATGGGTGTATTATTGACACAGCTTAAATTGCAGCAAATTGTATCAAAATACAGCCCCATACAGGCTGCTATGAAGAAAATTAACCCCATCTCAAATATACCCAGCACACTTATTTAAAATATATTTCCATAGATTCAAGGTCATAATTTAGTATTGCCAACTATCTGAACATTTAGACATCTGAACCATTAGGGCTTTGCATCTGAAAAGGTAATGTCTTCTTCACTTTCTTTCACGTTCTATCCTTCATTGCAGGTGGTAGATGAAAACACTTAAGGGGAAACACATTTTTATTTTGTCAATGTGATGACCACATAAAGTTAAAGTTCAGGCTTCTAGAGTGATCTTTGTCTAAGGATACCTTTCTTAATTCCTAAATAACTTTTAATTACCTTATTCAAAGTAAAAGTCCTGAAAATGCAGTCTAGGTGCCATGGTAATGATACATCAATGTTAAATAAAAGAGAAAAAAAATCTTGAATTTTTCTAAAGAAAGACTTGTAAGTCTAATTAATGACTTTCAAAGTGCAGGCTTCCCCTGTGCCTAGCTTTTCAGGATGAGCCTTTTATATTTATGTAAATAAACTTTTAAACTTGTCCTGTTTTCTTAAAACCTAGTTCTCTGGGCACCTGGATTTACATCAGGGACCTTCTGGTCTGACACACCTGGATATTGAAACTTGGAGGGTTAGATCATACGAGACTACCAAAGGAGACATAATAAATCTGCTGAAGATGGCATTATAAGTACCAGGAAGAAGCCAATGCCAGGTGTATGACAAGTAAATATCATGGGGCAATAGAAATAAGGAGCTGAGCCTGGACATGCTACAGTTTGCTTTTCCAGCTCCTTCACAAAATTTATACACCTGGTCTGCACAAGGATAGCAGAGTAGAGATAATTTAAAAAGTGTGGGTTTGAAAGAGGAAAATCGACTTCGTTCATTTAGGGTTTGGGCTGGTGATAATGTCTGGGTTGAAAGAAGAAAAGCCTAGAGCTCCAGGTGGAGTGATTCTGGAAATGAACTGTCAACAGGAATGACTCGCTGCAAAGAGAACTTGACTGCAAGAAGCTTTTAGTCAAGATAACACCTTGATGACTTTGTTGAAGACTCAGCCCGAACTTAAATTGTTGTCTTTCACCTGCTGCGCAGACTGTAGGTTTGGAGTTTCTTCTGGATCTGTTGACAAAGTCTTATATTTCTCTTTTCTTTCCACTGGGGCAGATGCTGGAAATGTATTACTACTCATTCCTAGTCTGCCTTGTGAATCTGAAAGATTGTTTTATTGTGTAAGCAGATATTTCAAATCTGAGACCCTTTCTCCTGAATGGCTTATCTTGTTTATGAACTTTTTGACAGAAGTTTAAGGTCATCTTTATTTATCTTTTGTGTCATTCTGCATTAAGTTTTAAAATTTGCCTTATGTTTTTGGCCAGAAGCTGCTATTTATAGTGTTGTCAACTCTAAATGCTCAAAGATTAGGAAGATCTGAAAATCATGAGATTTATTTTAAAAATATATTGACATTTTAAACTTTCACATTTATGAGACTGTAGGACATATTTTTAATGTTTATAATCATGTCTGCACAGATACACAGGCTAGAAGCCTCTCTGTCTTTTTTATGCAAAGACGATATTTTTCTTGCTTGGGATTCTCTAGCTATCAGGGAAAACCTCCAACCAGATGAAAAAAGAAAATTAAATTCTAGAGATAATGAAAACAGTGAAGCAGTGATGTATTCAGCATTGTTTGAGATGGACTCATCTGAGCCTCTGAAAGTGATCCTTTATGTTCAAGACCCTCCAGGGTACTATTTCTGCAAAGTATTTTTGCATGCCCTGTTTTTCTAGAAGGACTAGAAAGCAAAGTGAGGGTGACTGGCTGAAAGAAAGATATCAGATGATCTTATCTGTAGTATCTTCAATTAAAGAAAGATGCCTTTCTGAAATGAATGTTCACTTCAGTGAGTTGTTGAGCTCAGTAACAGACAACAAAGCACACTTAAGAAGTCTTTGCAAAAGCTATTAACTTTGTGGAGCTAATCTCACTGGGGTCCCATTGTAATCAGAGGAGAGTGAATGAATCAGATACAGGAGTCTGAACTCATAGCCATACATAGAAGCATCCTTCTCCCTTGATTGTAGGAGGAACACAGGGAGAAAGTAGCCTCAGAAGAGGAAATCTGGCCATTCTGTGGTAGGCATAAAATTAAATCATAAGGTTGTAATGGTCTTTATTATTCTGACAACTAACAAGATACAGTTCATGAACCACTTATGCTCAAGTACAATATCTTTCTGTAGTTATCTGCAAGATAGTGTAGGAGTTGGGGCAAGTGGTCTTGGGGACTTCTGTCTTAAGCTGCAGTCCCTGTGCAGTGTTTCCTACCTGCAAGTGATGTGGCATGAAGGTGACTTTGCCAGGAGCTGCAGCCTGTGAGTAATGTGTTCCGAATGCTTGCTCACTTTCCAGACAAAGTGAGGTGTTACATCCTGCAGCAGCCAGGCACGAACACAAATAGTGAAATGAAGCTGACCAAACAGCCAGCAGAGATGTGTGGGGCTGGCTCAAATCTTCATCTATTCCCCTATCACCACCTTAAAAATAGAACAGTTCAGAGAAACGATTTTGCTTATTTGATGGTACCAGTTATATTAGTTTCATGCTAAAAAGTAGCCTAAAGGAAGTGGTGGTATCTGTGAATTAATTACCCTCTTAAGTGAATGAATTAAGTGGCTAAATGTAAACCCTCCACAGATTTTACCAAGGAAATGTTAATTTACTCTTGGTTGAGGAGTACTGCAAAAATCAGACTACAATATATGCTAGGTAGAAAAAAACATCTCATATATGTATGCCTGCAAGGTCTCTCAAAAATTTCTTCCCAGAGTGGACACACAACATCAAGCCCATCTCAGTGTCTTCCCTGCATATAATTCTGTCCTCCTATAACCTTTTCAACCCTACCATCACCTGTTGTGGCTCTTGCTGTGTGAAGCCAGCTATAAAAAATCAGATATTTAGGGTAGATACTTAGGTTAGATATTTAGCTGTCACTTCATGCACTTCATGCCCATGGATTGCTGCAACTCAAGAGCAAGTTTAGTCTCAGGGTGTGGTCTCAGTCCTGAAGACCTTTACACTATAAGTAAGAAGACTTGACAAAAAGTTGAAACAAGGGATCATTTGTTCCCAGCATGGGAAATACACATGCTCAGCAGAACCAATTGTTTCTTTTGCTTGTGAGGACACTGCTGTGTGAGGAGGAGTCACCCTTGCAAGGTGTCTGCTAACACTGGTAATAAATCTCAAGAGATCCCTGCTTTTTCAGGGATCTTTTGGTGCAACAAGTGGTTTACTGTATGCAGGGAAATTAAAAATCTGTTTATGCTATCATTTTTATGCTAAAATAGGGATTTCTGATTACACCTTTTTATATTTGAAGTTTTTCCACTGTATTTTTTTCTTGTCATTGGTCTTTTAATGCATATATTCCAGCAATAGACACACTGGCATCCTTCCAGCAACCTTTAACCGTCCTTTAAGCAAATTGCAATCAGCATAACTAGTTTTAGCAGAACTTTGATTGAGGATTGTGGTGTGGGAGGCTCTTACATATGGTTAAATAGTACAAACTACAAGATTCTCACAAAAAGCATTTTTGCTAATAAGCAAGTTTTTTGGGCTTAAATTTTCCACTTGGTTAATTTCAGCTGGGTTAAACTTCCAGCTATGAAACCAAAGAGCCGTTCCAAGCTTTGAACAAATATGTAGGCTGAGTGTGGAAAGATGCCTTGAATCACTGAGTGTGTTTTAATTCCATAGGCAATGATGAAGGCTTTTTTTATTTTTTACAATGATGAAGGTATTTTCAAAGGGGAATATCCACATGATTTTAGCAGAGGCTTTGCTGCCCCTCTGAGCCTATTTAGGTGAAGCTGAGATAACATGTTGGAGTATTTGATCATTCTGTGTCATTTTGGTTTTCTTGGCATTTGACTGGGTTCTTCCTAGATCAGTGTAATGGGGGAAGCAAAATGGCTAATTCCATATCTAAGTTCCCCTTGCACCTTTTCTGCCCTTATATTTTATTATATCTTGTGGTCTTTCCTGCACAGAAGCAACATCCCTGTTGTTTTTGTGACATGCAAAATGTCATGAAATGGAACTGCTCGGGGGAGCAGGGGACAGGTATCAGTGATCCAGTGAATTTCATGGCTCTGAAAGCATGATGCAGCTTATGAATCCCTTTTCTTTCACACCAGTACAGAATGTGACTGTAAAATGCATCTATGAACTATACAAATTTAGAAACTATAAGGACATATGCAAAGACCAGCCTTTCATTTATTAAATTTCAGAGGAATTACCCCAAAATTTCTGGTAGTGAAACTTAACTTAAATTCAATATTTTTCAACTTTTTCTGAGGCAAAAGTTAATCCTTAACTTAAAGTTAATCCAAACTTAAAGTTAGTGTGATGCAAAAATAAAATTAAAAATAAAATCATAGTATGGAGATGTCTGCTTTTTCACCAGAAACACTGGTTACAAGTCCATTGTTTTATTTCTTCCTATTTCTCAAATCTTTCTTTGACACTTATTTCATGATGTCAAAATTGTGTCCCATGCACAGTTGACTCTAAAATTTCAGACAATGATTTTATTCACTTTATTTTTCCTTGGTGTGGTTCAATTAGTAGCAAAGCTCCCAGATGTACTTCTTTCTACTCAATGTATAATTCCATACCTATCAAGTAATATGTAATATGGTTTTTCATTATCCTCAAAGCAAAATGGAAGTTTTAAACTTCCACAAAAATGTTCTAACATTGCAATAGGAAAAATCATTGTCCTAATAAAATTCAGAAGTCAAGAACTGGGTTCCCATCTTCATATTTTATTGGTTTCTATAGAATTAGAGGCTAGCATGTTGTTCCATAGGACTGGAAACATATTTTATGCATGTTAGAATATCACGTCCAGAATGTAACATAGCATCAATTCCTGTGGTTAATTATCTGAAAACTAGTTTTGTCACAACAATGGAATAGGCACACCAAAACCTGAGAATTTGATAAAGAGTAAAATAAGTGGCTCAATTTGTTATGTCTGAGTAAAGATAATAAACCAGGCGAAAGTGCAACACTGTTGTGCACTGACAGAAATTGCAAGAAAAAAATTGAATTATCAAAGATTAGTGAATGTATCACCATGTAAAAATGCATTTATCTTCATGAAAAAACAACTAAGTATTAATATTTGACCTTGTTTGTTGAGTTCCTGGTAGAAAAAATCCTAGTTTTCTTTGAAAACTAGCTGTTAGTGAAGTTGCCATTGGGTGTAGCTATTGTGTTACTCTCTCCCTAGATGATCGTATAACAAACATGGAACTGGTTATTTTTTCAAGACAGCCTGTATAGAAAAATTATTTTTCCATAATAACTCCTTGTTCAGAGGTGTCATCAAAGCATGACAGAAATCACACTAATTATTAACATTGCCTACAGCAGGAAAAGAGAGTTTGCCATAAATCCATTGTTGTAACTGATGTGTATTTAAATCATTGAAAAAAATACATATAGAACATTTTGTGCTTGAGTTTGAAGCTGACATACTTGAAGAGATGTGTCTTTCCCTGGTTTGAATAAATTTGGTTTTGAAATAACAATGATCTGGAGGAGTGGAAAAAATCCACTTAAAGCTAATGAAACCTCGAGAGCATGCAGAGATGTCTCATAAGCAGATTCTGTGTGCCTAGCAGAACTTGTTGTTCTACTCCCACGTGATTAGTCGTTCTCATGGGAATAAAGGCAGCAAAATAAATGGTTTTCCCTCCCTCTCCCTCCTTCTCCAGCATATAGGACATTGAGATATAAGCACTCAGCTGCTCTTTAAAATGTTAGCAGACAAAGTAAGAGAGTAATAGGATTACAGGACTAAGCCAAAACAACAAGGTGACCATTGAATCTTCTCAAATCCATTGAAGAGTTCACCATGCTTAAACTGGTGCTTATGTACAAATTTAAAATCCTGAATGTGTGCTGCTTATAAACATTATTTTTAAGATAGGGGTATGAGGCAGCAGTAAAATCAATTGAAGAGTGGGTAGAAATAAGGGTTTCTGAGATTTTTATGTTTAGATGGCAGGGAGAAGGATGTCCCCCCCATCAAGGGTTAGTCTGTTCCCTGCTCTTCTGCAGTGCAAGACATATGTGACTTCCCAGGGGAAGGACAGAAGAGTCACATGCTCTCTCTTGTAGCTTGTGGAAGCAGATCTTGCAGGATGGAATCATAGTAGCATAAGAGAAGTCTGGACGACCCTTTGTGAGGGTTCATCATGCTGTGTCTTCACTTGAAGACATAGCTGCCTCTAGGCAGGGATATAGCCTCTGTAGTACTGAGGGTGTCAAACACACTTCTGGTTTTAACACTAATAGCTTCATTTTTCAAAGTATATTTTCTTTTTAATTATCTAAATCTGAATTCTGAGCTCTTGAAGGTTCAGCTGACACAGTAGTTTTGGCTTTGGAATACCATAAAATGAGAAAAATAATGAACTAATGCTGAGTCTTGGTGCTCATTAAAGAGAGGGAGTTCTAGCCCTGACTTGCACTAACACAACCAGGTGTTTTCAGGAACCTTCACACAAGGCTGTAGATCTGCAGATCCTTCAGCACTTATAACTATAGAGTATTAGGGAATAACCTGTGCCAGGATGCTGGCAAAGATCAGACTCCAGGCTTGGATGATAAGGAAAGTGCACAACTGACAAATGAATAGTCACTACTCTTGGTTTTAACCAGAAACTTTTCCACGGCCATTTTAAGTGGGCAGTTATTTGCTCAGCTACCAAACAGTTTATTTGTGATACAGGTTATGTAGGACAATCAAAATAGCCAGTTATTCTCAGTAAATTATTGTTTTCCTGTTCACAGAATT
The DNA here is from genome assembly GCA_013397245.1 of Thryothorus ludovicianus. Taxonomy (NCBI): domain Eukaryota; kingdom Metazoa; phylum Chordata; class Aves; order Passeriformes; family Certhiidae; genus Thryothorus; species Thryothorus ludovicianus. The sequence goes on along the minus strand of VZTB01009788.1, from coordinate 947,245 downwards.
TTTAAACTCTCATCTAGAATATCCATAAGACTCAAACATAAGACTCAAAGTAGTTCAAAAGAACGTAATAAATTTTATATTTGACCCAGGGAATTATAGGGAACGTGAGTATAGATTCAAGGGTTCCAAAAGGTGAAACAAATGTTTTGTCTTTATGAAAATATTAACTCTGTCCACAAATTTAATTAAGTGTATAACAAGAGCCCATGCAGGACATATAACACTGGTTATTTTGTATCAAAATATTGAAAAACAATATACAGCATAAAATATGCATTTTTAAATGCATATTTTGAGTTTCCATAAAAAACTCAAAATGTAGCTACAGGGATACTGGTGAATTATGCTCTGGCCATTTCAGTCATTGTGAAGACAAAGAGCCTTTTTTGCCTTTTTTCTGCTCTTATTTGGGTTCTCACAATGGATCTGCTACCTATTTTAGCCTTTGATCTTTATACAGGTGTTAATTTGGTAAGACCTCATCACACTTCTTTTTTCTCAGCCTCAGAAGCACCTGGGAGGGCTCTGCAGTTCTCTGCATTTGATGGCATCGTCAAGTTAGCATGGATAAAGGGACCAGCTCTTTTTTATGCTCTTATGACATTTTTAGGACTAGACATTTGTGATTTTGCATTGTACCTTCAGACAAATCCTGTTTCCAGGGCTCTGGCTGTGATGACTTTTTCAGTTGCTCTGCATCAGAAGGATACCACAGAACTGTGGCACTAAAAGTTACATTGGACAATAAAGATGAAAGAATAGGGAAGCAAAAAAAAAAAGTATGGTGTTTGCAAGATCAGAGGACAACCTAAGAACCACATTAAACATAATGAAAATAAAAGTTAAAAAGAATTGCTTACAGTACTTAAAACAGTACTCCACCACGAGAAAAGAGGTGGGAGAATTATTGAAGGCAATTTTTAAAAATCCTCTGTAGCCATTCAGGAATGGTTTCTAAGCAACCGGAACATGTAGATAGCCCCAGGAGTAAGAGGTATTATGAATGCTTGGAGACACAAAGAGGAAGAGAAAGATGAAACAGAGCTGGAATCAGACTGGGTGGATGGTGGACTGGAAGGCTGTCTCTGCTTAGCGCCAGCCCTGCAGCTGGTGAGGCACAGGGTGAGCTGCCTCACCGTGAGAAGATGTACCAAAAGAAGGAAAATGAGCAGTGTAAGAAGCTAGATGAAAATCATAAGCTTTGTATCACTCTTTCAGACTTCCCATTAAAAATGGGCAAGAGTGCATATCTTGCTGTATGTAATTATCTTTATTTTGCAGAAGAATGAAATTTACAGTTCTCATGTACTTTATTCTAGCTGTTTAAGAAATGTTCTTGTTAGCTTTTGTCCAGAGCAGTAATTGTTCACTTTATATTCTGGCAAATCTTTTGTTAATGGCTGTATTTAATCACTAAGGAGAAAGATGAGTATCTAAAAAATTACTGGTTGACTAGATAAGTGGCAAAAAGTGCATAATTGAGTTAATACGATGAAGAACACTGAAAGGCTGGTCAAAATGGATGTATATTGTCAGCTTGGGTAAAAACTATATTTCTAGAGTATGGTTCTATATATTTTTGAACTATTGATTAACCACAAACCTCCGTATATCATCCTTGGAGAGAAAAATTGGATGTGTTTTTCAGAATCTATATATAACCTGCGAAATAACTCCTCTTGGTCACACGGGCTGCCCAGAGAAGTTGTAGTGTCCATCCTTGCTGAGGTTCATACCCTGCCTGGGCATGGTCCTGGGCAGCCAGCTCTAAGTGGCCCTGTTTGACCAGGGCTGTCAGACCAGATGATCTCCAGAGTTCTCTTCTAACCTCAACTGTTCTGTAATTCTGTGAAATGTAGCAGAGTCCATATCAACAAGTTTTAAGGCAAGACCTATTGTCTCTTTGCTTTACCCTTTTTTCCTGAGTAAATGGCTTTCCTAAACTCTCTTTTAAGACTCACTAAGTGCAGCCCAGGAGAGTCCATAAATCATGGGGTTGAAGCCTCCTGAAAGATGCTTCCAGTTGAGCCCAGTAACAATACATTTAACAATTTGCGTGCCAGTGATTCAGATCCCATCCTGACTGTGTCCATCAGAACTGCTCTTGGGGTAAATCCACTCTTTGCCAAGCATCTACATATCTAAGTACATTTTCAGCTCTTTTTACTGTGGAATATTCCAATGGCAAATATTCCACTCTTACTGTTACATAAATTCTCATGGTAAAATATAAGTAATGTATGTCTCATTACTGCTGCACTTATCATCAAGGCCACTTAATTAAAGACTCCCTATTTTCTTATATTTATAAGAATAAAATATCTCACTGGCTTTTTTCCCCTAAATAATTTCTTTTTAATATAGGCAACTGCAGTTGGTAGTAACCAGGTGAAAGGATGGTCTAGCATATTGGACACAGGCCATATAATTGTTTATTCTCATTTTCTTGGGGAAGTGAGACTAAAATTTTTATGTGTTTATCACTTTTGAGGGGAAATTGGGAAAATCTGAGCATTTTTGTTTGATACCTTTTATTGGAATGTATTTTAGGTCTGGGTTGTCACCAGGAATCCTCTGCATTTCAGTTCTTATGAAGAAGGGTAGGAGTAAGTGGAAAATGTCATCCATCATCATCTCTTTTAAAATCTCTGCTAATTACTTAGGCCAAGTAACAGAAGCTGAGATGAACACATTATGTCTGAGTGGAAAAGAACCCTTCCATAGTAGATGGAAACACTTCTACAACATTCATTGTCTTGTGATTTGCATGATGCCGTGTCATATGTTTCAGGACATCTCTAACA